>CM069236.1:24156900-24744258 GCA_035582765.1 Acer negundo
TAATATTATTATATATATAATATATATGTTATAATAATATATATACAAACTAAATAATGTATATTATATAATATTATATATATTATATTTTATTGTTATATATAATAATAATATAATGTATTAAGTATTATTACATATATAATAATATATATATAAGATATTATATGTATATATATATATATTATATAAATATTATATATAATAATATTTAATATATCAAATATATATTATATATTATAATTATATAATAATGTTATATATTATTATAAATATTTATAATATATAAATATATTTAATATTATAATATATTATATATATTATATTTTATTATTATATATAATACTATATAATTTATTAAAAATTATTACATATACAATGATATATATAAGATAATATATATATATATATATATATATATATGTATAGATTGATTTGATTTGAATAGAGATAATATTGGAGAAAGGAATTCATCACTTATGGCAAACATTTCTTCAGCTTCTCCTACTTTAGACCCTGTTAGACTATCTTCTTCTATCTCTCTCCCTTCCTCAATTAGACGAACCTAGTCCTCCAAAATTCAACACCTTGTAGAATACACTCATATTCCAGACTCTGCTAAGATCAATGAAAATTGTTTACCTCTGTTGAACCCCTATACTATCTTTAAACGAACTAGATCTCTTGCTACAAGGATTCAATACCTTGTACAACACAGATCCCTTCTTGTTAAAGAATACATCCAGTCAACAGCCCTTGACAATTGCTTAGTTCCAGCCTCTGCTGCTGAGCAGTATGTTGACCTTGAAATAGGTCAACCACTGATTAATCAGTGGATCAATGAAGAATACTCTCACTTACACATCGGTGCTATCCGAATCATTCTTACCTTACATGGTAGGAAACGTTTACCTGTCACTGCCCGAGTTGCTCTGGTCAACACCATCTATAAAGATTATGAGCACGCAGTTATTGGCACATGTTTGTCCAATCTTCATGCTGGTAGTATTTTTCTTACATACTACCATAATTTCAATATCCCTTTACGAGATGCTAACCTCCACAATTGCCTGAAAATACAGCTTCAAGTTGTAGGAGCATCCATACTACCTAACTACTACATGGCGACTCTCCACCATCAAATCGCCTACCGCCTTCAAGATCATGCTCTTGATCTTCCTATCCCCGGTCATAGTGGGGATACCATATTCATCAAAGTTGAAAGGGAAGATGAGGTTCCTACCGTCATCCAGATTCCCAAACAATTACCTAGACAAACTCAAAAAGATCATGCCTCTTGTGTAGATCACCAACTATGAAAAGGCTTTCCAGAATACCACTCCCGTGCTTGCTTCTGACACAAAATATAGCAAGGAAGATGATGACTCCATAAAAACAATCTATGAGCCTATCTCAGACACAAGATCTTCCTCCAGCCCTAACGCTCCTCCAGTTTTTCAAGCACTCATGATCCGTCCAATCACTACAGAAGATGACATCCCGATCCATAGCTTTGAAGCTGATGGATCTGCAATTTACACAGACAAGATTAACAGTCACTTCATCTGGGATGTTGATCCCAAAATGTGCGAAGCTGATTGCACTTGCCATGACTGCATAAAGCAGTATCTTGTCCCTTGCAAACCCTTGTGCAAATTGCGTAAGCCTGATGACCCAGATAGCCCTTGGATAGGTTTACAACCTATCAAACACAAGCCACTTCCAATCTAAGCCTGATGACCCAGATAGCCCTTGGATAGGTTTACAATCTATCAAACACAAGCCACTTCCAATCTATGACAGAACCTTACAGATCTTAGGATTAGAAGACCTCTTACCTATGAAAAATACCTCTCCTGTCCCATCTTTACCTCCACCTATACCTTGCTACATGGCTTCCAATTATGACCAGGATTTTCCTCCTTTAGAACCCTCGTCGAATCCTGAACCAAACCGATTTTCTAGACCCTTTGTACAAACCATTGAAGTCTTGCCTGATGACTCTCTGAAACAGCCTACCTAGGCTGAGCAAGTTCTCAAATGACAATCTCACAACGCCAAAATACAGAATAGAGTTCTCAACTCTATTAATCAGAAGATTGACCGAGTAACTCATCATGTCTCCCGGCATGAAAACCAGCTCCACAGTCTAGATACGGTTTTCATAGGAATGTTCTCTGACCTCCAATCCCGAATAGCCAAACTTGACAATGACTTTCACCAGTACATTAACCATGGATATTTCATATCAGAATTTGACAGGAAAGAAAGAAAGAAAGAAATCAGACGTCTTAAGGAACAACTGGAACAATTGAATAGAGATCACTCATCCTCTGTTCCTTCTCAGTTTATTCCTAAGCCTTATTCTTCTTCCCAGTCATTGTTCTTTCCAACGTCTCCTCCATACTCGCCTTCTTTCAGGCTTCCAGATACTTCTCAATACTTCAAATCCATTGGTGAACTTTTTCGCAAATACCCTCCTCTATCCTCTCCACCTAAAAGGAAATCCAGCAAGTCTTCTTCATTCAGATCATTTCAAACCAGTGTTGTATACTTCTTCTGCCAAACAATCCATTTCGTCCCTAGACACTGACTCAGACTTTGTTTCCAATGCCTCCTCTCAGTTCTCCTCTGAAACTGAGCCACTCGTTACATCACAACACTCTATTTCCAATGAAGTTGCTGACTTAACCCAAGTCTTTATGGCCTCCCGAACAGCTTGAATAGATCTACAACTGTCCATTCAGACTTATGAATCTTCTGATGAATCATCAATTGGACCAGCTCCTTTTATCAAGGAACTTCCAGAAAATCCTGAGAATCTTATTCCATGATAGCTTCATGGTTCTAGACTAACCAATGGTCCTTGGTTTGATCTTGACGACTCTACTCCAGACTCTTGAAGAAAGAAAATTTCTGAAATGAACGTCTAGCTCGATCTACAGATGGCTAAATCTGAACACAACCAAGAGAAAATCATTATGTAATTCGTCTCCAGATTCACGGGATCTCTTAGAGATTGGTACTAGGCCCTTGGGGAATACCGGTAATTACAGTTTGTCCGAGTACCCTCAACCTCCCGGGCCATGGGTATCATCCTCAGAGAATTTCTTAACGACCCTGACTAGTTCTACAAGCAGGCTAGACAAGAATTATTCGAGATGCGTTGCTGTTCTCTCCGCAAAAAGGACATCAATTTCCATTACAAACGAATGTCCAACATATATCACATCCTTGGTGGTATCAATGACCACAACCTCAAAAATGTTTATATCAACTCTCTTCCTACTGAACTTCAAGATGAATTACAACGGAAGATGGACACCTCAAGTAGACCTTTCAATGACATCACTTTAGGTGAAATTCATATGTTTACTCTAAGTGCACTAGAAAAACTCTGTGCTACAAAGAAAATTTTCTCCAAGATGCTAAAAGAAGGAAAACGGTACGAAGTATAGTGTAAGCAAACAACCTTTGTTCTAGATCAAGTGTAAATCTACAGAATATTGCACCTGCAAACCCAAGAAGAAAAAGCATTTCCATTCCTTTAATCGCAAAGGAAACAAAAGATCCAAGTTCTTTAAGAAGAAGGCTACACGGTCACGGAACAAATCCCAAAAGTGTTTTGTCTGTGGAAAAAAAAGGGTATTATGCCAAACAATGTCCTAATAAGAAAGCAAAATCAGCTAAACTAGTTTACTAGTTATAACACATAGCAGAAGAAGTCCCATCTGATGCAAACATTGAGTCTATCTTTTCTGAACAAGAAGGTGTCGATGACAATACCACCTTTGTCCTCCAAGATTCGGACTCTGCATCCGACTCAGAATACTCTGGCTCTTTTGAATCAGAAGTTATTCGAGATTCTTACCAAGCAGCTCATGTTGATTCACAACCCGGACCCCAAGTTTCTATCCAGATACTGTTTGAAAAATACTCCAAATCAGTTGATGCTATCGTTTATTTTGACACTGGTTCACACAACACGATGATGAACCATAAAGTTCTTCCTCCAGACACTTGGAAGACTCATGTCCGTTACTTTAAGGCAGCTAATGGTCATATATTTACTACTAATCTGATTTCCAAAAAAAAGATTGGTATTAAGATTTTCCCATCATATACTCTTTGTACTCGTGTCATTGGTACTCCTCTACTAGTTAAAGATATCCTAATCAGTTGGGACGTCTATTACCTGTGTAAATCTCTCCGGATTCTTCCCAATGGAATCCGATACAAAAAGGATTTCAAAGTCATTTCCACCATTTCAAAAATGTTCCCATTATCTGAAATACAACCCTCATTCCAACGGATTCAGCAAAAGTTATTACGGTTCTGCACCAACAGCCATGCTGACTTCTATCATCCTAGACCCTTATGGAAAAACCAAGACTTCTTTATTAAGCTACCTATCAACCTTAATGAAGATGTTAATCCTACAAAGGCATCTCATTCAGGCATGTCACCATCTGACCTTAAGTTGGCAAATGACGAATGTGACGAGCTCCTTCAACAAGGCTTAATTGAGCCTACTTCCTCTCCTTAGGCGTGTCAAGCCTTTTATGTTGAAAAACGCTCGGAGCTAGTCAGGGAAAAGAAAAGATTAGTCATTGACTACAAACCTCTCAACCATTTCCTCAGAGATGATAAATTTCTTATTCCTAGAACTAACACATTGTTCTCACAGCTCCCTAGTGCATCTATCTTCTCAAAGTTTGACCTTAAAAGAGCAATTTGGCAAATAGGGATCCATCTAGATAATAGATACAAAACTGCGTTCTGTCTTCCCAATACCCAATATCAATGAACTGTCATACCATTCGGTCTAAAGACTGCCCCTTCATTGTTTCAAAAAGCCATCACCAGGATTTTCCATCCTCTCATTCATTCGACCTTGCTTTACATCGATGATATCCTATTATTCTCCCATGATGAAGATTCTCACAACAAGCTCCTTCATCAGTTTATGAATTGATTGATCAATATGGTATCATACTTTCAGATAAGAAAAACAGCATAGGGTGCACAAACATAGAGTTTCTTGGCATGCATATTTCTAACGGTCAATACCGTCTTGGTCTTCACCTTGCACGTTAGCTATTAGATTTTCCTGATTCAAACTTGACTCCAAAACAAATTCAACAGTTTCTCGGGGTAGTTGATTTTATCAGAGATTTTCTACCACAGGTGTCTCGCTACACATTAGTCCTCTCAGCCCTTTTGAAAAAGAATCCTCCTCCTTAGAGTATGTGTCACATAAATGCTGTGTCCAAGCTAAAAGAGATTGTCCAATCTCCTTCGGCCCTCACTATCCCATCCACTGGCTAGCTCATCCTCTAGACAGACGCTAGTGACACCTTTTGGGGGGCCATTCTAATTGAAGACAATGATAGATAAAAATGATACTATGGTCATGCAAGTGGCTAATTCAAAGATGCCCAACAACACTACCACACTATCTACAAAGAGATTCTTGCTGTCAAAAATACAATTCAAAAGTTTGATTTCCATCTTAGGACAAAGAACTTTATCTTTGAAATGGACAACTCGTCATTTCCAAGAATCCTTGAATTTTACAATAAGATTCCTCCCAATCCTCAACTTTTGAGATTAAAAGATTGGTTCTCCAGATATGACTTTACTATTAAGCACGTGAAAGGCCAGCACAATATAATTGCAAACATGCTCTTCCGGCCTCCACCAGTTCATCTCATTACCTTCTGCGGTCCTATACCACTCATTTTCATGGCCACCTCAGAATCATCCTCCTTATCATCCTTACCAACTCTCCCTGACAAATCCTTTCCTCTAGAACTTATGACAGTGATTCCACCTGGCCAACAACCTTCTCTTGCTCGCATTCAAGAGTTTACTCAATCCCATCTCAGAACCTATTTGGCCCAAATCCAGAATCAAGGAGTTAGACACGAACTCATCAACCCTTCCAGACCTTTCCTTGATCCTTTCTTGATGCTGCCATTTTATTATTTCTCACCCCAGGTTTTTTGTTTTCTTTGGTGTCTCTTTGTTCTTCACCATCACGCTATTGTTTTTCCTTTCCAAGCAATGTATGTTCATCTCAATGATCATTCTCAAGAAAATTCCCTTCCGCTGACCTTCCTACAATGGTTCAATTTCCTTTCCTACTGGAAGTTTATATAACTTATGGAAGCTAGACTATGCATCTGCATCCTCAATCTCCTGTATCTGAATGCTTCACAGACCTTATCGGTTCAACCCTCACAAAAGACTTCTCTGGTCTCCAAACATCTGTTATGAATGACATACTACTTATGATTATCCGAAGTCTTACCCATAGAATCTGCAGATATCCCTGCTCAACTTCCTTTGCGATGTTAATGGAGTTCCTCCACATGAGCACTACATCCTTCTAGAAATCACTAGAGACTCCTCACAAAGCTGACACCCTTTTCAAGATTCTGACTCGATCTGGTCACAAGACCCCGTGGTCGTTGACACCTAGCCCTGCACTATCTGTGGAACCCAAGATTCAGATGATGAAGATCATGCCTGCTGCAACTTGAGTAGTCCGTGACCTTATCAACATCCTGTGCACTTACCTTATTTGCTTTAATAATTGAGTTGCTATGTATTTTAATTATTGTGTTTATTGTATTTGTACTAATCATGTCAGCTGAATTATTGCTCGACCACCTGTTAGGCCAAATAATTCACCTTATCTTGTCGGCCAACTGTCTAGACCGATTTATCTTTGTATTATTGCTCTCTGCTTTATTGGCCACTTGTTTGGCTTGCCCTGTTTGTCGGTTGGATGTATCCACCTCTCTCCATCTATATAAGGAGAGACTTTTTTGTTGTAAAATCATATTTAAGAATAAGAACTATCTTGTGTGTTAAAAACCACTTATGACTTTCTAAATACTTCCTCCTTCTCTTCAATATTTCTCTATAAGATAATAAACAGCCCGATCCTAGTATGCTCTGTGCTTGCCTATAGTTGAGAATCCTGCACATTAGAAATGGATGTTGATTATTTAGCTTAAGGTCCTTGTCTGTCTCGGGTCAGTTAAACTGCGAGTATCCCGCTTAGGCTATAGGTTGCCGTTTTAGGGAGAAAGCATTATAACTATAGAGAGGCGGTTCAAGGCGTCCCTGTCAACTGCCATGGGTTTACAGGTGCAATGTTCTGTAGATTTGCGCTTGATCTGGAACAAAGGTTGTTTGCACTGTACTTCGTACCATTTTCCTTCTTTCAGCATCTTGGAGAAGACTTTCTGAGTAGCACAGAGTTTTAATAATATAATATTATAATATTATATATACATATGAGGGACACTCTAGTCATTTGAACTTCTTGTCCTGTCCTGTCCCAACTATACCAAACGTATAACAGTACAGTTAACAGTTATGTCATAGACATTCCAAATACAATACGGAACAACTGTCCCGTCCTGTCCTGTCCCGTCCCACCCTATTCTGTTCCATCTCTGTGCCAAACGCATCCTGAGTGACATGTGTATTGTTGTGTGTTATGTCATCAAAATATGTATTTTCCACCTATTACATTATCCAAATGTGGCTGTCCAACGATTACGTCCATATAGAGAAGGTGGTTAAATTTAGTCCTAACATAGACCTTACACCTAACCAAATATGATGTGCCATATCATTTCCATCTCTAGAAATATCTAAACATGAAATAACATCAACATCTTTACAAAGAGTTTTAGTATCATTTATGATTAACCCAGTAGGACTTAACAAATTATCCACAGAATTAACATCTATTATAACATTCACAACATCTACTTCAATTCAAGGCACTTTCAAATCAAATTGTTTCGTCAGCAATAATAAAAAAAAAAATTTAAACTATTTTCTTCCATGAATCAAAATTTTAGAGTTTTTGTATTGTAAACATTTTTCATACTTTATCCCGTTAAATCGTAAATTGTGAGGAGACCTCTTGCCTCTTAGAGTCATATTTTGGACGGTGTTTTATAGATTAATTTCACCGGGTGTCGGTAAGACCCTGACCCAATTGGCGGTGTCCTTTTTTATAAAATAAAAAAACCCTTGACCGAAAGTCCAAAACGTACTGATATTTTTATCAAACAGGTGGGCAAGTGGGTAATTGTTTCATAGAATGGATAATAGTCAAAATGAGATTTGACTTTGTATGGCTTTGTGTGGAAATTGGTGATAAATAATATGAAATTTTGCTTAGACTTTAGCCATTGAAGGCCTTGTATGTTTTGGTCTAAGAATTTATCATGAGGAAAAGGGCGACCGAAACTAGTATTATGTTCAATTGCATCATTATTTCGAAGGAAACAATGGTACATTAATGACCCTAATGCTCTGTTGCAGCAAGCTAATTCATCTATTTGACCCCTCATATTTGTCAGAAGCAATAAAATTTTGGAGGTTGGGGTGAATGGTCAGTTGCTAATTTGCTATCCATAATTAATCAATCAAACACATGACATGATTTTAGTATGTGAATGCATGCACCAAGATGCATTAGAATAATTTATCAGTAAACTACCAAGAGCGTAACTTAACTAGTAGATGGACGAGTTTGATGCTTTGGTAAATGACTCTTAGTTTAGCGGCTCGAATCATATCAATGACGAAAACTTTTTAAAAAAAATTCCTAATTCCGAATTAATAGATATTGTTAATAATAAAAAAAAATAAAAAAAATCAATAAAAGGATCAATGAATTAAAAAAAGAATTTATTGTTTATCAAGAATTCAGGATTATTAATGAACAATAAACGGTTGTTGGAACGTATTTTAAGATAAATTTATCAAATGTTATAAATTATAATGTTCACGTGTGTGATGGCTAAACACAATGGTATTCTTTTTTTTTGAGTCCCACAACGTTATTGGGTGGGTCTAAACTCAAACACAACATAGCAGCCTGATTAAATTTTTAAATCTCATAATTTCGATGTCTCCGTCGTATATATGTGTCCAGTTTTATAGCCTATTTTATTCTAAAAAGGCATATATATATATATATATATATATATATATATATATCAATCCAAAGGATCAAAATTCTCTCATTGTCTTGTTTTTCCTTAACTTTTCATAATCTAATGACACCTAAACAAAATGAAAAATATATGGTCAAGATTTGATC
The DNA here is from genome assembly GCA_035582765.1 of Acer negundo. NCBI lineage: Eukaryota > Viridiplantae > Streptophyta > Magnoliopsida > Sapindales > Sapindaceae > Acer > Acer negundo. The sequence continues at coordinate 24,166,034 of CM069236.1, forward strand.
ACTTTTTTCTCTCTCATGCAACTTAGTGCTTTAATTACACTTAAAAAATGCCAAAAAATAAATAAGGACCAAGAAGAGGATCTTGATCTCAACCCGAATTATTGATTATGGTTCTTCCAGGCTTCTAGCTAAGGTCGCTTGTTTTTTGCCTATTACAAACACAAAAAACCAAAAAAATAAAAAAATAAAAAAAAACAAACAAACCTCACTTTCAACCAAAGCAAAGCAACCCACGACCACGATGCTCCGATTTAATCGAGGAATTTTTTTTTTTTTTTTTGTTCACAAAAGTTAAAGGTAAAATATTAAAAAGAGTAGCTCTAGAACTACAGAAGTTACCTAAAGTAAATCACTTATTCACTTCACTTTATTCCTGCAGTAGAAATAGAATATAATTGAAAGTAGCGATATATGTGGCATGTGGGTGCATTTGGTAACCACATCAGCACACGATCACTTGAACAACCACTCCATTGTTATCAAGTCATCCCTTTCTTTGAATTTTTTTATTCTCTGATTTTCAACATCTTACACGTCTATATATATATGTACGTTAACATTTCTACTTCTTCACACCACCAAATCTCAACCCCACTGTTTTCGACTTCGTTTTGAAGCTTTTTGCTGAGACTCAACGTACATGGAGAGACAGAGGAGTTTCTCTGTCAAATCCACGAGATTCTTGGTGTTTTCTTTCACTATCTCGTTTTTTCTGATCTTCATCACATTCTTCTCTATCTGGGTAGTCAAATCTACTCCTTCAATCTCCATTTACCAACAAACCCATATTCAGTTGAATCAATCCGTCTTTAATCTAACTTTGAAACCCTTCACTGTACAGAGTTTGACAGGTTTCAGTAGAAATTTCTCAGCAACAGATGTTAAATATTTAATCTTGACAGATGCCCAGTTAAATCGAACCGAAAATACAACTGGGTTTCTTCAATTCTCAGATTTAAAGGACTTTCAAAGGGAGAAAAATGACACTGAAGTGCGAGACAATGAAGTCAACAAGCCAACCATTGGTACTGGTATGGAGAGAGCACCAGCAGTAGCACCTTCGATTGAAATTGAAGTTCAAAGCGAGGAAAGGATTGAAGAGAAGAAGAAGAAGAAGACCAGAGCAGCTACAGTTGAGAAAATTGAAATCCGGCTTCCTAGTAATAATCAGCAGATACAAAAGAAGGAGATTGGAACAAATTCGGTTAGAAAGATTGAAGAGAAGAGGACAGGAGGCTGTGATATTACAAAAGGGAGGTGGGTTTATGATGAGAGCTATCCTTTGTACACAAATAGTTCGTGTCCTTTTATTGATGAAGGTTTCAATTGCATGAGCAATGGGAGACTAGACAAAGACTACATGAAGTGGAAATGGCAACCACAAGAGTGTGACATTCCAAGGTATACATATATATATATATATATATATATATTTCTTAAATTTTTTATTAAGTATTGAAGTTTATTTATACCAGTATATCAATTCATTGATCCTAAATTTAGTTTAAAAGAAGATCATGGAATGTAAACTAGCTGAGTTTTGGCTTGGTGTGTCATGTAAATTAAAGGTTCAATGCAACGAAAATGCTAGAATCAATCAGAGGGAAGAGGCTAGTTTTTGTGGGTGATTCAGTTAATAGAAACCAATGGGAATCTATGCTGTGTATGCTAATGGGTGCTGTTAAAGATCCAAAGAAAGTCTACGAAACACACGGACGAAGAATCACCAAAGAGAAGGGCAATTATAGTTTCAAATTTGTGGTAATTATGCAAAAATGTTGCCTTGATGTGTTTATCTATTAATTTTCTAGGGCTAATGTTGGTAAGTATTTGAAGTATTTATATTTAGTCTTGTGTATGCAGGATTATAAATGTACGGTTGAATACTATGTTTCCCATTTCTTAGTTCACGAGGGCAAGGCACGGGTAGGGCAGAAGCGGGTGCAAACCTTGAGAATCGATTCAATGGATCGAGGCACATCAAGATGGAGAGGAGCCGATATTTTGATTTTCAACACTGCACACTGGTGGTCACATTACAAAACAAAAGCTGGGTTAGTAGTACCGCACAATCTTTAAATCATAGCAGACTTGAATGTTAAAAGGTTCTAATTGCTCTGCATTTGGTACAAGCTACTAAGCTCAGTTTGGATCTTGGTTTATTAAAAAAGCATACTCAAACTTGTTCTCTTAAATCATTTCTGTATGCATACTATGTCATGGTTCGTTTTCCAAATTGATAAGCCTGCTGCCTGTGAAATCATATGCAATTATATGTCCAGTTTACATATGCCATATTCAGATTTTTTCTATTTTTTCATTCATAAGTCAGCTGGTCTTGTAACAGGATTAACTATTACCAGGAAGGGGGTCAAGTTCTTCCCCGGCTTGATGTTTCGACAGCTTTTAGAAGAGCATTGATGACTTGGGCATCATGGGTGGATAAAAACATCAAACCAAGTAAAACCCAAGTTTTCTTTCGAAATTCGGCACCTTCCCATTTCAGGTTTCCTTTTCTGCTTCCCAAAGCTGTACTTTTTTATTTTTTCCCTTCTAATCTATCGCATCATATAAGTTGCTGAGTTGTATTATCTATTATGCCTACAGAGGGGGTCAATGGAATTCAGGTGGGCATTGTAGGGAGGCCACTCGACCTCTTAATAAAACGTCAAGCTTTATCTACCCTGAGAAGAATGTTATTGCAGAGGAGGTCATAAAGCAGATGAAAACTCATGTAACTCTGTTGAATATCACTAATTTGTCTGAATATAGGATAGAAGGCCATCCATCAATATACGGAAAAAAACCAGACAAGCGGTTCTCCTCAAACAGTGAGGATTGCAGCCATTGGTGTCTTCCCGGCGTCCCTGATACATGGAATGAGTTGTTGTATTTTCATTTGCAATCCAAACAACATGAGTACAACAATTAATAATTCTTTTCAGCATTTTCTGCTTGTTGATCTTGTTGGCAGCATGTAAATAGTAATTTAATTACACGGTTTCCTCGAATCAAATTGTTTAATTGATGTTCTTTTGTTGGGAATGAGAGAAGCTCATCATTCTTGCATGAATTTCTTAGCACAGGTGTACTGCCAACCCCCTTTCCACGTTAGTGATAGAGGTTTACGTCCTGACATGCAAATTTTAAACCCCCTTTTCACGTTACTGGTGCAGGTTCAAATCTAAACAAGCAAATTTTACGTGTGAATAATTTTCTAATATCAGGATTGTATATATACTGTATTCGAACTGCACATGTTCTATGTTTGATCTTGATAGATAATGACAGATCTAATGTAATACTTAAAAAAAAAAATGTCATGCAATACTTTAACAATTAAATAACCATTTAAGACGACAATGGTTTACATTATTATTATTATCATCGAGAATATATATGTTTCGAACAATATTGTCCAACTCCTGTACTAATTGCTTATTGCAGAGAACAGCAAATGAAGTATCTAGTTTATTGCCGGACTTGAATAATAATGTTTTGAACTTATTGCCCAATCTATCTAATTTCTTGACCTTCAAGAACACTTGGGCAGCTATACAGAAATAATGCTGACCTATGTATATGCATTGCTTAAGAAAAAGGTTTTTCTTCATAATGGGTGATTTGGGTAAAAATGGCAAGGCAGATACACTGATCAGTGTATCAATGAGATTGATGTTTCTTCGCTCTGCTGCCTTGAGAGACCGATGAATCGTCTCTCTTGGAACCTTCAGGTTTTCGAGCCCATGGAGGTGCTTGGTCTGGTCCATAACGGTAATCATAAAAGAGCTCCTCACCAGCTTCGATATGATCTTTGGCAAAGATGCCCACTCGATGGTCTCCAGCCACTAGCATTACCTGTGCAAGTTAATAAATTAGCTTAATCAATGAAAATTTAAACGACAGACCATAAGTATCATTCAAACCTTGGCATGGCAGTTAGGATTTGATGAATGGTTTGCAAATTTCAGCTTGTCTCCTCTGCGATACGCGTCAAGACAAGACTGCAAAGAATAAGGAGGAAGCTCTAAGATATCAGAGTTCATAATACCACATTAAACATTAACAGATGATGTTGGTGATTATGTAGAGATACATGATATGTGAATAAGTTCTGAAATTGTTGAGCTCTCTTCAAATAGTAAAATAGCTTTAGTCTTGGATGAGGATATTCATATTTATACAACATTCCTGACAGCATCGAAATCATTGTAAATCATTAGGTCTATCTTACCTGGTCATTCAAGTCAAAAAGGAAAGATGAATTCGCACGATCATAAATTTTCCCACGCTTATCAGCTTCTCTGTGGGAGATCAATTCACCAGTATATTCTCCAAGGTAATCATTTTTGTTGACGGAGTTCTGAAATCACATGATCTAGTTCAGTTACCAGCATTAGCAAGTAACGAAGGAAAACATAAGACAATTTGTTACCTACCTTAAGAAAAGCTCCCCATCCAGCAACATCAGACTTCGACAAGAGGATCTGAAAGGAGGAAAAGGAAAGAAGTTACGACACAGCTTAATTTATTTAAAATTGCTTACACTTTCTACAGTAGCAATTTCACGATTAAAACATTCTCAATTGCTTACCCTCTGCTGCTGTCTTAGAAGGAGCTTCATGTTCCCACACTGACCGTCTCCTCGTTTTGGTGGCTCACCCAATGAACCATCTCCACAGCTGCATTAAAGAAATATTTCACAGAATGCAAAGATGGAGTGAAAATTCAGCACTTAATTCAGACAGGGCGCCAAGTAAAACATAAAATTTTAAAACTCTAGTAAAAGCTCGAATTGGGAAGACTGCCGGTTCAATATAAAAAATATATAAATGAAAAGATTCTAGATTTTTTTTTCTCTGTATAAACTCTTAAAAGTAAGAGTAATGATAGGTATCTCAACTTGCATCTCAACCCATGATATGTCAGTTGGCAAATAAATACACGTTAATGATGACTTATTTCCCTTGCCACAGGTCATGTGAGAATTAAATTTCGACATCAAAGGTTGGAATACAAGTTGGGATGCCTAACATTACTCTAAAAGTAATTAAGTTAGTTCAAGGACCTAAACTTATCGAGTCACTAATTAAACTCATCAACATGCTTAATCAAAAAGCGTCTTTATAAAATAGCAAGGAAATCAAATAATGAAAGCAGACTTTATATGACATCAATGACTTTATGGCATGATTATCTGAAACTATTTTAAGAAATAAGCATATAGCACTCATTACCTAATCCAGCAATTCCGGCAAACATCTGGGTCACATTCACGTCCAGCAGCATAGCATGGGCATTGCCTGCTTCTGCATTGGCTCTTTGCACAGTGGCATCCCCTGAACCGATTTTTGCAAGTCTTCGAGCACCTTAAGAAATAATAGCTACTTAATTGTCTTCTTTCCATCCACTAAAATGCAACAAACTTAAGTGATCCAACAAATAATCCACATATGTATTTCTATTTGGAATTAAGGGTAACAAAGTCATAATTAGGACAGAATTAAACCCAGAAAAATGATTATTCAATCAAATCAAATCAGCTTTAGTACAACTAATTAGCTCCACTGCTACAATGAATATGATTGACATATCCAAGGATTTACATCCTAGTCGATCTCTAATAAAAAGTATCCCAGAAAACCCCTTTGGATGCAGAAATTTCCTGCATCATCCATGCATTTGATATACACCTTCAAAAAATAATAAAATTCAACATACCCGCAATATTTTTCACAGCAAGTTCCATTGTGCAGACAAGGGCATTGCTTTCCACACGTAGGCTGGCATCCGCATGGTGTAAACTGCTTACAGGCCTGATCTTTACCATCTACAATTCTTTTCCAAATTGAAGGATGACCAGCGGATTTCCAGGAATATTTAAGCTTCCGTGTTCTACCCCTTCTACGAAGTAACCTAGGTCTTGTTGGCATCTCTTGCACCTAAAACAACAGAAAGGATAAGCGAAAAATGAAGGATGTAAAATGCAGTCCTGGGTAAAAAACAAGGCGAAACTACATCCATCATAGTTAAAATATCAACGAACGGGAATAAAATAAAACACGAAATCTGACTATAAGCTAAATCAACAAGTCGGCTCTAAGACTGATAACTTTTCTTGAAGTTTCACCCCCATTAAAAGAATGTTAACAAGGTTAGCAAATAAGCAAAGCTAAATCAAATTTCACAATTTTTGGTCTGTTGAAGGCAATGCTGCTCCTTTTAAGTGCAACCTCATCAATACAATAGTTGAATTCCCAGCGAGAGAAGAATGACAAAGCAAAACTACTTTGGTATAGATATATAAAGAAACATTCCCGCAGACTAAAAATATAATCAATTTTGCATTGCATTTTATCAACTCTTTCTGATATGATGTTTTAGAATACAATATAATGGATTATATAAATATTTTGCGCAGCAAAGTGACCTTTATCCCTGTAATGAACCGTAAAAAGAAATTTCTCATTACCATAGATCACTAAAGTGGCAGTAAGAAAACTGGTTTTGCCGTTTCATGTGAACTAGAATTTCTATTTCACCTTTAGGAAATGAATAAGAAAAGGAAAATATAACAGTACATACTGTATGATCCGTGTCGGCTTTCCCATTTTCCTCCAAAAACAATTTTGGTGTGGCAGCTTTGTGTGTCATTGAAGAACCACTGTCACGCATGTAAGTGGATACTTCTACGCAAGTCTTCAAGCCAGAAAGCAAGTTCCTGGCTATAAGGCAACTGCAAATACATTTAGCACAAACATATTAAAGAAAGATCTAGTCTTTCAAGCAGAAGCAGAAGCAGAGATTATAAACAAAATGATATCTAAAAGTATCAAACCCAACACATGCATCAGTAAAAATAAAACAGAAACCTGCATAATGCTTGTACACAATTACATTACATGATGCAAGAAAGCTCATGATCTCTTCCATTATTCTCGTGTAGTTATTTTGATCTAATGATATTGTTCTATTTTCATTTAACAATGTTGTTCTAGTTTTTATTACTACCATACATAATAAAATTATTTCTAATTAAAAATTATACAAAACTGCTATGTTTTTGGTAATAGCGAACCTAAGACCCACATCCACAGGCAGGCATTTAAATACCATTTCTATAGCGCTTAATTAAAGTGATGTTTTATTCAGTCAATATTCCATTCAAATTTATTTAAGGTTTCATTAACGTATCACGGTTTAATTTTGTTAAGTTAATTCCAAAAATTCATATAACAAATAAGCAGGAACATGTAGAATTTACAAGAAAATTGAATGGAGAACAGTGATAAAAGTAGGACTCATTGAACCTTCCTTTTATATCTTCAGTAGCTAAATGCACGTAGTAATCATTATTCCAAACGAAAGGTTAGGTGATAGGAATACTGTGTACCTGTTTCTCCCAAATATCTCCACTCCCTTCAAATACAGTTCTTTCTCAATTGGTTTCCACTCAGAACTGCTCAAAACTCCATCAAGCAGTGTCTCTCTGGATGACTGCTGATTCAGTTCAGGTTTTTTCTTGACATCCTTGGATCTATCCCTGATATTATGCTCAAATTTATCACCGCGTACACTGCCAGAACCAACAAATTTCTCTGACATACACTCAATGGATTCACTTTGTGAATCTTTGGTGGTCCTTTGAGGGTCAGGTTCATTGGATGTGCCGACAAGGTGCCTACCTTTTGCACCTGGACTTCGTATATCACCAATGAATGCACTAATTACATCCAAAGGCAATAGTTTCTTCTTTTTCTTACTTGAATCTGGAATAACATATGGAACTAGTATTGAGTCATTTAGTGCTATATTTGACTGCTGTAAGACCTTGCGCTTTCTCAAACTTTGCACGGAAGAAGTAACTGTATTTGGAGCTCCAGCGGAGGCTTCTGAGATATATACAGCTTTTGAAGTAATAGGGGGCACTTTTCCAGAGTTGCATCTTTTATCTCGCACAAGGTCTGTGCCAATGTCTCTACCCGGCTCTTCAGCCTCATGAGGCACTGCAGTCACTTCTTTTGCATTTCTCATTCTACGCAAGGCATTGATAGCTGAACCTCTTAGCACAACTCGGTCAGCTCTTAACTGCAAGGCATTCATGTCGAAATCAGAATTCACAACCTTCCTATTTAAAAGGTTCTAATCTAAATGAAAATAATGAAGGATATATGATCATTGATCATAATGATATTCAGAAAAATGAATAATCATCAAACCTTGTAGCAAGTCTTGAAGGTGTAAATGAACTCAACCACAGGTCAAAAAGAGAATATGCTTAGTGTATACATGCACATCCAGAGAGAGGAGAAATTGTACCTGGAGGTAACAATGATCACCACAAGGTTTCCTATTATCTTCATATTCAGACCAATATGGCTGCTTTTCACTCTGACAAGTAAAAGGCTCCAATCAGATATGGTAGTGAACTATAACCAGATTAAGTTGTTGGAAACTTAAATAAATAAATAAAAAGAGGGTCTGCTTACGGGGTAAATCAAAGTCTGGGAACATCCATGCAGACGGCAGTCAAATACCTGTTGGACAAACATAATTGAATAAGCATGGTTGAAGCAAAATTCAAATGGCCATACCAAATATTTACATACCAAGCAACGGCGACAAAAAAGGTTCTCAAAAGAATCCAGAGCAGCACTAAGGCTCTTCTCCAGAGATATTCCCCGTTCATATCCAGAATCCCTAGAATCCTTAACGTTTTTGTCATGATTCTTCTTCAGTGTGCTGTATCTGTCCTGTAAACCCAAACATAATACATTTCCCAGCAATATATAAGAAGTTTCCAACAAGCATAAATTACAAACAAGGAATGCCATAAATATTTCAAACAGAAAATGAAATCACCAAGCATAATCCATAACATAAAAATCACATTAATATACTGATTCAAAATACCTGTATTTCCGAAGTGGCTACTCCAATGAACTGGCTTACAATATTAAGTACTTCCTCACCTAGCCCATGCTCCTGAAAGACCGTCCTGCCAAATCGACAGAACTAGCCATAATTCTAGTTGGATTATGATAAGCATCTTTTGAGTGCTCATCTGCTCTGAAAAGTGGCATTTTTCTAAAATACTATTATCTAAAGTTATACCTATCTAAAGTAATATAAACATTCTGCTGCTGACCTCCGACTGGTAACAGAAAACAATAAATCTCTTTAATTTGATAATTACTCATTTGACCTTGGTCCCTAAAATATAACGTTAGTAGAAGTAGAACTTATTTATATCAATATGATCTCATCTGCTATAGCTTTCTATTGTATGCTAGGGTGACCACTGTCAGTGTCATTCGTCACTAAAAAAATTTAATTCAACTTTTCAAATACAATAATGCAATACCAATATCCTCTGCAGGAACACCAACAACTGTACAACATGCTTCTTAAAAAATGAAAATTACGTAAAACTTGAATCTTATTTAAACATACCATAAAATATGATCGCATCTTATTTAAACATACCATAAAATACGATCTTCACCCTCAGAAAATTCATGTTTTTCTTCCTCGGGTTCTACAAGGTCTTCCTCACTTTCACTACATATTAGAGCTTCATTCCCATGTTGATCATAATAAATCCGCCTTCTTCCAACCACAGACTGGTCTTCAGCCATTCTCTGATTTCTGTACTGAGTAAGACAAATTTAGACAAGAAGAACAATAATAAAATCCTAACATAAAACAAGCTCGAAAAAATATTTGATCCTTATTACATATGCGATGAGCGTACAACGGAGATTCCCAACCCAAAATAGTGTTTCCAAGAAGGTACCAAAGCAACATTATAGAGTCAGATGAGAATGTGATATCTGAGAAATACAGACACAGGGATCTAGGCAAAATTCGCATATCTATTAATACCTCCCCCCAAACAAGAAAAAACAGAATAAATAAAATCTATAAACATGTAAAATTTAACTTCCAGGTTAAACAATATCACTCCCATTGATTACAATTAGAAGAAGAAAAAGCAAGAGAAAGAATATTTTTAGCTCTCATTTGTATGTGATCATTCTGAAATAAAATGTCCATCTAATCCTTCTAAATGGCTTCAAGCTATTTATAATGATTGATCTTATCAGGACCAATCTACACAAATCAATTAAACACTGAATCAAAAATGTAGTTAATAAATTCTGTCTAAGAATCAATAATACTTTCTCTCTCTCCTTTTTTTTTAACATAGGAAGATCACAGCCAGAATGCAGAATCAGGTCCAATTAAGTTAAACTCCAGTTAGAGAGAAGATATATGGAAACTCTATCATACCTGTCCAAGAAAATCCAAGTAGTATAAGGTGGTATCTTCTCAGCAAATGGAAGCTTTCTACTTGTTGAGAAAACAACTTCATGACTGTTAAAATAATCTGTATCTTCCAACCCCTGAGGAAATCCACTGTACTTGCAGAGAGGAATGTTACTGAATCCATTTTCTGCCATAAATACAACATTCTTTCTTGATGTTTCTGGTAAAAGCTGAGAAATATCTTTTTCTATTTTCTTGTTGTTCTTCTCAATTTTTTCCTGTACAAGATACATTCACGAGTTCATTACACTTAATTTAGCATCATAACAAATATGTGCTTATTACACGAGATTAACAAAAATGTAGAATGAATATGAAGTCTGTAGTGTTGTACCGTTTCCATAAAATGGACAAGAAACTAAATCCTACTATTCAATATTAACAGACCTTTGACCCACGACATTAGTTTCAAAGCATAAACAAGATCTTCTTTGCAGAATTAAAATACCAACAGAAGTATTATTCACAAACAAAGTTAACTAAAATTATTCTGGAATTACACCTCCAATAAATATTGAAATCAAGATAAAAAGGATAATACAGTAAAATCCTAGATAATATTAAATTGAAAATCAGATTTTTTTTTTGTGAAAAGAAAAAGAACTGATCCCAATCAATTAACAGAATGACATTTTCTTGGAATTGAAATTCATTACTGGTTAGACCAATTGTCATACTGAATTACTGATAAAGAAAATCTTATCAATATTTCAAAAAAAAAAAAAAAAAAAAAAAAAAAATCATATCAGCAAAACACAATCACACTACTACATAGAAAGTGGCTCTGATCTGAAGTAACATGGAAGACGGTTACAGGTATCAAAAAAGAGAAAGAAAGAAAAGAAATTTGAAAATATAAAGACCAAAAGGATAATCGTGTGTCTTACTTTAACTGAAATGACTCTATCCGCCTGAATTTCCATTTTGAGCTGATTGAGTTGATAAGACAAGTTTCCAAGACAAACATTGGACTCACCATGAAATTTCTGCCAAATCACATAAGAAAATCATAAAAAATTTGAGGATTGAACATACTCACTAGATTATATTGTTTGTGATCAATCAATTGTAAATTGTAAGTAGGTGATGGTGTCTTTTCTATTGCTAATGCTATGTTTGGTTTGGTTATCAATCTTATGGAATGAAAAGCTAAGTTCTTATGAACATAAATCTTGCTTTCACTTAATATTTATCAAGAGCCAAACAGAGCCTAAATTCAATTCTTGAAAATTCAGTAGAAAACACTGCTTCTCAATAAGTTGTTAATTTCTAATATGTTAAATTTCTATCAATTCTAGGTTTCTGATATCAATTTCTCAGAATTAAAACAACAATAATAATAAAATAAAATTTTGATAGATTCAATGAAAAGCTACTTATTATGACATCTTGAAGGGAATTATCGTGATGAATTCATCTGATCATATTTACTAATAAATGTATAAACTAAAATTCAATAAAATCAGAAGACTGAGATCAGTTAAGAGAAACTAACTCTGGATATAGATGAAGAATCGCTTGCTTTGGACACCATTGTTGTCTCTGCTGCTCTGCAACTTGATTAAGAGAACGAAAGAAAAACAAAGAAAAACCACTCCACTAACGAATGACACGTGTGAAGTGTCAGTGACGTGGACTGCACAAAGATTGGAATTTATTAAATGGGCTTGAGCTAAAGAAAGGGCTTGAAAGTATTGGGCCTACTGAGCCTACTTGGATTTTTCAAACAAGTATCAAATTTTTATTTTTTTATTTTTTATATTAATAAACAACTATCATGTTACTGACAGAAAAACGCGGCCTTCTTAAGAATTAGAGTTTTTTTTTTTCTTTTTTTTGAACAAAAGAAAAGAAAAGTAAAATAGTGTTAATTTTTTTTTTTTGAAAAATTTAAGTTCCAAAGGAATTATAGTTCTAACTTAAAAAACATAACTAAAATGACAAGACTAAGGCCTTGTTTGATTTCTCACTTAACACTGAATAGTACTTAATGTGTTCCATTCAATTATTTTGTTTGATTTTTTAAGTGTTAAAATTATTTAATGAACCCCTAAAACCACTTGTTTTGAAAACTTTTCACTTAACACAAATCCAATATAATTTAATGCAAAATTTTACTTCCAAAACTATCATCTCTAATTTAGGTCCCGTTTGATTTTTTGTCTGAAGACTGAACAATGCTGAATATTACTGAAGACTGAATAGTGACTGAAAACTGAAAAACATGTTTGTTTGTTTTTTTTCATTGAAAACTGAATATAAGTGATAAGGTTTTTTTTTTTTTTTTTTTTTTTGTTTTTTTTGTTTTTTTTGTTTTTTTAGTTATAAATATCTGAAAATAAATACTTTTACATCTATACCCTTCTAACTATTATTTGTTATACATTTACATTTTAATATATTATGAACAACTTTAACATATAAATGTGTTAAGTGAAAAAATCAAATAGAGTCTTAATCTATTTTCAAAACTAACCACTTGTTCTATAATGTTTTTTGTACATGCAATCTATAAATTATATAATTATCCAAGTTTATTCTAAATCAATTAAAGAATAAATTGTTCATTAAATTTTCTTTTGGCAAGGACGTTGACCCTCAATATTCCTTGGTGGATCATCTTGCTACCATCTGTCTATAGGCAAGACTATAAATAAAAACTCATTCGTTTTATAATGTCATTAGTCAAGAACTTATTAATTATTAGATTCTATACAATAATATAAATTTAAAATATTATTAATAACTAAATAAATTTATTTTATAATTAATTTATATGTTAGAATTGTCCGTAATATATTAAAATGTAAATATATAACAAATAATAGTTAAAAGGTCATAGATATAAAGTTATTTATTTTCAGATATTTATAATTTCAAAAAAAAAAAAAAAAAAAACTTATCATTTATATTCAGTTTTCAGTGGAAAAAAACAAACATGTTTTTCAGTTTTCAGTTTTCAGTTTTTAGTCACTATTCAGTCTTCAGTAACATTCAGCACTGTTCACTCTTCAGATAAAAAATCAAACAAGGCCTAAGTCAGATAGACGGTATACCTTTCACATCATGGGTTCGAGTCAAATTCACCTTTCCAAACAAAATAAATTGCAATAGTTTTTTTTATTTATTTTTTTTTATTTATTTATTTTATTTTTTTTAAGCATAACTAAAATAATAAAACAAAGATAGTTAGTATTTACCAACATGTCATTTCATCCCATATCAATTAAATTAGGAAAACGTCAATCTCTTCCTTAATGATATTCTCCTTAGATCCTGCACCCAAAAAAAAAAAAAAAAAGGCGTGACACCAGCGAACACTTTTTGTCAGTCAAGTCAAATTAGAGATAATATAATTGACTTAAGAGTGTTGAAGCCAAGATTTCACCTTGTATCAACCAGATCTGGACAACGTCAGCCTCTTCCTCAGCAATACTCTCCTTAGCTTCTGCACCCAAAAATGAACCAGTCAAGTGTGGTGCCTGTGAACACTGTCCAACGATCAAGTCAAATCGGAAATAAATAATTGATTTCATAGGAATAATAATAATAAATAAATAAATAAATGATTATTTAAAAATTTACTAATTTTTCCTTTTAAGAGTGTTGAAGCCTAGATTTCACCTATTATCAATTAGATCCGGACATCATCGGTCTCTTCCTTAGCGATATTCTCCTTAGAACCTTTACCCAAAAATAAACCAGTCTAGTGTGACGTTGGTAAACACTCTCCGACGATCAAATTAGATTGAAGACAACATAGTTGATTTCATAGGAATAATAATAATAAAACAAATATCACTCAACAATGAAAGATTATTTAAAAGTTTGCTATTGGTTTTTTCCGGTAAAGCAAAGATTTCATCTGATATCAAATAGATTTGGACACCGTCAATGTCTTTCTTAGCGATATGCTCCTGAGATCTTGCACCCAAAAATGAACCGGTTGGGTGTGACGTTGGCAAACACTCTTTGACAATCAACTCAAATCATAAATAATCAAATTGATTTCATTGGACAATGTTAGTCTCTTCCTTAGCGATATTCTCTTTAGGTCCTACACCCAAAAATGAATCAATTAGGGGTGGCATCAGCGAAAACTCTTTGATGATCAAGTTAGATCGGAGATAATAAAGTTGATTTCATAGGAATAATAATAATAAATAAATGAATGATTATTTAAGTTAAATAATTTTTTTTTTCCTTTTCAATGTGTCGAAGTCAAGATTTCACCTAATGTCAACCAGATCCAGATAACATTAGTCTCTTCCGTAGTGATATTCTCCTTAGATTCTGCACCTAAAAATGAATCAATCAGATGTGACATTGATGAATACTCTTTGACGGTCAAGTCAGATTGGAGATAACATAGTTGATTTCATAAAAAAATTAATAATAAGCTAAATATATATTAAGTGTCTGTCGACAGCAAAAGCTTTATCGTCAGCTTATTCCTCCACAAATCTTACACCATAAACAAACCAGACAAAGTGTTACAAACTAGTTAGGGTAACATCGGTGAACACGCTCTGACGATGAAGTCGGTTAAGAGGAAACCAAAGCCGATTTTTGAGAAAAAGTAACGAGCTCAAAATGACCTATCCCTAGCAATAATAAAAGTACGTATTTATACTCCCTCATATTGAATCTCATTGGACATTGGTCCAGCTAGTCTCCTTCTTAGCCCACCTGCCTTGCTGGCATCTCGACATGGCACACTACTTCAATTCCTAGTTAGAAGGCGACTTTCCATGTGTTCGAACTTCGAACAAGAGTGGACCTCATTTGCTTCGTATGTGCATTTTCCGGCTATCACATGACACATGGATGGGTAAGACGAAGGGCGAATCCAGAAATTTTTTATAAGGTGGGTTAAAACAAAAGTATGTATATAAAAAATTAATGATAATAAAACTTTAACAGTATTATAAAATTTCATTAATTGAAAAACAAAAACAAAGTGATGGAGGTAATTAAGGTCTGTTCGGTAATGTTTTTTGTTTAATTTTCTGTTTTATGTATCTTCATTTGGACATAAGTAATTGATTTTTAAGTTTTTAGAAGTTGGAAAATTTTGAAAATGCTCTGTTTAATAATAGTTGAAAGCAATATTATAAAAAAAAAAAACATGTATTTAATGAAATTGTTTTAAAAATACTTTTTTTTTATATATATTATAAGAGTAAAATAATATTATTTGCAGTTATATTATATTATATACATTGAAAAAACAATTAAATTAAAATAAAATTATTTTTATCTATTAAAATAATTAAATAAATATAATGAATAATAAATTTTTAATTTCATCTTTTAACTTTGAAGGGAGCGTACACGGAAAACAAAACAAAGAATTGGTACGGTGAGAGAGAATAGAGAGGGAGAGGGAGAGATAATTAGATATGATGTTGATGTGGGATCAGGATCCTCTCCTTGGTCCTTGATTTTCCTTGGCATTTTTCAAGTGTAATTAACACACCAAGTTGCATAAGAGAGAAAAAAATAATCAAATATTGACCATGCATTTTTTATTTTGCTTAGGTGTCATTAGATTATGAAAAGTTAAGGAAAAACAAGACAAGGAGAGAATCTTGATCCTATTGATGTGACTTTGTCTCTACAGCTACCCTAACTCTATTGTTAATTAAATAATATTAAATAAATTATAACTTTTCATTTTTTTACAAAAAGCTGGCCCTGCTATGACCCGGGTCAGCCCCCTCTAACCGTCCGCCCCTGGGTAAGACTATCAACACTTCCCTTCCTCTCCAAAGTTTGTTAGCACAAAACGTTATGAGAATAAGGGGATTTTGGTGGGACCCTTCTAAAAATATAGTATGAATTGTTATCATGTGATCCCCATGTATGTTCTAGACCTGGTAAGGTTTCGGTTCCAACCGTGGAACCGGGCCGAAATCGAAACCAGAAAAATCGGAACCGGTTTTTCGGTTCCGGTTCAAGAACCGTAACCGTAACCGTAACTGTAACCGTAACCGTAACCGAGGGAGGCCGGTTCCGGTTTCGATTCCGGTTCCAGTTCCGATTTTTTCAGAACCGGACGGTTTGAACGGGAATGGAACCGGCGGTTCCGGTTCGGTTCGAACCGCCCGGTTCTAGTTTTTTTTATTTTTTATTTTTTTATTTTTTACTTTATAAAATATTACATTTTATTTATAAAAAAATAAAATGTTAGAGTGGACATTGTAAAGTATTGAGTCATGGCCCATAACCCTTGTCAAAGCAATTATGTGTTCCATTCCCTTCTTCTCATTTTTATATAGGTTAAACATCTCATTCACTTCTCTATTTTTCCAATGTGAGATGTGAGATGAGAGATGAAAGATAAGAAGTCATATTATGCATTTTTAACAAATATTTTAATTATTTCTTTTTGTGTTAGATTCAAATTATACCACAATATGGAATATTGTAATAGTTCAAAAAAAAAGTTAATGATTCCAATAGGTCTTTAGATTCCAATATGTTATTAATACATGAAATTAGTTAATGATGTATCAAAAAAAAAAATGATTTCTTACTCTTTATCCCATATCTCACATTGGAAAAATAGAGAAGTGAATGAGATGTCTAACCTATAAAAAAAGGAGGAGAAGAGAATTGAAAACATAATTACTTTGACAAGGGTTATGGGCCATGACTCAATACTGTACAATGTTCTTTCTAACATTTTATTTTTTTTATAAATAAAATGTAATATTTTGTTTATTAAAAAAAAAAAAAGGCTTGGTTCAGAACCTCCGGTTCCACCCAAACCGGGAACTGGAACCGAACCGGAACCTTACCACCTCTAGTATATTCCATTCATTTTGTTTAACCGGAGGGTATATTAGTAATTTCTCATGGTATGTGGTTACAAACAATTATAAATTTGTACGTGGTTGAAAACAAAAACTCTAAAGTTTGGGAAACTTATTTTTTATTCTCCCATAATTTTGTTGTTTTTGATAAATATTTTCATTTTGTGGATAAATATGTCATCGCCAAAAAAAAAAGAGAGAAAATAGATCTAAAGATTGAGAGAGAAAAGTAGAGAGAGAAAGGGAGAGATAGAAAAGTGAGAAAACAAAGAGAGAGAAAGTTACCGATAAGATTGGAAGAGAGGGAAAGTTAGAAGTTAGAGATTTAGTAAAGTTTATAGAAACTCGATTTTAATTTCTAGAAATTTTATACACTGAAATTTACAAAATGAAATTTTACACCCTGGATAATGAATTTCATTAATTCTAATCCCTAGAGAACGGTCAAGAGAGAGAGAGAGGCAAAAAGTGTTTATTTTATTAAAACTTGTTACATTCAAATGGTTTAGAGAGAGAGGGAAAAATGTTTACAATTATGTGACAACGAAGGATAATAATCATTTCCTAATGTGCAATATATATATTATTTAAAAGGTGAGTTCAAATTAACATAAACCTAAATTTCAAGGAAGCGTTTGATATCGTTTTTAAAATGCTGTTAGATTTGCCCATTTTGTCAAAATGTAATATGTTTTGTAATATTTATTAAAAGTAGTTTTCAAAAATGGAAAATGAGTAATATAGTTGTTTTGAGGGAAAAGTTTTGAT
Organism: Acer negundo; assembly: GCA_035582765.1. Classification (NCBI taxonomy): domain Eukaryota; kingdom Viridiplantae; phylum Streptophyta; class Magnoliopsida; order Sapindales; family Sapindaceae; genus Acer; species Acer negundo. The sequence continues at coordinate 24,183,949 of CM069236.1, forward strand.
TGGTTTCGAAAACCTGTTTTGAAAATGACAGAAAATAGTAAATTATTGTTTTTAAATTTTTAATTATAAATTAAAAAATATTGTTTTTTCATTTTTAAAAACATATAAACAAACAATTTTACGGTTGTTCCGTTTATAAAAATAAACGGACCTAAACAACACTTAAAAGAGAAATTTTACTGGTTAAATTAAAATATGAGTATTACAACTTACATTTTACACGAATTTGTAAAATGTAATTTTACGGGCTGAATTTTACATGGTAGTTATTGATTTTTTTTCTCTCTCTTATTTCTCCTTTCTTTCCCGACATCAGTATCTACATGTTCTTCTTCCTATGAGATTTTCATCTCCTCAAATACATTTAAAACTCGAACTCATTTCATATTTCATAGAATCCAACATCCAACTACTCGGTTTACGATTAATACAAGAATTGTAAATTAATTCATATGATATCAACTCAACAATTTTCTCAATCATTGATTTGAAGTAAAAAAATTAAATCATCAATTTAAGTTGGTCCAGTGGACCCCTCATACCTGCACCATAAGGTTGCGGGTTCAAGTTCTCCATTTTTTTTATAAAAAAAACCCTAAATTTATGTAATAGTATAATACTTCAAAAAAATATATATATATTTAGTTGATTTAATCTAACCTTATTTGAATTTGAGATTTAAGAATTTAAGAAAAAAGGGAAGAAAAAAAAATGAAACAATAACTTATATATAAATATGGGAAACAAGAACTTAGAAATATTTGCTTAAAAAAAACCTTAGAAATATGAGAATAAAAGTTTTAGATCTCTAGAATAAATTGTCTCCCTGTAAATAATGCAGAGATATATTTGGGACGAAAAAAAAAACTAATGGAAGAGAAATGATGAGATAAAGTAAATAGATTTTCTCCTTACAATTCAATTTTATCTTTTTACACTTATTTTCTAAATATACTTCATTGTAAAAACTTAAATTTTTTAAAAAAAATTCTAAATACACTCAATCTTTTTCCAAAATTATTCTTTTTACCTTTTACACTCCTTTATTGAAAAATCTCCATCATAAAAACCTAATTTTTTTATTAAAAAAAATCATTTTATTACAAAATTATCTTTTTTCATTGAATGCTGAAATTAACAAGTTTTTTATTTTTTTTTCTTCATTTAACTCTTTTTTCAAAAAATGTAAAAGTCCCTAATGTAATATGTTGGTGTTTTTACAGTTAAATTACATGAAAAGCTACCAAAAATTTGGCTCAGCTCAATGAAAGATTGAGTAGAGATTATTCAGTGCTTGCTTGATCGAGCATCTGTATCTACTAAATCTTGAGATAAACAGACAATTCATATCTCATCATTCCAAACTTTTAAATTGTTCTTTGGGCTTATATGGAAGACAAAGGAATTCAAAGGGAATATGTGCATATAACATAAATTAAAGTAAATTTCTATGGGATGAAAATCGGATAGAGAGTACTGGTCAAACAATAACAGAGAGAAAAATAGAGATTCAAACCTGAAAAACATAATAGTGCAAATCATTTATATACTGAAATTAAGTTGTAGTATATTTAGAATTTATTTATCCTTTTAGTAATTTTAATTAGGATAAAATTGTCATATAATAAATAAATAATTAAATAGAGTATAAAAGATATTTAGCAGATTGTCAATAGCATTAATTTAAAATAAAAACATAAGATGAGTATTTTGGTCATGACAACTAACCTGTAAGGATGTAATCGTTGTGAGGTCTTATATAGAAATATAGATAATACTAATTGTACCCTGTGAATCATCCGTCATGTACATGAATCTACAACTGCCTAATGTAGTTCGGTTGTAATAGTGTTTATTCAGTCGGGTAATATCAAATGTTTAAATAGATACCATTGCAAGTGGTATATTAAAAAAAAAAAAAAAAAAAAAAAAATTTGTAACAGTCAACATGTCTGCAGGGAAGGCAACAAAGTTGTTGATGGGTTGGCCAAATTGGGACACTCTTTGGAATTGGGAATTACCTTCCTTGATGATCCGCCTCCTCAGATTTCAGGCGCCTTGCCAGATGATTTGAATGGTCTAGCTGTGGCTAGGCTTATTCCTCTTTGCTAAGTTTTTTCTTTTTGTTTCTGGGCTCACGCCCTCCTTATTGCCAAAAAAAAAAAACAAACATATGAAGCTACAGAAAAAAATTCAAGTTCATTCAAAGTACATGAAATAAACAAACAAGAAAGACAAGGTCTTTCTCTAGCTATTTTGTGAATCTAATTTGATAGCACTCTACAGTAGTTAAATGTGATCATTTGAAAACCTATTATTTAGAAACAATCTCCCTCTAATCTCTCTAGAAAACTTCCACACAGAAAGTGAAAGCATTGGTGTTCCCTTCCACCCAATAACTAGGCTCTTCACATTCTTATCAAAACTGCAGCAACTCGCACAAGCAAATTTTTTAATAAGCAGATTCGCTTGATACAAACAAGAATCACTGAATCCAATTTCCACCATTTGATACCTTGCGAAGAAAGCTCTCCACACATCAATCTTTACACTTCGCGCAATTCTATCACTACCCTCCATCGCTACAATATTATGGATGCCTTTGTTCAAAACTTCTTCTATTTCTGTTCTTGATCTAATGTCTTGTTCCATGCAAGTTTCCAAGCTATCAAAGAATGCACTGTAGAAGAACAAGGCCTCGGTGAAACGATTCACAAATGAAGGTGAATTATGATTTGCTTCGATTTCAACGACAACCATGATAGATGGATTGAGCTTTTTTATCACCCCAAGTAGATTTTCCAAGCAACTAGGCCAGTAAAGCAATGTTCTCAATATCAATGGACAATAAACTACCAATGATTCGTCGTTACGAATCCTGAAAAGCTCTTTCTTGATCTCTATGAAACTTGAGACACACACAATATTGAATGCAAAAGGAATGCTCAAAGACTCAGCCAAGCCTGCCAACATTTTACCAACTTCCTCTATAACTTTCTCTTGAATTCTAAGCCCAACAGCAGTTATCTTTAGAAGCTGAATTGGGCGGCGTTGGACTACACGCTCTGCTAGAGCTTGCATGAAGTCTGTCCATTGAACACCACTCCTGATTTCGAAATCGATCACATGGATCTTACTTGCATTTGCAACATTTTCTAATATGGATTGGATGGCTGCGTAATACATTACCTGATTAAATGGAATCTTTTGGTAGCATTTAAGTGACGAGATATTGAAACCCTTCCCTTGATCAGTTAAAGTTGTTTCTGTTGTCGATTCCATGGCTGTGAATGTGATCCTTCCTGTTTCTTTATCAATCCTTCCTCGAAGAGCTTCAGCAAAATAGTAAACGACCCTTTGCACTGAATTGGCTCTCTCGGCTGCAATCCAATAGCAACGTGAGACCAATCTGCTTGCTCGTTCGTATTGTTGGTAGCCTACCTTCTCTGCCGCGGCTAGAAGATGGTGGACTAGTTCAACGTCTCTGGTTTCTTCTTCGGATAGGCCCGAGAGAGCGTAACCAAAAGGGTGCATCGCCATTGAAAAATCATGAAATCTCTGGTGATCAGAGAAATATTGTATGTACCTTGTTCCAGCCACTCTCATGATTTCTTCTGTCGATAATTTCTGACGATGAGTATTAATATCGGTTTCATGATCATTTGTTGCCTTCAATTTCTTGGACCCACTTGCATAATCGGTGAGGAGTCCTAAAGTTGATAATGCAGATGAATTGTGTTTTACAAATTCTTGAGTAGTGCTACTACTTTGGATGATGTTTTTGAGCTTTGTTGGATTCTCGTGAAACGACGACTGTTGATGTTGCTGATTATGTTGGCTGGTGGCACCACCAAGTTCTGGAAGACGATTGTTAATCTCTTCCAATCCCAACTCTTCAATGGAAAATATTTGTTCTCGCAGTTGCTTTCCTTTGAGCGTCGACGTCGCTTCTTGCTCCCTGTCACAATCTTCATCAAGGAGAGTAGTGTAACCGCCTTGGATTCCATTGAAATCAAATGGAGCAGCGAAAGAGAACAAATCATCATCACTTGGCATTTTTAGATTGGGAAGCTAATTGGAGAAGATAAATCCAACTGATCAACAATATGGTTATCTTACGTACACTGATATTAACGCAACAAATAGAATCACTTTGATTAATTCTTTTTTATGGTTCATCGAAATGATCACAAAACTAGGCTTAATATGTATAAGAGAAGTAGAGTAGAGTTGGAATTAAAAAAAAAAAAAAAAAAAAGGTTAGAATTGCAACTTTTGATGGTGACATAATTTATTTAATTTAGCTATAGGTTACATTTCGATATTACCAATTCATGAAATGCCAAATGGGGTTGGTTTATATTGTAATATGGAGTTAGCAAAATCTGCAAGGAGGATCACTAAAATTTGTCAAATTATATTCTCATTGGTGAAATGGTGATCGATGACAAAAGCAAGGCTCCAAAGGAGGGACGGAAATGGAAGTCTGGAATTGGGGGGCTAAATGATAAAAACTTAAAATTTATAGGACTAAAATGTAAAATATGCATTTTTAAAGCTTTCTATAATTATTTTTAACTAAGTAAAACAAAAACAAAACAAAAAACAAAAAATTCCGTTCTAGCCAGTAGCCTCGATGGTGGTCCGCCTTTGCTCTAAAGTCTAAACAAATAAACAATATTTTTCTGTATCTAAATTCCCTAAGAAATTCAATTAATCAAACACTAATAGACTTACAAAGTAAACAAGGTGATATCTTGCAAAAAAAACTATGTATATATAAATATCTTCTTAGAATTTTCTCTTGAAGAGACTGACAAATTTTGATTAAATTAATAAAATTTATAATGATGTAACTGTATCTCTTTATATAGTTAAAGGACTGGACCATGACAGGCTTAAAACGACAAACATATGTGTGTTTTAGGAACAACGAAGTGGATCGAGGAAAAGCTAGAATTTGATTAAGGGAGAAAAATGATAAATCTGCTTTAATGGTCAAATGCATTGACTGATTCATATTTCCATTCAAACTGAACAGTAGACTGATTCTTGTTCGATGTTTCCATTCAAAAACTTACCTTGCAAATGGAAAGAGATGGTAAATGCATTTAAAATGCTCAAAATTCTTGTTTGTTAATGCTCAAACTATTTAATATTGTAATAGTATGATATATAGATCGTATTTACAATTGCTTAATTATTTATATAATATTATGTAAGGACAATATTAGAATTTTGAAAGAAGTATATCAGTTTGGAGTGTATATACAGTTTTAGAGAGTTACCGATATCGCCACTTATCCACTCCTACGGTCCTACCTTCAAACCTGTGAAAGCCCATCTTTCTAAGCTTGTAGGCCTTCAATAACATTCATAGTCACATCGCTCACCCACTCAACGAGCTTGGACTAGGGCTTTTGCCCTCAATTTGAGGTTCAGACCTGCACCGGCCGGCCATTTGACACCTCTACTCATCATCAATGTATTTAAATTTTTTATTTTTTTTGGGTTGTAAAAATAACTAAACATAGCTGCATCACAACAAAAGCTGAAACACAGAAAACGGGCAGATCCCCTGCCACAATTGATCTCTCCTAGAAGAGATTGCTAAGGAGACTAGATTATGTGTCAAACCGTTCCCTTTCTTGGAAATGGCGTGACATTTCGATATCTCTGTTGTTATGGAATCCAAAACATAATCTGGTATTGAACCTGTAGACAAGTAAAATAACTGAGAAACCAACATGTTAGAATTCAGATGAAAGAAACCGAGGCTCGTGTTTCACACGGTGTCTTTAAGACGATTTCACCGTATATTACACTGTATGTGTATAGAGATCGTTTCCTAGGATACAACGGTACAATAATGGAAGTGCGAAGCACAACCACTTTCAGCGCACTCAAACTGAGCTCGAACTTACCAAGAAAAACCAGAGAAACAGAGAAGAAGTACTCGGCTGCTGCTATATCGTCTCCCAGGATACAACTGTACAATAATGGAAGTGCGAAGCACAACCACTTTCAGCGCACTCAAACTGAGCTCGAACTTACCAAGAAAAACCAGAGAAACAGAGAAGAAGTACTCGGCTGCTGCTATGTTTTTCTATTCTGGAATATCTTTTCTGTGAAGAGAAACTAGGGTTTTATAGAAAAACCAAAATTAGGGTTTAGTTGGAAATCCTTGATTAACACGTGATATGTGTGTCATAAATGCTCTCTTTTGCGTGCACAGGGGGGGTGGGGGTTGTGCAAATCATGGACCTTGCGAGAGAGAGCATTTATACCATACACATGTTGATTGCTCATATCACACATTCACTTATATACTATATATAAATGATTTCCCTAAGCAATGTGGGATTCACTTTATTCCCTATACAATAGGTTCACTTTGAGACTCAATTTCTCATTCACCCATTAATCATTTTGTGAATTTGAATATACCATTTCGAAGCTTTCACGTAGGAGAATTCGAATCCACTTTAATCTTCTATTTTCATGGAATTTATCATACTCAATTTGTGCTCTCAAATTTGGAGTTTATCACAAAATTTCCAACAATCTCAACAGCCTTACACAAAGCTTGAACATCATCGAAAACAAACCCATCAATTCCACATAACGGCTTGGACGAGTTAACATAAGCAGCCACAAATGCTGCAATATCATCAAACGTATTTAAATTTTGTTAAACCAAAGAATCTGTAAACTTATCAATTAAAGCTTCAGTAAAAAATCATTGAATTTTGATGAGTCAAATGATAAAATATTTCAATCCTAGTTTTGAAAATATCAACAAGTGAATTTTATGATAAATTGCTCCAGGATGATCCAAAAAATAACATTAATAGTCTGGAAAATATCTCCCAGGCTGATAAAATATTTAAATCCTAGTTTTGATTTCATTGTAATTGTAGTGTAAACCAATTTCCAGCATCCATCCTTCGCATGCTTAATAAATATAGTATCTTACAAATTCCCAATCTTCATGCTACAGAGGCGGTCGTAAGGGAGGGCTTGCAGGGACACAGCCCGGGCAAGCCCTCTAAAAAAAATTAAATTCAATACGTAAAGGTCTAATTACATAAATATCCCATAAGGTTTGATAATATTATAAAACCATGATATTTTATCTAAATTTAGTGAAATGTAAATATTTTATTATTCAATATTGTAAAAATACACATAATATTATGGCTTCTAGCATTATAGAATTAAACCATTTACAACGTTTAAATATATATTTTTTAACTACAAGTTTAAATAATTGTTTATGCATAAAGTTTACAATGTATTTCATATTATTGAGTAGTCTATTATTGAAGTGGTGTCATCTTATTATTAAAAAAAATAAACAAATATTTTTATCAAGAATTATATAATTTTTGTTTATTCTTAATTAATGGCTCGCATGTCTTGCACTGACGTTATTAAATCCGTGTGCATTGAGGAAGAAAATCACAAGAGTTTTCTCTATAACACACACCGACTTTAATAAATTTAGTGTGAGAGTATTTGCGAGTTATTAATTAAGTATTATAATATATTGACTAAATAAAAATAGATAAATAGATATTGATAGTTAAGGGGGTTGACTTTATAATATTAGAGTGTACCGAGAAAAAAATATTATATATATATATATTTATTTATTTATATAATTTAGTCCGGATGGTAAATATTTTTTGGGTATATCCCTGTTCATGCATATCCAATTCCCATATAAAAATAAATAAATTAATTAAATAAACCAAATAAACAAACAAATAAATTATTGTTTTTCTTTTTTACCTGATATGGTTTTTGATTATGTTTTGTTTTGATTTATGTAATGTGCTTTATATATTATCACGAGTTTTGATTTGTCTTTTTATTTAAATAACTAGCAATTCAATCTGACGACATTTGAGATTTGAGAATGAATCTTCAATCTTCATTCCATTGTAGTTTCTAATGTTTTATAATTTATATGAAAAAAGCTTTTCTTTGTTTTATATCGGGCCGTAAAATCTGTTTGGGTTGAAAATGTATCGACCCGGCTCGCGTTCGTTACAAACCGTTGATGGTAAATATTTAACAGTCTGAAGAAATCACCGACTAACTTCATGGCCTTGCTTCTCAAAGCTAGTTTCTTATTTAAATTTCACGTACCTTCTGTTTGGTTACTGAGAAAATTATTTGGAAAATGGAATGAAAAAAATTGGAAGGTCGAAATTAATCCAATGCATTTTTTAAAAAAAATTTAAATTATTGGATTCAAATCCAATAAATATCAATTGTTTCAATAAACATATTGTAGCATGACCCGAAATTAATTTGACGAGTAATAATATTGACTTATTTTTTACTAGAGTATAAGAAGATCACAAGGTGATATTTAACTGACACCAGTCTTGAAAGATGAATTAATTATTTGTTTAATGTATTACTGAGGAGAGGAGAGGAGAGGAGAGGATTCAGATCCTATCGATTTAGGTGATTGAATGAACCTTCTAGTCTTTTGGCTGGTAATGAATGTATAATTGTTGTTCTAATTGTTTACATGCAAAAGCATTTCTATTTGGGGTAAGGATAAATATCACTGAGAGCCCTTAAGATTTCTCATAATATCAATCGGATGAGATTTAATTGATTTTTATCAGTAGAACCCATGCCGTTAGAAATTTACAGGTGAAAAGGCATTGGGAGTTGATTATGATCATGTGAAAGTAATGGAAAATAGTGGTAAGTTCCATTACACAACTTATCTATAGAGGCTAATAGCATCTTCTTACATCTTTCTCCACAACTCTTTCTACATTCCATTAAAGGGTTTCTTTTTTCCGTGGGTCTTCTCTAGCTGTTAGTTGATAAAACAGTAGCATTATTTCATGGATAGTTGTTCTTGTGCTCACCAAGTGCCAGATTTGTTCATTCATTTTTTTTTTTGCTATTTGTTTTAATCGGATTTTGATATCCTTTCAGTTTTTTAGCAAATGAAATACCGTTTTAAATAGTCACACTGTGGTGTTTCGGTTCCTTTTTCTTGTCAACTCTTTATGTAACACAAGTTTTGGTATTTCTAAACATTTTGGACTTTTTTTTTACAAACAGTAAATTTAAAATGAAATTCAATATGGGTACAGTCGTACAGATATTGCCATATGGCAATTATTGTAATATTTAAAAAAAAAAAATGTTATTAGGTTTCTCACAAACTCACAATGATCAGAAACACTAATTTCATCAATCTAATATTATAATAAACTTCAAGAGATCTCAATGATATTTATCCATGGGTATAATAAAGTTTAGGGTTCTTTAAACAAACTTTACATTGTTTTCATGTTGCTTTAAATAACATTTTCATGTTGCTTGATGATTAATTTTTTCAGAAAATTAACTTGATTTCTCTTTACATGGTTTTACTGATGCTGATTTTGGTAGAGATTTAGATGATCGTAGATCCACTTCTGACTATGTTTTCTTATGTGACTCTACAAGTGTTTCTTGGTGTAGCAAAAAGCAAGGTTCAATATCATTGTCCAAAACTGAAGCAGAATATAATGCTGATTCCTTTGCTGCTCAAGAATGTATATGGCTGCGCCAACTTGTCAAGGATATTCATTATGAGATTACAAATTCAACTACAATTTTCTGTGACAACCAGAGTGCAATCAAGCTAGCCACAAATCTGATTTGCCACGCAAGGACAAAGCATATTGAGTTCAAACATCATTTTATTCGGGAGAAGGTTCTTGATGGAACAATTAATGCTGCAGAAGTGCGATCCGAGAACAATGTTGCAGATATTTTCACAAAGCCACTTACCAAAGGACATCTCGAGCGTTTATGTACTATACTTGGTATCATATCTAAAAGTTCACTTTAAGGGGGAGTGTTGAAATTAAAGTGACCTTTTTGGATGTCTCTTCGTAACTAGTTATTGAGATAATAAATGGTTCATTTTCTCAAGACATTGGGAGAATTAATCTCCTGGAACCATTATATTATTAGTTGGTTGGTTGGTGTGCATTTATTTTTGTGTCTCTAGGTCTGGTGCCTTTGTTAGTTTATTTTATATTTAATCAGCTGTTAGTATATCTACATTCAATAGTTTGGTTAACCATAAGCTTTCTTTTGCAATACAAGTCTTTTCATCTATTCTTTGTTTGGTTTGTTTTTCTTTTTGTATGATTGTTGATCTTAGGATTGTATTATTACTAATAGTTCTCTCTCTTTTCACAGTTATCTTGTCGGCTACTACAATCATCTACATACAAATAAGTTAGGAGTTGAAAACTGAAATGTTAATTACATGTGCTTGGTTGAACGAGCGAGCACTCATTACCATCAAATTATATTGGACGATAATATTACAATCAATCTTACCATGTTTAAAGTAAGATAAAATCGTTTGTTATGCTGATGAGATTTTAAACACTAAAATGACCATTTCGTAAGTAATTATCGAATAATTAACTCCATCAAACATACACAAACACAAAGATTAAGAAATCCATATAAACATAAATATAAATAAATATTAACTTTAAATTAAGATCAACGCTCCCACCACTCCATAGCAAAGACAAAAAGACACCATCCCATAAAATCCCACCAAAAAACACACAATTAATTAAATCAATCAATTTCAACAATCCACCATTTAAAAACACTACCCTAAGAGACAGGAAAATTTCTGAAAAAATAAAGAATATATTTTCCCACTTAATCATCAAGCAACATGAAAATGTTATGATGAAAAAGAATAGATGGAGAATTGGGAAATCTCGGTCTGTTTAACTAGAGAATTCCCACTTAATGTAAAAAATAAAAAAAATAAAAAAATAAAAAAAATAAAAAAATACTAGAGAATTTCCAAATATGGTCTACTTGTCCAGTTATGAATTTCGAATTTTCAGAATTAAAATCTTCCTAAAAAGTTGAATTCCACAACTTTAGAGTTGAAGAACACAAATATAATCGAAATTTATGACTTCGCATCATATAAAACATCACCCCTAATTTGAAAATTAACAATCGTAGTAGCTAAATGGACCATAACATCACTGATTTAACAAGGAAAATGTTGGAGTACATTCATTTAGAAATAATTATAAACAACCAAACTGTTAAATATTGAAACTTTTCTAGGTACTTTATAGCTTATGGTTGTTAGAATTTAGTTGCTTATGGTTGTAATAGTTCATTTTATCTTTAGTTGGTTTGTAATGTATTAGTTTACTTTAGTTGGTATTAGTATGGTGTAAAGCATGACTGTTCTGACTTTAAGGATATTGTCTACCTAATGACATTGTCCAAGTACTAGTCCTTTTGGTGATAGTGTATGGCTGTTATTGATCCTTGTACTCATATAAAAAGTTCAATGAAAATGTTTACGAATGTTAGTATAAATATTGAGTGTTTATGGTCTGTTTTTCTCTCATTTTGAGAGCATTGTTTCATGGTTGTGATGGTGTTTAATGGTTATGTAGAGTCTGATTTCTAACAGTGGTATCAGAGCTCTGTTCTTGTGGGACTGTGAGGTCTAATTTCAGTAAATATTGAGAGTTTTGTGAGCAAAAACACTTGCCTTGAGTGAACCAAACACTAATGAGTGATCAAATGTCTACTGGAAGTAGTACTGTCATTCCAGTTCCTCGGTTTTCTGGGGAAAGCTACCAGATTTGGGTAGTTAAAATGAGGTCATACCTGAAGTCCTTTGGCTTGTGGGAATTTGTAGACTAGGACAAGCAAATTCCACCACTTAGAGCTAATCCTACCATAGCTCAAATTAAGCAACATGAGGAGGAGAAAATGAAGAAAGAAAAGGTTGTTGCATGTCTGCATTCAGCTTTGACAGATGCTGTTTTCACAAGTATCATGCACCTAGAGACAGCAAAGGAGATATGGGATGAGTTGAAGGGAAGATATGAGGGCAGTGAAAGGGTGAGATCAGTCAAGTTATTGACTCTTAAAAGAGAGTTTGAAATATTGAAGATGAAAGAATCTGAAACTGTCAAAGATTACTCCTCCAAGTTGTCAGAACTGGTGAATCAAATGAGACTCTATGGTGAGACAGTGGAGGATTTCAAAGTGGTGGAAAAGATGTTGATCAGCTTGCCTGAAAAATTTGAAGCTAAAGTATCTGCTATTAAGGAGTCTTGTGATTTAAAAAAGCTGACCATTTCAGAAATGATAAGCAAGTTGCAAGCTCAAGAGCAAAGGATTTCCATGAGAAGTGATGATGTGACCGAGGGAGCTTTTTAAGCAAGGCACAAATGGAAGCAACATGGTCAAAAAGATCAAAAGAAGCAGAACTTTGACAAGAGAAATGCTGATCAAAAGGGGAAAGGAAAGATGGATGGAACCTCAACAGATTCTGTAGCAAAAGGCAAGTTTCCTCCTTGCTCAACTTGTAAAAGGACAAACCATTTGTCAAAGAATTGTTGGTACAAAGGCAAGCCTCAAATTCAATGTAATCATTGCAAGAAATGGGGACATAGAGAAAAGTTTTGCAGACACAAGCAAAACCAATCTCAGTCACAGCCTATACAACAGGCCAACTACACTATTGAACAACCTCATGTAGAAGATCACTTGTTCATGGCTACTCAAGCATGCTTTTCTATTTCTAAAGATGCTTGGTATGTTGATAGTGGATGCACAAGTCACATGGCAAGGGATTTGAGCCTTTTTACCTCACTGGATATGACTGACAGAACAAAAGTGAAGCTTGGAAATGGCCAGATTGTTTAGGCTGTTGGAAAAGGTATTGTTTCAATCCATACCAGTAAAGGTCCCAAATTAATACATGATGTTTTGCTAATTCCTGATTTAGACCAGAATTTGTTAAGTGTTGCTCAATTATTGAAGAAAGGATACTCACTCTCATTTAAAAGGAATAGCTGCATTATATTAAATTCAAATGGTATTGAAATTGTCAAGGTTGAGATGTGCAATAACAGCTTTCCTTTGAGCTTGGATCAAGTGAATCACTCAGCACTTGTTTCTAAGCATGATAATTCTATTTTGTGGCACAAGAGATATGGTCATTTCAACTTAAATGCCTTGAAATATTTGCAGTCCAATGATATGGTCAGTGATATGCCTGAAATTAATTGCATTGATGATGTCTGTAATGCTTGTCAACTAGGGAAGCTACATAGGAAGCCATTTCCATCAAATACTATTGCAAGAGCAAAAGACAAGCTTGAACTTGTTCACACAGACCTATGTGGTCCAATGAGTGTACCTTCCCTAAGTAAAAACACATACTTCATCATATTTATAGATGATTTGACTAGAATGACTTGGGTTTATTTCCCGTCAAGCAAGGCTCAAACCTTTTGTGTTTTTAAAAGGTTCAAAGCCATGGTTGAAAATGAAAGTGGCTGCAAATTAAAGATGTTAAGGTCAGACAATGGCAAGGAGTATACCTCCAATAAGTTTAATGATTTTTGTGAAGAGATGGGAATAAGACATCAATTGACAGTAAGCTATACTCCTCAGCAGAATGGTGTCTCTGAGAGGAAGAACAGAACTGTCATGGAGATGGCTAGATGCTTAATGGTAGAGAAGAAGTTACCAAAAAGGTTTTGGGCAGAAGCAGTGCATGCAGCAGTATATCTCTTGAACAAACTTCCAACTAAAGCTGTTCAAGGGAAAACTCCACTTGAGGCCTGGTCTGGAATCAAACCTTCTGTTAAGCACCTAAAAACTTTTGGATCAATTTGCTACTCACATGTTGTAGCTGCTAAAAGATCCAAATTAGATGATAAAGTCGAGATAGGAGTCTTCTTGGGTTATGCAGCAAACTCAAAAGGCTACAGGGTGTTCAATTTGCAGACAAATAAGCTTACCATCAGCAACGACATTCAAGTAGATGAGGATGCTTATTGGGATTGGGAGAATGATCAGATTCAAAGAAGTGCACAACCATCTGATCTAGATGTTGATCCTATTGCAGTTAATGTTCAAAATGAAGCTGAAATTGAAAATGAAGAACTTGTTGCTGAATCTGATTCTCCAGTGCTTAAAACCAAATCCTTAAAAAAAATTTATGAGAATTGTAGCTTTGCAGTCAGTGAGCCTTCCAGTTTTGAAGAAGCATCAATGTTGAAAATATGGAATGATGCAATGAAAGAGGAATTAGCTATGATTGACAAGAATGGTACTTGGGAATTGACTTCAAAGCCTAAAGACAGAAAAGTAATTGGGGTCAAATGGATTTATAGAACCAAGTTGAACCCGGATGGCTCCATTCACAAGCACAAGGCTAGACTTGTGGTGAAAGGGTATTCTCAAATGGCTGGTGTTGATTATAGTGATACTTTTGCACCAGTAGCAAGGCATGAAACAATAAAACTGCTTGTAGCTTTAGCAGCTAATTGTGGTTGGAAAATTTATCACCTTGATGTAAAGTCATCCTTCCTGAATGGAATCCTGGAAGAAGAGATATACATTGAGCAACCTTGTGGTTTCTTGGTTTCAGGTCATGAAGACAAGGTGTATAGGCTTCATAAAGCTTTGTATGGATTGAAACAGGCTCCAAGAGCCTGGTATAGCAGAATAGATGATCACTTTCAGCATATTGGATTCAGGAGGAGTCAAAATGTGGCTACTCTCTATGTGAAGACCGATGGAAATGGAAACAAAATCATTGTGTCACTTTATGTGGATGATTTACTTGTTACTGGCAATAATCATGATGAGATTGTTAAGTTTAAAGAGAGAATGCTTCAAGTCTTTGAGATGACAGACCTTGGAGTGATGAATTACTTTTTCGGGATGGAAATGGACCAATCCAAGGATGGAATTTTCCTCTCACAGAGGAAGTATGCAATGGATATGTTGAGAAAGTTTAAAATGGAGAATTGCAATCTAGTTTCAACTCCATTAGCTACAAATGAGAAGCTTTCAAAGGCAGATGGTGATAATAAGGCTGATATGACTCAGTACAGGAGTCTGGTGGGCAGTTTGCTTTACTTGACAGCCACCAGGCCCGACTTGATGTTTCCAGCAAGTTTGCTTTCAAGATTTATGCATTCACCAAGTTTGACACATCTTGGTGTTGGTAAAAGAGTGTTGAGGTACCTGAAAGGTACCATTGATTTTGGAATTTGGTATGGCAGTGGTGATGGAAGCTGGAAGGGTTTGTTGACAGTGATTGGGCAGGCTCTGTGGATGATTCCAAGAGCACAACTGGTTATGTTTTCTCACTTGGAAGTGATGTGTTTTCATGGAATTCAAAGAAGCAAGAGGTGGTGGCTCAATCCTCAGCAGAAGTTGAGTATATTGCTGCAGCTGCAGCATCAAACCAAGCTATATGGATCAGAAAAGTGTTGACAGATCTGGAATATGCACAAGATGAACCTACTATCTTATGGTGTGATAATAAGTCAGCAATTTCTATTGCTAAAAATCATGTCCAACATGGAAGAACTAAGCACATCAATGTAAAGTTTCATGCTATAAGAGAGGCAGAAAGAAATGGTGATATTCAGTTGCTGCATTGCAAATCAGAGGAGCAAATGGCAGACATACTTACCAAGGCTCTTCCTTGTGGTCAATTTATGGTTTTACGAACCAAGCTTGGAGTCTCTAAGAAAAGTTTCAAGGAGGAGTGTTAAATATTGAAACTTTTCTAGGTACTTTATAGCTTATGGTTGTTAGAATTTAGTTGCTTATGGTTGTAATAGTTCATTTTATCTTTAGTTGGTTTGTAATGTATTAATTTACTTTAGTTGGTATTAGTATGGTGTAAAACATGGCTATCCTCACTTTAAGGACATTGTCTACCTAATGACATTGTCCAAGTACTAGTCTTTTTGGTGATAGTGTATTGTTGTTATTGATCCTTGTACTCATATAAAAAGTTCAATGAAAATGTTTACGAATGTTAGTATAAATATTGAGTGTTTATGGTCTGTTTTTCTCTCATTTTGAGAGCATTGTTTCATGGTTGTGATGGTGTTTAATGGTTGTGTAGAGTCTGATTTCTAACACAAACAACAAATAGAGCTATGGTTTTTGTTACTCTTTGAGAGCTTGTAATTTCATTAGAACCTATAATTTAGAAACCTCCTCCTTTGATCTCTAGAGAACTTCTACACAGAAAGAGAATGAATTGGAGTTCCCTTCCAACCTGTAATCAGACTCTTCCCATTCATGTGATCAAGATTCAAACAATTAGCATAAGGAAACCTTTTAAGAACCAAATTAGCCTGGTACAAGCATGAATCACTGAATCCAATTTCCACCATTCTAAACCTAGTAAAAAATGCCCTCCACACATCAATCTTTATGCTTCGAGTAATTCTATCACTACCCTCCATCGCTACAATGCTTCGAATCCCTTTGTTCAAAATCTCTTCCATTGTTGTTCTTGTCTCGATATCCTGGTCCAAGCAAGTTTCCAAGCTATCAAAATATGCACTGTAGAAGAACAAGGCCTCGGTGAAACGATTCACGAATGAAGGTGAATTGTGATTGGCTTCACTTTCAACAACGACCATGATAGATGGATTGAGCTTTTTTATCACCCCTTGTAGATTTTCCAAGCAATTAGGCCATGCGAGCATAATTCTAAGTATCAATGCACACAGTAAATGACTAATGACTCGTCGTTTTGAATGTGGAAAAGTTCTTGCTTGATGTCTAGGAAACAGGAGACACAAACAATCTCGAATGAAAAATTAGGAATGTTCAATGATTCAGCAAAGCTTGTCAATCTCTGACCTACCTCCTCTAATTCTTTCTCTTGAATTTTAAGCCCAACAGCAGTTATTTTAAAAAGCTCAATGAGGCGGTGTTGCTGATCATGATCAGGCTCTGCAAGAGCCTGCATGAAAGCTGTCCATTGTACACCACTCCTGATTTCAAAATCGATCACATGTATCTTGCATTTGCAACATTTTCTAATATGGATTGGATAGCTGCGTAATACAATATCTGATTAAATGACAATTTCTGGTAGCATTTAAGGAATGAGATATTGTAACTCAAACCATGATCAGTTAAGTTGTTCCTGCTCTAAATTCCTCTGCTGTGATCCTTCCTGTTTCTTTATCAATCCTTCCTCGAAGAGCTTCTGCGAAATAGTAAACAACCCTTTGAACAGAATTGGCTCTCTCGGCTGCAATCCAATCGCAACGTGAGAGCAACCTGCTTGCTCGTTCGTATTGTTGGTAGCTTACCTTCTCTGCCGCGGCTAGAAGAAGGTGGACTAGTTCGACATCTCTGGTTTCTTCTTCCGACATGCCCGAGAGAGCGTAACCAAAAGGGTGCATCACCATTGAAAAATCATCAAAACTCTGGTCAGAGAAATGTATGTACCTTGCACCAGCCACTCTCATGATTTCTTCTGTCTATAATTTCCTCCTGTGACCACCTTGATCGTTAGTTTCATCGTTTGTTGGGTTGTTGGAGTAGTGTTTTCCTTTCAATTTCTTGGACCCACTTGCATAACTGCTGAGGAGTTCTAGAGATGATAATGCAAACGGAGATGGTTTGACAAGTTCTTGACTACTAGTAGTACTACTTTGGATGTTTTTTTAGCTTTGGGCTCAAGTGAAAAGACTACGGTGGAGGGAAAACAAAATCGGGTTTAAATTCATTCAAGATCAAATCATCAATAGGTTTTTGTTGTTGATGATGTTGCTGTTGTTGCTGCTGTTGCTGCATCATATGATTCTGATCCTTAAAAAATTTGCAGTCAAGTTCAGGATAAAGAGGATGTCGATTAACGTCGTCAGCCAGCTGTCCCAAGTACTCTTCATTGGAAAACATTTGATCTTGAAGTTGCTTTGCTTTCAGCTCCGGTTCTTGATCTTTATCACAACCTCCAAGAAGAGCACTGTAATCATCGGATTCCATTGAAATCAAACGGCGTGAAAGAGAACAAATCATTTGGCATGGTGTGAGTGTGTGTATATAGAGAAATATTGCTTCAATTCAGCTTTACGGTCACCTGAAATCTGGACCGCAAAAAGTTGGATCACACTTTTATTCCCGATTAAAATTCTTTGATCATATTATAACTGGGTTCATGGAATCAGAAAGCAAAATAAATAAGAAAAAGACCCCTACGATTGCAACTTGGATGATGACATAAATATTATTTCTTTTAGCTGTGCGGGGACACTTCGACGTAACCCATGTATATGACATGCCACAGGGAGGGGTTGATTTAAATAAAGATGGGGGCTTATTGTCATATAAATTCTATTCCGATGCTTATAATGGTTGATCTCGATATGTCGTAGTAGACGGCTGTCCAATTGGTGTAAGTTTTCAAACAAAACAAAAAACAGATTAAAATTGAAACTAACCATATAATTAGTGGAGTTTTTATTTTTACCCAGTATTAATGTTTTGATTGTTTTTACTAAAGTTTCTACTGATGAGACAAAAATACCCTTAATGATTTCTCAATTAAAGACACCGGTCTTTTTCAATTAAACGCACTAGTCTTCTTTAATTAAATATATCAGTTTTCTTCGATTAAACACATCTCAATTAAACACAACATCAGTTTAATTCCTATCGTGCTTAATCTGTATGTTTAATTCCTAGTGTGTTTTAATTTGTGTTTTTAATCTGGTGTAAGAGTAAAGTTTCTTCAATGGAAAATTTGGTAAAAACAATAAAAACACTAATTCCGAATAAAAATATAAACCCCTTAATTTTTCAGTTAAAAAGTGTTATTTCCTCAAATATATATATATATATATATATACAGAAATTTTTATATGAGGATGCCCTGATAGAATTATATAAGGACATTGAATGTGAGTCACTCGTTTTACATACTTTGACTTGGTATGTATGCACTTGTCAAATCACTTTTATAAATGAGTGGCTCACATTCAATATCCTCATAAAGTTATATAAGAATGCCCTGATAGGAACGGGACCGTACATATATATATATATATGTTGTTTATCTAGTAAGGACGTTGTGAAATTATAAGTTAATGACGTCCAACTATAGTCACACATTCATATTGGGTGTGGGTATTTGTTAATGTGAGCTGTGGGCCCACTATGAATATGTAGTTGTGGTTGTACATTATGAAATTATAAAGTTGGGACGGTCCTGATTAAAGAAGTGTTATATATACAGTTTTTCTACTGTCAGTTTGAATTGATATAAAATATATCAATTCTTTGCATGTAAACCATTGGATTTAAATGTTTTGACTTGGCTACATGAACTTGCTGCATGAACTTGTTAGTGCATCTTTTAAATTTAATAACCCACATGCATGAAACTGATATATTTTATATCAATTCGAACTGACAGTAGAAAGACTAAGACTAAGACTATATATATATACAATTTTTCTATTGTCAGTTCGTCCTGATATAAAATATATCAGGACGAAGAATGTGAACCATTAGATTTATATACTTTGACTCAAATTGTATGCATTTGTCAAAACTTCTCCATAATCTATGGTTCACATTCTTCGTCATGATATATTTTATATCAGGAAGAACTGATAGTAGAATAACTATTAAAGCTTTTAAATCCAATGACTCACATACAAGGAACTAATATATTTCAAACCGATAATAAAAAAACTGATATATATATATATATATATATATATGTGTGTGTATGTGGGGTCACCAAAATCTGCTAGGAGGAGGACCATTGATAACATATAATAATTTTGTCATTGATGACAAACGTGAGGCTCCAAACATACAATGCTCAAATGATTCTATTTAAATTCCCTAAGAAATTCAGTCGATGGAAGACGAGTGAACAAAGTTTAAAAAACTGGCATAGTTTGATTATATAAATAAAATAGGGTGACATAGGTAACTGGGCATTCTATTCAATTTTTCTTCCGTAATTAAATAATTTAGACATATTTATTGTATATTAATACACATTACTATACTTGTAATAGTATACAATAAATATACCTAAATTGTGTGTGTTTATATGAGAAAAATCGACATTCTATATCTTTGATAAAATAAAAATTAATAATTTATTATACCCTTGTATAGAAATTCACTATACTAATATATAGCGAATAAAATTTATATTAAAAAAATAATGCAAAATAATAAATTTTAATTTAAAACTAAATTTTGTATCTGAATATTAAAAAAAATAACAACTTATAATGACTGAATTTTTTATATTCCAAATGAACGTATTAATTGATAATTTGTTAAATATTAAGGACTCTTTCCGATATTATCCCTTATATTTTTAATTTTCAAATGAATTGACTGATTCTTTTCAAAATTTAGTATTGAGTGGTTGTGGTTCTTATTTCCATTCAAAACCGAATACTAGACTAGACTCATTCTTACTTCCATTCGAAACTTGTCTTCTTCGGTCCTGCAAACCATGCAAATGGAGAGAAATTGAAATCCAATATATCAAATAATGCAAAGGATGAGTTTTTCATATCAAAATTACATAGAATTATCAATAATTATTATATTGAATCCTCCTCGATCTTTTTTAAGGTTACTTTAATTTGAATGAAGCACTTCGAAATCTTGACCGTACAATATTTTATAGAGAAAATAGCACTAGACACCATTAATTGGTGGATGGAGTCCCAAAAAGGCCTCCAACTATTTAAATTGTTCCAGAATCACCATTTTAATGAAACATTGTTCATTGGTAGCCATTTTGTAAAATCTATCGGAAAGCTACCATTATCTATGACATGTCACTTCTAAAAAATAAAATAGCACTAGACACCATTAATTGGTGGGTTGAATCCCAAAAAAGCATTATTTCCATCTCTGCAAACTA
Organism: Acer negundo; assembly: GCA_035582765.1. NCBI lineage: Eukaryota > Viridiplantae > Streptophyta > Magnoliopsida > Sapindales > Sapindaceae > Acer > Acer negundo. Next base: position 24,204,725 of record CM069236.1, read on the forward strand.
TTCTCTAATATTAGGTTTTTTTTTGTTCTTTACAGTTCATTGAATCATTATGTATTATTATTGTTTTGCAATTATACAAGTAATAAATTTGAGTAATGTTTCGATCTGCTTTCTGTGTTTTTGGTTTTGTGTTTTATGGTCGTCAGTTTTTCCTGTGCATTTTTTCTTTTGGTTTTCTTTTCTTTTTGCGTTTTGTCTTTGAGATGTGCCCCTCACCTTTGCGGTTTGTGCAATGAGGCCTCTGTTTTTGCCTGTTTTGTGTTTGTTTGGCTTGTTGTGGGCTGTCCTTTGTGGTAGTCTTTAATAATATTTTACCTTTAAAAAAAAAAATTATTCAACATCCTAGAAAATTTATTCATGTATTCAGATGAATTATTGTCAAGCTATGAAAAATCATTGTATTTGTTCAAACACTACTACAAAATTGTTAAAAGACATTGGTTCTTTAAATCGGTTTTTAGGAAAACCGATATGGATTCAAAAATAAAATTCTGCTGAAATTTAAATCTGATCTATGTCCACATTCAAGTGCACATTTCTAAAAATACTCAACGTTATTTGCTCAAATTTGGACACAAGCAATTAGACATGCAAACAAACACTTTTAATTCAGAAAATATTCCAAAAATTGATTTAGAAAAGTGTGAAAATGAGTGATGAACACAGCTCACTCGCGGATTCGCGTCGCTTCTAACCTTTGACTGAATAATTGATTATAACTTTCAAAATACCGCCAAGAATTTTACATTATTTATACCGTTGGATTCGTATCAAAAAATCGAAAAACCTAACGCTGACAAAAAAAATTTATTTCCTTGCCAAAAGATACAGTTTTAAGGAAAAAGAGCAATGAACACACCTCACTCACGGATTGCGCATCATTTCTGACCTTTGTCTGAATAATTGATCATAACTTTCAAAATACCGTCCAGAATTTTACGTTCTTTATACTGTTGGATTCGTATCGAAAAATCAAAGAATCCAACATAGATGAAAAAAATTATTTCCTTGCCAAAAAATACAGTTTTAAGGAAAAAGAGCGATGAATACAGCTCACTCGCGGATTCGCGTTGCTTTTGACCTTTAACTGAATAATTGATCATAACTTTTAAAAAATGGTCCAGAATTTTACGTTCTTTATACTTTTGGATTCGTATCGAAAAATAAAAGAACCCAACTTGGATGAAAAAATGTATTTCCTTACCTTACAGTTTTAAGGAAAAAGAGTGATGAACACACCTCACTTGCGGATTGCACGTCACTTCTGACCTTTGACTGAATAATTGATCATAACTTTCAAATACCACCCAAAATTTTACGTTCTTTATACCGTTGGATTCCTATCAAAAAATCAAAGAACCCAACTTTGACAAAAAAATTTATTTCCTTGCCAAAAGATACAGTTTTAAGGAAAAAGAGCGATGAACACACATCACTCGCGGATTGCTCGTCGCTTCTGACTTTTGACTGAATAATTGATTATAAGTTTCAAAATACCACCCAGAATTTTAAGTTCTTTATACTATTGGATTCATATCGAAAAATCGAAGAACTCAACTTGGACGAAAAAATTTATTTCCCTAAGAACCCAACTTGGCGAATTGTGCCCTAAGATGGTAACTTGAAAAGAAAAGTGCAAAAATGTTTTGAACATCTTTGTCAAATTGTGCCCTAAGATGGTGACTTGATGATTTTACAATATTGCCCCTTCTTGTTTTACTATTTTAACCTCAATTCTAACAGGTTATAACATAAGCAAACGAACTTTAAACAAATAATGGGCAAAGTGGCAACAATTGATACTTTATTTCAATGAAATGACTAATTTGAGCCATTTGAAAAAATTAATAGTCATTTAGGGACCGTCTCACCAAATTAGTGACTTTTAGATATCACTGACCCTATTTTATATGTTTAGGTGTCACTAGATAAGAAAAAATTAAACAGAAAATCCGACTATGATAGAATCTAAACTCGTGAAATGATAATTAGTAGTGCTAATCGTCTCATTTCAAACAAAACAAAAAAAAAAAAAAAAAAAAAAAAAAAAAATTCAATTGATTTGTCCATGTCATCTTTTGGAAATGAGTAATGACAAACCATTTAACACATAATTTGGATCATATGGTTCAATGTCTAGTATATGAATGGATTTATGCAAATTTTCCCACCAATAGTGTGAGTTTTGTCCCACTAATATGTGGGTGCTCTCTCTCCTCTAGAGTTGGAGTTGCAGTCCGGGCTGTGCTTGTAGGGCCCTATCTCGCCGATTCCGGCAATTGTTGTTATAATAAAAAAAATAAAAAATAAATGAAAAAACATTGCTCTTAATATTTATCAATCTATCAAATAATGACAACCACTAAATTAAGATAAAAATTGGAATATTCAATATCATTGAATGAACTCATAGTGAAATATAATTAGCATATAATATCTTAGTTTTTGTTTTAAAGGATGAGTTAAGTATGTACTTATAAAAGTAATCTAGCATTTGCTTTCACTTTTATAAATGATAAATCATAGAAATTGAGTTTACAATGTTATGGAATTAGGTGTTGGAACGAATCTTGTAATCTTTTGGACTTATATAATGAATACCTCTTTTTTTAATCGTAAAAAGCGGTTCTATCTTTTTTTGTTTTTGTTTTGGTTTTGGGTGTATATATCGATCCGGTTAATAAAAAATCATCGACCCGGTCCCTGATCTTTGTGCCACGTACGTTTTTTTTTTGAACAATATCCGGTATAAAATCACTACACACTTAATCCGAATATCCACTCCTTAAAAAGTGATCGTTGCTCTACAACTCTAGAAGCCTATCCGAAATGCAATCGTCAATCTAATGATTTCAATCGTAACAGATTTGTATATATTTTTTTTTTTTTGGACCTTTTTAAAGCATGCGATTTGTTTCAATAGCATGTGATTGATAATCACATCTTAACTACACATTCATTACAATGTCTATACGTCATGAGATTATGTAAGGTCGGAAAACAGATTAAATCAGTAGAGGATCCAAACTCCTCCATGAGTGCATGCATGTCTAGACTCTAGACAGATTCGAGAATCAGACTAATGGGGTTCTCCGGGCAGACCGGGATAATACAAAGAAAGACTTTTTGGGCCACATTATGTTGAGAAGCAGCTCCAAGATGTGGCCCATGGGATTCCTGAACATCAAAGTTAGTTTTGAGGTAGCATATCTAGTTGAATATTAGACTTTTTAGGTGCTGATTGCTATAGCCAATCTGCATATTAGACTTTACTTAAAAGTTACTCACTTTGAGATTTTCTTTAATTTACTCTATGTCTCTCCATCACCTCACAATATAACAAGTAGAGATGTGGATTTTGAAACGAAGTTAACTTCGTTATAGTAACACAAAACAAAAAATTCCTGATTTACCAAAAAATGATGTCTGTTCTTGACATTTTGATCAGGTGATAATGTGCATGTATCATGCAAAATGTGCTCATTAAAGTGATGCAAAATCCCGTAGTACTGTTAAGATCTTTAGCAACTCAAGAGGGAAATAGCATAGTACTTGAGTAGTGGAAATTTGTTGATCTTTTAAATTCTTGATACATATCCCCGGCCCTTATAGATTGAAGTTCTCTGGTAAGCTGATCTTTGTGCTGACCTCAATAGATCTAGTGACATCTGTAATCAATAGTTATGATTTATTTTTTCCCCGGTGGTCTGGTATGGGATATCTCCTATTCTAATACAGAGATAATGCCATATATAACTGGGGTCTGGGGATCATTATTATTTGACTCTCATGTTTTTCAATTATCCCAGTACCTCTTATAAGAAAATGATTCCTTTTCTCAATATTTTTAAGAGAACTATGTGGTGGTTTGAGCTAATTAATTATGATAAAGATTAATGAATACAATATTTGGTACAGGTTTATGACAACGATCCAACGAATACAATATTGTCATTGACCAGAATTTTAAACAAGAATATTAATTTGGAAAATTAAAAAAAAAAAAAAAATAGATTACACAATGAACAGAAAAGGTCCATATTCAGACCTTGTCATCGTTCTCACAATTAGAGTTGACAGAGTTACTAGTTCTTACCCTCTGACATAGCAAAATCATCCCAAGCCAAATCAAACTCTTGACAATTCTAACCATTCCAATCGTCACGGTGAGGTAATACAACCACCAACCGACGAAATCAGCCACCCCCACATCCATCAACAGCTCTTTTTTAGCCTCAGCAACCACCACCAAAGACTCAACCTCGTCTCTCAACTTCCACCACCACAAACTACCAATGCTCAAGGCCATGGTCACCCTCTCAACCCACCTCTCCTTCCGAGGAACCTCGAAGATCGTATCGTCAACGACTGGCTTCACGACGGATCTAAACCAAAGAAGCATTATGTCATGCAAACCCAAGAAGAATATGAGTCTACTCAATAAACTTCTCCCTATACCAATAGTACTAGAACTGTCGATACCAGCCGCTATGCTTCCTTCAATCCCCAACCCTACACAAACTTGTAATGTGCAAAGGAAAATCCATGCCATGTACAGACGAGGTTGATAAACAGGACGTTGGTGATGATCACTAGCCGGTGACTCGCTTAGAAGGGTGAGTTTACCCGTCAAGCCATTGACGAGAGTGGCTACGCTGAGAGTCGAAACGAGAAGGTAAAGAAGAGCCGGATTTGTGTAGAGGAAGACGGAGAAGAGAAACGAAGAGGATGGTGTTGAAGGATAAGAAGCGATTGTCAAGAGATATTGAGCACAAGAGAGTCTTGCTAGTAGGAGAAACGAAAGAGGAAGCAAGAGAGTGAGGAGGTTTGCTGTGAGGATGTAGAATGGTTCCATCATCAGCTGCTTAGCCTTCTGTTGCCAGTTCTCGTAACCCATAATTTTGTGTTTGATAGAAATGGAAATTGAATTGTGTTGTTGTTTGTTTGTTTGTTTGGATTACAAGGAACATATAAACAGGATTAATTAGGGTGCTATATATGTGAATTGAGTTTTAATTAGGTAGAGGAAAGGAATATATTAGAGTGGCTGTCACGTCCATGTATAGTTTTATTTAGTTGACACAAGACACGGTCTTATATATGCCATGCCTTTCATGAATTTTTATTTATTGTGATTATATATATCTCAACGTATCTACTTGCATAAATATAGTTATATATTATGTTTGTTCATAGAAAAACTACTGTGGCCCATCCAATATCGGTTGGTATTTTATTCAGTTATATTGTAACGTTTACTAATTGGGAATGTAAATGAAAATCTTTAGCTGAAATTTAGGCGGGAGAATTAACTTTCCTTTCCGGCATGAACTATATTTCTGATTTGATTTGTTAATTTGGTTTTAGTAAACATTGTGATAATAAATCAAGAACTAAGTTTTCTTTCCCTAATGTATCGGATTCTTGATTAGTAAATGTATCTTACATTCACCAAAAAAATTTATACCGATCTTAATATGATTCGATCGAATTTAAGAATTGAAAGTAGCATAGTCCAGGTTTAGTTGTTCAAACAAGATCATCATTTACAGATGGGTTACGAATCAAATCACAAAGAGAATGTTATATTTGATGAATTGTGTGTTAAAACTTGAGACTACGCTTGTGGGTTTCATCAGACAAGGTCGTATTGACTTGTTAAACTATAGCTTTGGTTTCGAATTTCCAAACTTGATTGTTATCTGTGGTCATGACCTTAATATACTATTTATCATTTTATTATTATTATTATTATTATTATTATTATTATATGGAAATTTTCCTATGAGGATGACCCGATAGAATTATATAAAGACATTGAATGTGAGCCACTCGCTTTACATACTTTGACTTGGTATGTATGCACTTGTCAAATCACTTTTATAAATGAATGGATCACATTCAATATCCTGATAAAGTTATATAAAGATACCCTAATAGAAACAGGATGGTATATATATCACAATCCAAAGACATCAGCATTTGAGGTATGCATCCGGAAAAATAGAGTTTGTCAGCGAAAAATTGTGGTATTTGTTGGGAAAATTATTTGTGGAATACTATAGAGTTGAGTATCCCCTTGCGTACAGGGAAGGATGTCAAATTGTCAACGACTCAACAACTCAAATTTTTTTTTTCAATATTACAATAACTGTCGAGACCCAGCAAGATAAATATCTGAAAGTACGGCCTGGAACATAACTCCCATATTCAGGAGAAGGCACACTCACTTGGAGGACAGGCCAAGGAGAGACAAGATAAATATATACATAATATATGCACACAATCGGATTTGAACCATAGTAGTGGGGATTCCCGAGGAATAGCCCCACCATATTAGCAAGAGCACAATTTTATGGCTTCTTTTCCTTATCTATTCTCAGAGTCAACAAATTAATTTTTTTTTTGCATTAAATCAGTTAAATATAATGCCATACCAAATTCTTATAAATTATAATTGTTGTTCTATAATAGCTATCTGCTTATCTCCCATGTAAAAATGTAAAAATGGTTTGCTCAACAATATGAAAAGACTTGCTTTCTATATTGTATAAAAATAGACTCGATAGATAATCAACTTAAAATTTAGTCTCAAATACTTATGTCTAAAACACATTATTTTTAATGATCTGTCCATTTTTTTTTCCTGTTTTATTTTATATTTTATTTTCTTACCAAAAATAGATGAAAAATTAATGTCAGTTTTGAATACTTGATGAGTCAACCGAAAAATAGCTATGCAATATAGAGTAGACGGTCATGATGTTGACAGTGTCTAATTTTTTTTTATAATATTAGTTTGAAATTGAATATACATACAGTTGCATTGAAAAAAGATTTATTAATAGAATGTCTATTAACCATACGCGGCATCTTTTTTTTTTTTTTTTTTCAACCACTCTTTCATTTAAGATGTTCTAAACCATATATAATTTTTGAATCATAAAAATCATTAAACGTGTGATAGTAATAAAGGGTAATGGGTATGGACTTTGACCCGCTCGCTACCTGTAGGCTCTAACTTGTTTTCCATGACGTTGTAACCAAACAATCATCCAATCATATTCAAATTTCCTTGTATTGTTAGTTGAAACACACATTGTATTTGACCCCAGATGCCTTACGTTTCAACGGCACGGAATTACCGTAACCTGCCCGTAGAATCTACTCCCTCGGTTAATTTTATTATTATTATTATTATTTTTGGGTAAATGATATCTAAAGCCGCTGAGGTGGGACAGTTTCTACATGTTTATTAATTTTTCTAAATGACTTAAATTGGCTATTTCATAAAAAAAAAAATATCAATTGTTGTCACTCTACCCATTAATTATTTGAAGTCCATTTGCTTATGTTATAACCTATTAGGATATAGGTCAAAAATTAGTAAAACATGTTTTGCACCGATTTTTGAATTGGTTTTTAACTGGTTTTTTTATTTGTATTTTGAATATTTTTTTTTATTATGATTATTTTATAAAACAGAAAATATTTTCTATAAAATTTTTATAATTAAATCATTACTTTATATATATAATTAAATAATAAATTAATCATGAAATAAGTTTGATGTCACCCTAAATTAATCAAAAAATTAATCAGAGAATAATAATAAGTATGATGTCACCCATAAATGAAATATTACCTATAAAAATAATAAATTAATCAAATCATTAATTTTTATATATAATAAAATAATCAAAATACATAAAATTTTGCACATAAAATTCTTTATGTGTGCCATGTCATAGATAATTGTGGTTTTCTGTTAGATTTTAACAGAACGGTTGTCAATGAACAATATTTTATCAAAATAGTGATTTTGGAACAATTTAAATAGTCAATGATCTTTTTGGGACTCTACCCACCAATTAATGGTGTCAAATGTTATTTTCTTTTTTATTTTTTTATTTTTTTTTACAGTATCTAATCTATCTACTGGGTTTTTTTTTTTTTTTTTTTTTTAAGCTTGTGTTGTTGATAGGATTCGAACCGCGGACTTATAAGTTATTTGTCCAAGTCCTAAGTTTGTCCATCTACCAGCTGAGTTATACTTCTGTTAGCACTCCCTCAATGAATTGGTACATGATTATGTAACTTTTATGTTTTAAGCAATTATATTTGTAAATTTGTCCTTATCAATTTTAAGCTCAGCCTCCTTTTAAAATATTTAAAGGTAAAGGTATATCTTCAAATAACTCTCTCCCTCTCTTCATATATATATTTTTCTTTTTGTGAATTATTATAATAAATTCGAGATTTGAATAACGGTACAAACACAACTTCATAATATAGGTGTGAAAAACATATTACTATATTAATGTCATATCATCTAGTTTTTAAATAACTATTAATCAATATTTATATGGGTCATGCTGCTAATTAGGTTTTGACTTTTTATATAGAAATAGATTCTACAAAAAAATTTAAAAAATATATTACTCTGTAATAGGCATGTAACTATATTGATCATATATTTCTGTATAGTTGCTAAATACTATATCAGATCGAGTTTACATTGTTGTTAATAACTTGGCATGAGTCATGAGAGTACGTGGAATGTGGTAGCTACCATATCAAACTTGGATAAAGATGATTTGTGTTATTGTTTATTTAATTAAACAAATCCGGCTTTTCTGCCTTTACATTGTCTTCTAAACTCAAATTAAAAACAAAGAGAAACAGAGATTGTGGTGCTGTGTTTGATTCTCCGTACAGATGCAATATCAAGAAAATACAACAAAATTAACTTTTTAAAGCCTCATATTTTATTTTTGTTTGAAATTATTATTTTTAGGCGCAAAATTTTTTACCTGTCCAACCAAACTATTCACAAAGGGAAAAAAAAAAACCTAATATCTAAAGTTCTAAACATTAATTTTAATATTAATACTAGACAATCCAAAAAATTAGCCCAAAAATCAACCAAAAGATGTCATTTGTGTGATAATGATAACTCACTTATTGTATCATTTATGTTGAATTTTAGGTTAATTATTTGGGTTGTATAGTATTGCTTTATTTTTAAAGGTGAAACACCCCTTTTTAGCCATATAAACAAAGGGTGTTCTATTTTTATCAAAGACTATTGTTTTGATTGTTCTTATCGATCTTTTTTCTAAACCGACCAAATTACCATCAACCATAATTTACTTTTATTTTTAAAATTAATTTTTCTTTTAAAATAAAAAATAAAAAAAATTAAAAATTAAAATTAAAATAAAATAAAAATTCCTTAACCTCAACCAGGGGTGGAGGAACGTGGGGTTCAAAATTTTTTTGTCACTATTTGGGCCTGACTTTGTAAGAAAGTCACCGGTTTAATAACTTAAGTTTAAAAGGCACCTATTATGGTGAACGGACAAAAATACCCCCCACAGTAACCTTCTTCACCATTTTGTTTTTTTTTTTTCCTTTCAAAATCCTCCATCAATGGACGACGGTGGACCACGACCAAACACAATAGCGACTTTTTTTATGTCCCAGCCTTTGTTAGTTACATCTGAGATACAAACCGTCTTGTTAGTTGCTTTTTTCTTTTTCTTTTTTTCAATTTAAAACACTCTTTTGTAAACCTTAAACAGATTGTACAAAGAAAAAATAAATTATTAAAAAGGCTCGAAAAAGTCTCGGAAAAAGCTTAGAAAGGCTCGGACAGTTCATTAAAAGTTTCGGAGAAGAAATGAAAAGGCTTGGAGAAGTAATGAAAAAGCTCGGATAGTTCATTAAAAGGCTCGGATAAGAAATGAAAAGGCTCGAAGATTCAAAATTAACAAAAAAAAATTGTTGAAAAGTCTCGGAAAAGAAATGAAAAGGCTCGGAGAAGTAATGAAAAGACTCGGATAGTTCATTAAAAGGCTCGAAGAAGTAATGAAATTAACAAAAAAAAAAAAATTGTTGAAAAGGCTCGGAGAAGAAATGAAAAAGCTCGGAGAAGTAATGAAAAGGCTCGGACAGTTCATTAAAAGGCTCGGAGAAGTAATAATGAAATGTCCGAGCCTTTTCATTACTTCTTCGAGCCTTTTAATGAATTGTCCGAGCCTTTTAATGAATTGTCCGAGCCTTTTCATTTCTTCTCCGAGCCTTTTAATGAACTGTCCGAGACTTTTCAATTAGATTCAAAATTCATATAACCAGAGAAAGACTTACAAAAGACTCAGATAACAAATGAAAAAGAACTCGGTTAGGGTTTTGAATTGAAAAAAAAAGCTCTGGGGGTGCTGCCCCCTGCACCCCCGCGAGCTGACCGGGCAGCTCAACCACCGCGAGCTCACCTCACCGGGGAGCTCGACCCCCGAATGCGTCTGCGTAGCACTATAAAATTAATTATCCAAAGGAGATGAACTGATAATGTTATGGCGTTCAACCTTCATCCTCCATTGAAGGTTTGTTACAGAGGAATATGAAAAGAAAAAATATCAGAAAACTTTAAAGTAAGAAAGAGAATGTGTAAAATAAGGGCATTTTGGGAAATCACTTACTTTAGTACCTTTTAAACTTACGTTATTAAACCGGTCACTTTGTCACCAAGTGAGTTGGAAAAGGTGATATTTTTCACCATTTCCTCGAGGGACGTGGGGGCCGATAGGGGCCATGAAAAAAATATATATATTCTCAAGTTTTAAGTATAGTTCTTTTGTATAATAAGGGTCTGTCCGATAGCCGTTTTTCGAGCCGTTTCCTAAAAATGATTTTGAATTTGTGTGTTATAAACTGTTTTTCATTTTATTTACAAAACAAAACTAGTGTTAAAATTGAAAAATATGGAAAATATAACATGTTTTCCCATGTTTTCCATGTTCTTCCTCTAGATTTTTTCTTTAAAAAAAAAAAAAAAAAAAAACTCACATTTTCACTGTTCATTGTCTTCTTCTTCTTCATGAAAAATGGAGGAGCGCCGATACCAGAGGAGAATCTCACCTCCTCTAGCATTGGCACCGCTGAAGAGTAGATCGGCAACTCCTTTATTATTTTTAAAAAAAAAAATTTGTTTTTTTTACTTTTGGTTTAAATTAGCTGATCAATCTACTCTGGTGCTTTTTAAGGTTTTTATTTTTTTTTCCTTTTTAATTTTTTTATATTTAATAAAAAAAAATTAATATTTATTTAATAAGAAGTAATATAATTATGAGTTTAGTTGATAATTGTGATGAATTTACAAATTATAATTGTAAAATTACCATTTATTTACCGATGCTTTGAATGATTTTGAGATTTTTTTTTAATTTTTTTTAATTTTTTTAATTTTTTAATTTTTAAAGATTTTTTGGTGAGATGTTAGGGTTTGTTAAATATATTTTTTATTCATTAATGTTACGGAATTTTATATTTTTAGTTAATCAATGGGATGTGTTTTGTTGTTTTTATTTTCATAATACAACTTCTAGCATTTACTAACAGACTCGTTTTTCAGATTTCAAAATTGAAATCGAAAACATTGTTTTCGTTTTATTTTTTAAAAAAAAAAAAACAGCAAATGAAAAACGCTTACAGAACGCACCATAATATATTGTATATCCGATTAGGATTTAGGCAGACTCTATTAGTCTTATTTGTTTTTTTTAGTCTTGCTATTTTGTTATTTTATAATTAAAAATATTATTATTATAAATTATAAACAAAAACCCACTTATATCTAATTTTATGTATTTATATTTAACAAAGAAGATAAAATATATTGCTTTGGATTTGGTTTCCTATACATAATACATCATGAATTAGTGATTAGTCCTATATAGATACACTTTATTTTATTTTATTTTTCAGTATTTTCCTTAAGCAATGTTATTACTACTTTACTAGTGCTGCAAATAAATTATTCTTATCCTTCGGTTCATTCATCCAAATAATTTAAAGTATGAGATTACAAATTAATAAATATTTTAGATTTATTTTTAGTTTTTTATTTGTTATTTCCTTAGGTTATTAATATGATTTTGCTATATTTGTTATACTAGTTTTTTATTTTAATGTTTATTTATTCAACTTAGTTCGAAATTAGTATAAGTTAATTTTGTTTGACATAAATATAATAAACTTAAATTACAAAGAAAATGTGAAAAATAATTGTGATTTAAATATATTTTTAATATTCTATAATGAATTATATTTATTTTTTTGTTTGCATGAACCTTTATTTTTATTTTTTTCAAAGGTTTTACTTAAATAAATAAATATATATATATATAACAATATAAAAATGTGATACCTTTTTTTATTTGATCTTCAAATAAGAAAGTCATCGACAATTGATGGATTTTACAATAGAATTAAAACTTCAGAAGCAAGACTGTTCATCTTCGTCAACATCTAATATTAAAAAATGGCTTCACAACAATATGGAAGATGACTTTCTTACGAACTCTTTTATCTTGTATATTGAAAGGGAAATCACATTGAAACTTAGTAAATATTCAATTGATTTTAGAGATTTAAAAGAGTGACCGGTTTCATTTTGATTCATAGAGCCGGTATCTATTTTATTTATTAATGTGTTTGTTGTATCATTACATATAAGAATAAACGCTATTACATTTTATTTTTTAATAACTTGGTTTTTAAATATAAGTATATTTGTCTTGCGTTTACTTGAATATATGTTTCTGTCTTGGCCTCCCCTAAAACAAAAATCATGGTTTTGCCCCTGTCTACAACATCCATTGTTGGAGATTTGCGACCTCTAATATATATAAATATATATATATATATATATAAATTCATTAAGAGCAGTTCCGTCTAAACAGTCGATTTTTTAATAAAAACAATCAAACTATTTGAAATTGATAAATTTAGAACTACCTTAATTATATAGGTATTTATGAAATTGACCCTTATTTAAAAGTCTAACTTGAATGCCCTCTTTTAAGTTCCTCTTACATTTTTTTCTTCCTTCTGGAGATATATATATATATATATATATATATGAAATACTTCCTTTTGGTTGTCAAAAACAAAAATTATCTCATACGTAAAAGTAAACTAGACACAAACTATTACAATAAGAATCCATTGGAAAGGACTCATCCTTACAAAAATCAGCTTGTAAGAAGAGTGTGTATAATGAGTAATATATAATATATCAATAACTAAACTCATACTTGGTCAATGTAGATCATAACATAGTGCATCCTTTTTTTTTTTTCTTGTTTGTTTATTTGTTTATTACATAACAATTTTCGAGATTGACAGTCCGGACTGCAACTCTCACAAACGAGAAAAGAACACCCATACTATCAGAGACGGATCTTGGTTTGGCCTACGGTAGGCTTTCATTTTAAAAAAAAATTAAAAAATAAAAAGTAAAAAATAATAATAATAAATAATGATTGATATCAATAGAAAACCGAGCATGACTAGGAAGTAGAATTGTTGGCAACAGTATATATATATGGTTAGAAAACTTTTAACTTTATCACACACAGTTCAGTACTTCACGAGTCACGAGGTAAGTAGGTAACTCAACAGGTAGTAAGTATCAACTTTTTTTTCTTTTTCTTTTTCTTTTTCTTTAATAATTAACATCTCTCTCATCTTTCTCCAAATTTTAGTCCAACCTCTTTATTAACATCAACAATTCATCTTCAAATTAAGTATATTTTTATAAATATGATGAATTTAGATATTTTATTTCATAATTAAATTTTAGGATTAATCTAATTATTATTTATTCTAATTTTAATTTACAAATTAACACCATTATTTAATAAATTTATTTTTGTTTTGGTTGAAATTTAGATATATGCTTGTTAAATTTTTTTTTTTAATTATTCTTTTATTTTTAGATTTGTTAGTAAATGATAATATAAGTGTATATTTATTTTTCTAGGTGACGTGAATGCTCCATCATAACTAAATTAAACTAATAATTAAATAAATTATATATTTTTTTTAGAAAGTAATGAATTAGATTTCCTTTAACATTGTATTTAATCATGATTTCATAATTGATAAGTTTAATTTTTTCAAAAACTATATGATACAGTTTAATTAGTATTTGATTGTATTTATCTTTCATATTTATTTTATAATTTGTTTTGACTTTATTTTTAGTATTTAATTGTATTTACATTTCATATTTATTTTATAATTTGTTTTGACTTTATTTTTTTATTAATTTTTTTAATGGATTTATTTAGATTATACATTTACATAGTAATATTTGTTATGTCTTCTGAAATAGGTATATCTTTATTTTTAATTAGTACAATTTTCTCATAATGTTAATGATAGAAAAAAAAAAAATTTATTCTAACTTACCCTAGTGTTTAATCCTGGTTACGTCCCTGTACATTATAGTTGGACAAAACCCACACTTTAGTGAGACAAATTCGTCTTTTTATATATATACTAAGATCATAGCTTGAACCTTGATGGTGAAGGGTACAAGGAGACTACAAACCACCAACACAAGTGGCCTTGCTGTAACATAGCAGGTCTTAAATGTTGAACAACCTGTGATTCAAGTCATGTCCAACTTTCCAAATCTCAATAATTACTGCAGTTGATTAGTGTTGGTACAAACCACAAGACATTAATCAAGGCTGGACCAAAAAAACTTGGATCAGCTTTAAGCGCAGACAAAAATGTTGGACCAACCCTCTCTCAAGTCTCAAACAATAAATTCCCATCTTTCTGCTTTAAAGTGGGCGGTACCTTTTAACATTGTTGGCCTTTTCCATTTTCCAAACTTAATAGTCTAGGTTAGGCCCAAGAACGATATGTTTACACCCTCTTCTTTTTTATTTATTATTATTATTTTTAATATTATGAAGTTGATTGACCTCGTCTTTTTACCGTCAAGCCAAGCCACATCGAATGTAGACATACAGTGATGGTGACTCGAACTTAAAATTTTACAAATGTTGAATAAACCTCCTTTTAGCACTGAGCCACATTGGATGGTTCTATACGTTTCGTTTCTTTATCTGATTTATCAATTAATTTTTTTTTTAATTCTAAAAATATCACAAATATCAAGTATTAAACCTTGGCAATTAAGAGAATTAGGTTGCTAACCTCTGGCAAGAATGACATAATCATTTCACCAACTCCAAATAAATCCAAGTTCACTGTATCTCTTCTGTTTGGATGCTTCTAAAAATTGTGTCTCTATTCACCATTTGGCTTTTACAAATTTCTCGCTGGACATGTTCGCTTTCACCATGAAAAAAACCCCAAATGGTGTGCGAGCCGGTCCACTATCAAAGTATTATGTAGCATGAAAATAGCATATGATTTGCCGGTGATATTATATTTACATCACATGATAATATAGGAGTGACCAGTATCTATTGTGCTGGAGAAAAACTTCAAACCTCGTACAAAGCATTTCACCCTAATCAATAAAATCATATCGTGTGATATAAAGAATCAATCAAACAGGTATTTTTTGTGACATGAAATTATAGGTGTTTCTATTAAGAGTTAGTGTGGGCTAGACCTGGCAAGGTTTCGATTCCAACCGTGGAACCGGACTGGAACCGAAACCGGAACCGGTTTTTCGATTCCGGTTCCGATTCTAATATTTAACAAACCGTTCGGTTCGAACCGTGCTGGAACCGACGGTTCCGGTTCGGTTCAAACATGCCGGTTTATGTTTATTATTTATTTATTTATTTATTTTGACCGTTGAGGCCCAACGTCATGCTGACGTCAGCATACCGTTGGCCTCAACGGCCAACCCTTTAATTTTTTTTTTCTTCTATAAATACCCCTCTTCCCCTTTCATTTTTTCTCACAATCTCACACTAATTTCTTATTTTCCTCTCATTCTCTATTTCTCTCAAATCTCAATTCTCTCTATTCTCAATTCTCTAAATCTCTAATTATAAATTTCTAATTTTTATTTCAAGTTTCATTGTTTCAATACTCAACTCTCAAGTCTCCAACACTCTCCAACTCTCCAAGACTCCAAGACTGAAGACTCCAAGTTTCCAAGGTTTTTATTATTCATTTAATTTTGCAATTTATCAATTATTTGCAATTAATTTTATTTCCAATAAATTTTATTTGCAATTAATTTTATTTCCAATAAATTTTATTTGCAATTAATTTTATTTCCAATAAATTTTATTTGCAATTAATTTTATTTCCAATAAATTTTATTTGCAATTAATTTTATTTCCAATAAATTTTATTTGCAATTAATTTTATTTCCAATAAATTTTATTTGCAATTAATTTTATTTGCAATTAATTTTATTTCCAATTAATTTTATTTACAATATATTTTATTTCCAATATATTTTATTTGCAATTAATTTTATTTCCAATAAATTTTATTTGCAATTAATTTTATTTGCAATTAATTTTATTTCCAATTAATTTTATTTACAATATATTTTATTTCCAATATATTTTATTTGCAATTAATTTTATTTTCAAAATTCCAATTAATTTTATTAGCAATTAATTTTATTTCCAATTAATTTTATTTACAATATATTTTATTTCCAATATATTTTATTTGCAATTAATTTTATTTGCAATTAATTTTATTTACAATTTATCTTATTTATAATTTATTTTATTTCCGAATAACCAATTACTATTTAGTATTTACTAAATACTAAGTTTTCAATTTCATTTATTTACAATTTATCTTATTTCTAGTTACTACTTAGTACTTACTATAATAGTACTTAGTACTTAGTACTTACTAGTTACTACTAATCTACTATTCTACTATTATAGTATTATATTATTATAGAATATAGATTTATACTTTATAGTATTATTCTTCTAAGTTCTAGGTTTTCAATTATCTGTTTCAGATTTTTAGTATTTCTCTAGTCCCAAATTTATTCCGTCCAATTCAATGGCAATTGGTGGAAATGGAAGGGGTCACGGCCGTGACGATCCTAGGCGTTCGATTTCGATGAAAGGTAAGGGTCAGGTCGATAATCTCGGTCATAACGACACCACCTATCACGATTATCTGCAACGCCGGGCCTATGCTGAAGACCTAGGCCTAAACATTCCTACTCCCCCTTTAATAATTTCAGAACCCGATCATAATGCCACCCCCGCCCTTAATTTGACAAGTCATTCAGAAAATATGCCTGATATTGATACACCTCCGGATTATAATTTTGATCCACCGGAAGCAGATGAGGATGAACCGGATCCGAAGCAGAGCAAATCTGATCTATTCGTCAAACATATGAAGAAAGTTAGGCAAGAAGATGGAAGCTATGTAGCGGCTTGCAATTATTGCAATAAAGTATATAAGTGGTCCAAATCCGGAGGATATGACACTTATCGGAAGCATATTCAAACCAAACATCCAGAAGCAGAAACCAGATCGAGGTCACAAACACAAATTCCCAGGTATGCTACTCCTAACCAACAATTATTTCATTATACTGATGAACAAAATAGAGAAGAATTAGCTAGAATGGTAGCAGTAGAATACTTATCATTCGGTTTTGGTGAAAAGGTTGGTTTTATTAATTATTGTCAACGAGCATTAAACCCTGCTGCATGTCGTGTTCCTAGATCCACTCTTGTATATACACTTGAAAAGATTTATGTAAAAGAAAAAAAAAAGTTAGAAAGATTTTTTGAAAAATATAACGGTCGTGTTTCCGTATATGCCGACATATGGACTGACCATTGGCGATCACATTCATACTTGGGTGTCACTTGCCATTTTATGGATGATGCATGGAATATCCAAAAAAGAATTCTTGCATTTAGAGTTTTTGATGATTCACATACTGCTCAAAATATTGTTAGAATGCTTAGAATTATTTTTTCAGAGTATAAAATTGAGAACAAAATTTTTGCAATTGGTTTTAAATGCTTCTAGCAATACTGCTCATATTCCATCTTTAATTAATTTATGCAAACCATTTGTTGGTGGTGTATTTTTTCATCAAAGATGTGTATGCCATGTTTTAAATTTATGTGTTCAAAAAGGATTAGAAACTCTTGATCATTTTATTCTACCTATTAAACAAGCCCTTCAATTTTTATGGAAACATTCTTCTATAATGAATGCATGGGTAAAATATTGTAAACAAAATGGTAGACGTGCCGTTAGATTTCTCGTGATGTTTCAACATAGTGGAATTCTACTTATAAATTGCTTGCTCAAAGTTACGAGTATAGAGATCTATTAGTTTCTTTTATTCAATTTCATGTTATTGACATTCAACTTTATAAATCTCATTGGGATGCTTGTTACAACGTTTTCAATTTGTTAAAAGTTTTTCATACTGCTACAACAAATTTATCTGGTGTTTATTATGCTACAACTCATTTATTTATTATTGAAAGTCTAAATATTGCTGGTGCATTTGCTTATTGTGAATCCGACATAGAAATAGGGGAAGCCGTTAATGCTATGAAGGAAAAATGGTTACGTTATTATCATGAGTTGCCAGATATTTATTTGATTGCCATGATTTTTGACCCACGTTGTAAATTACAATTTTTTTGTTATTATCTCAATAGTTATTATGGCATCCAATGTTTAAACATAGAATATAATGTTAATGCATGTTATGATAAAATTAAGAAATTATTGTATTCTTTATATGATGAATATCTTTTAGTTTATGAATCCTCACTCAACTTAGATGTTACACGAACACAAACTGCACAACTCACATCATCATCCTCCGGATTTTTGAATTTAGGATATAGTCTATTATAAAAAAAAAAAAAACAAAAAAACCTAGATCTTCTTCTTCATCATCAAGCATTGACAAGTATTCTGAGCTTGAATCTTATCTAAATGATTCTTATGAGTTTATAGAATCCATGCCAGATAAACAATTTGATATATTACAATATTGGAAAGAGTACGCAAAGTACTATCCAATCATGGCTATCATAGCCAAAAATATTTTTTCAACACCAGTTTCTACAGTGGCGGTGGAACAAGAGTTCAGCGCCGGGGGGAATATCTTGGATGAAAGGCGTTCATGCTTGACTCCGAAAGCACTCCAGATACATGTTTGTGTGGATGATTGGACAAAGGCTCAATATAGACAACAAGAAATCGAACATGAGATAACATACGATTTCTTCAAAGATGACGAACATGAAAGTGGAGAGACAAGTAAAACGGGCTCGGAATAGAAGATGGGGATCACGTATTCATGTCATCACAAGTCCATGTCATCAACAAACATACAATAAAAAGTAAGAGAACTACGTGGCCTTTGATTTCTCTAAACCCCCCAAAAGGATATGTAGGCAACTTAATTGTAGTGAAAATTAAGTGCAAGGCTAATAATTTTACATTTTTTTTGTTTTATTTTAATTTAATTTTATAATTTATCATTTATTTATTTTATGTTATTTTCGAACTTCGGGTGACCTAATTCCTAAATATCCAATGAAATGTAATCTGTAATTTGTAATTTGACATTTTGTTTATTTTATTTTAATTTCCTTTTGTAATTTGTATTTGTCATTTGTTTATTTTGTAATTTGTCATTTATATATTTTATTTTATTTACTTATTTAAAATTATATTATTACAAGTTTAGTAGTTTACAATTTAGAAGTCTTTTTTTTTTTAATTAAAAAAAAAAAAAAAAAAAAAAAAAATTACCGATTCCACCGGAACCGAACCGGAACCTTGCCACTATTAGTGTGGCTTTCATTATAGGTGTTCCTATTAAGGGATAGGGTGGGCTAAAGCCCACACTAACCAATCTTGAGGATTTATTATTATTATTATTATTTATTAAATCTTTATTTTTATTTTTTTAAAGTTTTAAAAATATCATATTGAATTTATCAAAATACCCTTTATATTTACATTTTTTTTCAAACCAAATAATACTTGTAAGAGCATCAACAATTCAAACGTGGCTTGTGAAAAAAAAATGTCACATAGGATAAATATACGTTATGTTGATAATTGTGTTTCTAATGCAACTGTGCATATTCAACCTTAAGCTGACGTTGCAAAAAAAATAATAGACATTGTCAATATGACCGTCCACTTTCAGACGATCCGTTGCATAGCTATTTTTTAGGTTGACTTAACAAACATTTAAAACTGACATTAATTTTTCATATATTTTTGGTAAGGAAATAAAATAAAAAATAAAATAGGAAAAAAAGATGGACACGTCATTAAAAAAAATTGTGTTTTAGACGGAAGCATTGAAGACCAGATTTTGAGTTGATTGTCTATCAAGTCTATTTTTATGTCACATAAGAAGCAAGTCTTTTGACATTGTTGTCATGTCAACAATTATTGGTATGCAAGCTACTTTTGCATTGAAGATGCTCTAATAGACATGTAATATTAATCAGAGACATTACGTCAATCTTGAAAACATCTGTTTCATTTACTTATTTTATCAAATTTGGATTAAATTTCTTTGTTAACATCAAAAATTTGGTCTTCAAATTAGGTATTTAATTGTAAATTATATGAATTTGAATATAATTTTTTATTAATTTTGAAATCTTAGTTCACCGTAGTATTCAATCCTCGTAACATCCAAGGTCAGCCATAAGGAGGGCAGCAAACCTAGCATGTTACTGGGGTTCACAACTAATCCAATCTTTTTTTTTTTTTAATCAAACTAATCTGAAAGGAAAAAATATCATATACGATCATATACCGAAAAAACCCTAAGTATAACCAAATATATATAGAAAAAAAAAAAAAAACAAACAAACAAACAAACAAAGGGAAGAATAATAAATATAGAATTTGGAGCATGTATGGGTTAATGTTCGAAACGTATCGGAACCCAATTGACCAATATTTTACTTAAAAAGAAAATCCAAGACCTAATCCTTTACTTAAAAATAAATTAAACCCAAAACTCAAATTCTATATATTACTATCCTATTAATAATATTTATTTAACTTTTTAAATATTAATGGTAATAAATTTTTTTATGAGACCCGATTTTTATTAATATTATTAAATAGATCGGACCCATAAATGCCTTTAGATGGATATATGATTCCACTAGCAGAATGCATTGCATCGGATGGACTAAAATTTTTTTATTGTCGCTGGTTGAGTCCCACAATAGAGAAAAACTTAGATGGAATAGTCATAATATTATCCTTAAAACATTAAAAAACCGAATAGATAGCAGAAGATAACTATTAGCATGTCTGTTTCTGAGTAACGGTCCATAGTAAGATTGTCTCACTCAAGTTTTTCTCCACAATAATATCCCACGTGTAAACAGAAAAATGAGTATAGGACAAAAGGCATGGCCCACATTTTCCCTGGTCAATCAAATGGCGCGTGAAACGAAGCACGTATTATCACAGATGAGTCCTTCATTTACATTAGCTACTGTGTAGTAGAGTTTGGATTGTTTTTATTTTATTGGATGGTGGGGGGTGGGGTGAGTCGTGAGTGGTGGTGGTGATATGTAAATGTAGTTGCTCATTTTATAGCTTTATATTAAATGAATCAAAAGAAAAATTAAACCAGAGAAAGCAACTTGTAAGGTTTTTTTTTTTTCTCATCTCTCTTTTTCTTCTTTTCTCTCTCTTAATCAATCACTCTTGATCTTGATCCTTTCCTTTTCTTTTTTAGCTTTATGGAGTAAAATGAATATCTGCTATAGTCTATAGATAATCTCCATAGGACCATAACTACTTCTCTCTCTCTCTCTCTCTCTCTCTCTGTCTTGTTTGAAGCTTTTTTTGGTAACTAGTTATGGATGGTTCTCTCTCTCCAAAATTGGACACAGAGGTTTCTGATGAACTCAAACCAGAAACTCAGGATTCCAAAAGAAGGTGGGTTGGTGTATTTTTTTTTTCTCTGGATATTTTTATCTTCAAGTTCTTGTGTTTTATTAGCATGAAAAAGTCCTGTGTATATATTTGACATGTTAATATATATATATATATATATATTTTGTGGGGTGGGGTGTTACAGGAAGATGGTTCAGAAGACAGTTGTTACAGTGAAGATTGGTGAAAATGGTGGAAAGCTGAAGAATGAAGGACCACCTTCTGATTTATGGTCTTGGAGGAAGTATGGACAAAAACCAATTAAAGGATCTCCTCATCCAAGGTTTTCTCTTCTTCTTAATTATCACTTTAACACATTTTTCTACTTTCTTAATCAATTCCCCCAAATCAAGTCCTCATGACACCTTTGAATAGCATCAATTTTTGGAGTTGTGAGTAAAAATCTAGAAAATTTCAAGCTTGCTTTTTTTTTTTTTTTTTGTTTCTCTTGGCACAAACAGGGGTTATTACAGGTGCAGCACATCAAAAGGTTGTTCAGCGAAGAAACAAGTAGAGAGAAGCAGAGCAGATTCTTCAATGCTAATAATCACCTACACATCTAGCCATAACCATCCATGTCCTGATCTCCACACCTCCACCAGCCTCACCAAACAACCAAAAGAACCCCCAACCCAAACCACTGAGGACCAACCCACTACCCCAAAACAGGAGCAACAACAACCACAAGAAGATCAAGGACAACAAGAAGATCAAGAGAATCAGCAGATGATGAGCAACAATGATCATGAAGATAGGAGTCAAGATCAATTTCATTACTTGCAATCCCCAATAAGATGCAGTACACAAGACATCATGATTAACCACCAAGAAGAAGACCCCCATGACACACTGAATCTTCTCTTGGATGAAAAGCCTCTTTCTTACCAAAATCTCATGACATTTACAACAACAAAATCAGAAGAAAATGACTTTTTTGATGAGCTTGAAGAACTGCCCATATCTTCAGCTTTCACTGGCTTCATGAGAAGCAATCTTTTCGATGAAAGGATTCCTATTGTCCCCTCTTGATCCAAGTGTTTCTACTTTTTAGTGTTTGCAGCCTTAGAAAAAAAAAAAAAAAAAAAAAAAAATTTGTAAATAAATGTTCATATTATATATATGACATCCCATGCCCACTACTAGTGTAGTTTTGGGAGAGTTTGCATCTCATATTCTCATCTCACTTTTCATGAACAGCAAAAGTTAGTAGTGGGTAGATAGGTTGTAGATAGATGTCTTTTCTGGGAGATCCAAATTTAATGCTTTTTTGGTAGATGAGAAAACCCACCAAGTCACATAGATATATACTATGGTGGTGGTTTCTTTGGATAAAATATATATATCTCATTAATGATGGCACGAGGTTCATGAGTGAGTGCTTAAAGATCCTCTTCTTGTGTACATAAAGATTCAGGATTTTCTTTTTCCTCTTTTCAGTTTAGTGATCATTTTATCTCTCTCTCTCTCTTTTTTTTTTTTTTTTGTTTTTTTGTTTTTTATTTTTTACTGTGGATTATTAACTTTCTTGGAGTGGTTAATTTGATTGAAAGGATGTTGGGCTTTTTATGTTTGTGAGAGTCGGAATCTATCCGCAAAAAGTTAAAAAAAGAGTTGCAGAAACCTCAAGGCATGTAGAATATGCCAAATTAACTAGTGTCCTTTAACGGGAATATCGGCATTTCGGATTTGGCACGACACTCCATCGATTGAGCTCCAAATTTGTGAAATATTCCATTTACAAATACTATGCCAAGGCATGCACGTCACCATTTTAGCTTTAAATGATAGGATCACTACATAGTAAAATAGTAAACTAAGAACATCATCTGTGTCTCATTGACTTGTAGTTGTGAGTACTAGACTACTAGTTGATCAAACTGGTAAGTTATGGCATCATAAAGGGGAAGAATTTGATTTATATTTATTACAGTAAAAACTTTATTTATTTATATATATATATATACACACCAATCCAATTGTTTTCAATAATAATAATAATGAAAAGCACAGTTTGAGAGAGATTCAATTAAAAAAAAAAAAAATTATATAAAAGCAAAAATTATATATTCTCATGTATTGAGAAAATAACATTTTTATTTATTTTTATTTGAATTTGTAATAATACAAACAAATAATAATAAAAATTAGAACACATATTGTCATATTAACAAGCTTTTTCAACACATATGTTTTATTTTGACATGTGTGTACATTAGTTTAGCGGCAACTTATCCACTAGCACGCAATTAAGTCATTCATTTTAAGGAAGATAATAATATGGATATAGCTGTGAAGTGTGAACCATTTGGTCCCGTTCCTATCTCGGTATCCTTATATAATTTTATCAGGATTATTGAATGTGAGCCACTTATTTATAAAAGTGATTTGACAAATACATACATACCAAGTCAAAATACGTAAAACGAGTGGCTCACATTCAATGTTCTTATATAATTCTATCAGGACACCCTTATAGGAAAATTTCGTGAACCATTAACCATATAGTAATAGGCAAGAACAGATTCAGAACACTATCAGCTACAGACAAATGGGTTGAAATGTTGAAATTGAAAATGGCTACTGAGCCATAAGTGAGAGAACAAAAGGAAATTAGTTGGTTCATGATAATCATTAAACAGCCACCGGGCACTACACAAAAACAAAAAGAACAAAGGGCGATGTCTACAACAATTTGATCCATTTCATAAACTTTGATTCAACTAAAAACTAACTGCAAATCTGCAGTATCTCTTCAATTTATGTGATACACATGTCATCAACTCATCATTATTCAGCACTTCAAATAATTTTCAAAAATACTATAATGAATATGATGATTCTCATTTAACTCTACAACATATTGCAAAAATCACAAGGGATCGGACGGTCACGCACCAGACACAGCAGGCTCGCTATTACCATCTGCTATAGCTGTCAGGGGATGAAGAGCTTTAAGGGGATTCATGATAACACCGTCGATAAGCCCACAGTCCTTGGCTTCTTTTGCGCTCATGAAATAACCGCGGTCTGTATCCTAGTTGATCCTGTCAAGACTTTGACCGGTATGGTAGGCAAGATATCCATTTAGGTTTGCCTTGTGATAAAGCGTCTCATTTGCCTGAGAATCATGTACACTAATTATGGTTATGTTAAGGAAAGATAAGTTGCATCTGGAACAGTTACGAAAGAAAGGATGAGGAACATACCTGAACATCTATGTCACTTTGCCCACCTTGTACTCCACCAAGAGGCTGATGGATCATTATCCTTGAGTTTGGCAAACTGAATCTTTTTCCTAGAGTAATGTTTGTGAAGAGAGAAATATGTTTAGTATAATTGGGAAGCAGAAACTGTGGGCTAGGTCTAAACAATACAAGTAACAAAAATTGTTTTACCTTTGGTCCCAGCACTAAGCAGGAAAGCTCCCATACTGTTAAAGAAAGAGAACAAATTTTTTTTTTTATATTCATCACTAATGGCATATGGAAACATGGGAGGGTACATAATATTCTCATGAACAACAAGAAATATCTTCACATTGACCACATGGTTATGTAATTAAACTTTATATAATTGTATTCAACTGTTACACTTCTATAATTCAATGTTTTAATTGTACTCTCGATTTACTGAAGTAATATAATTGAAGCAAGACATCTTTGACCTATGATATCTAGGATTGATGACAAAATGCTAGACCAAAACATTCTCAATGTGATTACTTCCATGCATTTTTTATTAATAGGAAAATACCACAATGCATATACCGTTAAACACTGAAGGCAATGAACGTAGATCAATAAAAACATGTGTGACAATCTGCTAGATGTATAAGAACTGACCTTATGATTTCATATACAAAGTTGGGATGCTTAAACCAGACAACTATTTGAATGGTTTTCCATTAACAATTAGAATTGGAGCCTCAATACTTCTTCCTAAGCCACCAAACTGAAGTAATGAAATCCCACAAAGCAACTCATTAACTAAGTCTAACATCCTGAGCACAAATGCAAAACGTCTTAATTTAACTTTATTGTCACCACTCACCACAGATGAAACCATAAAATCCATGAAACAGCATCAAGACTATATGGGGATGAAAAATAAAAACGAGAAAGATTGGCTTGGATCTATCTTATGAAATCTATAATTCAATTTAAACTACAAAATAGATCACTACCACTACTCAGAAAAATATAACTAGAAACAGTCTTCTCTGCATATAAGATTGACATTATATATACAACACGCCAAAATGGCATAGCAAATACCATATATATACTCATCTAGTGTGCAAATAAATAAACTCAGTTAAACTTTGCTCAATATTTTAGCTGGACAATTCTCAGCTCAAAAATAATGGCTGCTGAGGAAATAAAAAACGTGTATATATATATATATATATATATATATATATCATGTACAGTAAGTACCCTAAAACAGGGACAAATGAAATAAAAACACGTGTATGCTTTTATAAAGAATAAAAAACAAGAAATCGGATATGTGAGTCATTTGCAATATGACAATGTGCTTCAACTGGAAGGATGTCGTTTTGCTTCAAAGACATGTCATCTTCATCTACTGTCTTAACATCCCCCCTCAAACTTGGCAGTGGTAGAGGCCTCTCTACAACTCCAAGTTTGCTCCTCATGATCTGAAAAAGAGAATGTGATAGAGGTTTGGTTAAACAATCTGCAATTTGGTCGTGTGAGGGTACATATCGGATTTCTAGTTTCTTTTCAAGCACTTTATCTCGAACAAAATGGACATCAACTTCAATATGCTTTGTTCTTGAATGGTAGACTGGATTTGCAGCCAATGCACTAGCTCTAAGGTTATCACACCAAGTAATTGGTATCTCTAGTAAGGGGAAAGTTAGCTCTCTTATGAGAGATTCCAGCCAAGCTATTTCACAAGAAACTTAGGCTAATGCCCTGTATTCTGATTCAGTATTTGATCTAGACACAACATGCTGCTTTTTTGAACTTCATGACACTAGAGTGTCTCTAAAATAAACACAATAACCTGCTGTGGATCTTCTGTCATCTGAAGTGCATGCCCAATCTGCATCTGAGTAGCCATACAAAGCCAATCTATCACTATGTTTGATGTGGAGCCCTAGATCTTTAGTACCTTTCAAATACCTTAGAACTCTCTTAACTACCTGCCAATGTTTCATGGTAGGATACTATAAAAACTGACTGAGCCTATTGATTATGAAGGTCATATCTGGTCTTGTATGAGTGACATATTGTAGAGAGCCTATAACATTTCTGTAAATGGTAGGATTCTGCATAAGTTCACCATCTTGAGCTATTAATTGTTTGCCAATTACTGCTGGTGTGGGACAAAGTCTTGTGTTTACCATATCTGTTTTCTTTAGCAGCTCTTCAATATATTTGGTTTGGGTGAAATACATCCCTCTTTCATCTCTGGTAACTTCAATGCCTAAGAACAGATGTAGAGGTCTCAAATCTTTTAGAGCAAATAATTTGTGAAATTTATCAACAAATTTCTGCAAGGACACTGAGTTATTGCCTATAACTATTATATCATCAACATAGATGAGCACAAAGATAATTTGACTTAAATTTCTAGCAAAGAAGAGGGAAGAGTCACACTTCGAGTTTTTAAAACCCCAATCTAGCTGTGTTGTTCTTAGCCTTTCAAACCAAGCTCTTGGAGTTTGTTTAAGGCCATATAATGCTTTGTGTAGTTTGCAGACATGATCCGATTTGTCTTAATCTTTAAACCCTTCTGGTTGATACATATAGACTGCCTTTTGAAGGTTGCCATTCAAGAAGGCATTATTGATGTCCATTTGCCTCACTATCCAGTTTTTAGAAACAACAATAGTTAGTATAACTCTTACAGTAGATGTTTTTATCACAGGACTGAAAGTCTCACTGAAATCAATCCCAGGTGTCCGATGGAACCCCTTGGCTACTAATCTTGCTTTGCATCTTTAAAAGCTACCATCAATGTTATATTTTACTCTAAACACCCATTTATTTCCCACAACATTCATTGATGGTGAATAAGGAATTAAAGACCATGTATTGTTCCTTTTTAAGGCATTTAACTCCTCCTGCATAGTTGATTTCCAGTGTTTTGAATTGATTGCCTCACTCATTGAACTTGGTTCACTTGGAACACTAGGTCCTTTTGCTAAATAGAGTTGATATTCTGCAGGGTACTGTTTTGGTTTGTGAATACCTGCCTTGGCCCTGGTTATCATCTGGTGACTCTGATCAATTTCGATAACTTGATGCTCATCAACTCTAAGTGCACTAGATTCAGGAGAGTTATCATTTGCAATTCAAAATCAGGCTCAATCTCAAAACCAACTGGAGTTCCCCCCCTCAAATGAGACTCTCTTTGGTACATGAGTGGAGTGAGCAGAACCAGATATCTCTAATGAATGTGATGAGTCAGACTGGTTGGAGGTTGATGAAGCTTCAGGGAAGAGCTGATTTGGGGCATCACCAGTTAAGGGAGTAGGTGAGGTAGATTGTGATGAGATGGTGGGAGAGGCAGAAGGTAAGAAGAGCCAATTAGGTAGAACAATGATAATTTGTGATTCAGGTGTCTTGGTATTGAGGAAACCTGTATGAAAGGGGAATTCTTTTTCGTTAAAGATGACATGTCTAGAGATGTATATTCTGCCTGTAGAGCTGAGACATTTGTAACCGTTATGAGAATCACTATAGCCAAGAAAAACACATTTGATGGAGTGAAACTGGAATTTGTGGTTTTGATAGGGTCGGAGACATGGGAAGCAAGCACAACCAAAGCTTTTAAGTGATAAATAATTAGGAGTTTTAGCAAACAGTTTTTGAATGGGGCATTGATCTTGTAAAACTGGTGTAGGAAGTCGATTGATAAGAAACACAGCTGTTTGGAAAGCTTCAGTCCAATATTTAAGAGGCATACCAGCTTGAGCTAGAAGTGTAAGTCCTGTCTCAACGATATGCCTATGTTTCCTTTCAGCTTTTCCATTTTGAGCTGAAGTAAGAGGACATGAATGTCTAGTTTGAATACCTAGTTTGAATACCATTTTGTTGAACAAACTTGAGAAAGCTGATATATTCACCTCCCATGTCAGATTGAATGCACTTTATATTTCTTTCAAGTTGTTTTTCCACTAGATTTTTGAATTGAAGAAAGATAGGGAAGGCATCAGATTTCTGTTTCAGAGGAAAAATCCATGTGTATCTACTGTAATCATCAATGAAGTGAATATAATATTTGAAACCAGATGCAGAATTGATAGGTGAGGGTCCCCAAAGATCTGTGTAAATAAGATCTAGTGGATGAGAAGCATGAGAATTTGATATAGCAAAAGGTAAGAGATGAGACTTTCCATATTGGCAAGCATCACAAAAGTTTGTGTTTTCATTGATTTTAAGTTTTTGATTACAAGACTTGAGAATTTTGGACAAAACTCTATCTGAAGGATGGCCTAAACGCCTATGCCAAACCTCTTTTTGGAAATCAAAAGACTTGGGAGAGACAGACTCATTCTACTTAATTGTCCTAGAGCTAAAAACTTGACACTAAACTTGTTTGTTTAAAGAGTAGAGTTGAGCTTGAAGATGATCTGGCTTGGACTTGATTAAGGTTGGTAATTCAAACTGGTAAATGCCATTTTTAAGTCTCCCTTGAAGCAGCGCCTGACCCGTTACCTTGTCCTTCACGACACAACCAAAAAAGTCAAAAATAACATTGACATCATTGCAGGAAGTTAATTGTGATATGCTAATCAGATTTTTCTCAATACTTGAAACATACAAAATATCTTTTAGCAGCAGATTTTTATTGTTCAAAGAAGGCAGATAAGCATGACCAACATGGTTAATATTTAATTTCTTACCATTAACAACAACTAAGGATTATTTACCATTATATTCTTGCTTCTGATTCAAATTTCCAGCATCATTAGTCACATGGGAACTTGCTCCACTATCTGCACACCAAGCAGGGTCACTTAATGTTTCTTGGGTGGCAACAAAAGCTGAGTGTTGGTTCTGCTGATTGTTCTTGTTTGGTTCAGGAGGTGCTCCCATATAGCTATTATCAAACCTGTAGTAACAATAGGCTGCTGTGTGACCAATTTTGCCACAAACTTGACAAATTGGTTGTTGATTACTGTTATATCTACCTTCTTTGCCACGTTGAGATCTTCCTCCTCTATTGTTGCTTCCTGAAAACCTTCCTCCAGACAGACTCGTACTGATGCCACTTGACTGATGTTGTTGTTTTAAGTGACTTTGATACTTGTTGTAGTTTCCATGGCTGCTTCCTCCTTTGGTGTTAGCAAAGTTTGCTATTGGTTGGCCTAGGTTGATTGAGGCAATGTCATCATTCAGTTGTTTAAGCCTCTTCTCATAGCTTAGTAACTTGGATTGCAACTCCAACTAGGTTATGTTTTCCTTCTCATTGATTTGGCAAACCACTGGATTATACTCTAGTGAGTCCAATCCAGTTAGGACTTGAGAAACCAGGTCATCAAGGGTGACATGATGTCCAGGAAGTGCCAAGTTATCCACCAGTTTCTTCATAGCCTTGAGATATTCTCCCATCTTCATGTTCCCTTTCTTTAGGTGGTTGAACTCTCTTTTGTAAAACACTACATTAGATCTATTTTTGACACCAAATAAATCTCTGATAGCATCCCAGGGCTGTTTTGATGTCTCATAGCCCATCAACTCAGTGGCTACATCAATATCAATAGAGTTATAAATCCAGCCAAGTAAAATCTGATCTTGAACAATCCACTCTTCATAATCTGGATTGTCTTCGAGCTCAGTCTCAGTAAACTCTTCACCTGTGACTTCTATGAACTCAGGTGGACATTGTTTTGCTCCAGTAATAAACCCTTCCATTCTATTACCTCTAATAACTGGTAACACCATGTTCTTCCACAGCAAATAATTATCATGATTCAACTTAACTGAGCAATATGAGCCAAGGGGATGACCTGATGGATTGAAACCCTTGCTACTGTTTTGACTGCCTGACTTGATCTTCTCAACTGTTTTGTTGTTGTCTTTCATGGTAGAGACATCTCCTTCTAGTTGATTCTCACCAGAAATTCTTGATTGATTTTCGGCGCCAGCCATAGTTGCTCTGATACCAAGTTAAACTTTGTTCAATATTTTATCTGGACAATTCTCAGCTAAAAAATAATGGCTGCTGAGGAAATAAAAAACGTATACATATATATATATCATGTACAGTAAATGCCCTAAAACAGGGACAAATGAAATAAAAACACGTGTATGCTTTTATAAAGAATAAAAAACAAGAAATGGGATCTATGAGTCATTTGCAATACGACAATGTGCTTCAACTTGAAGGATGTCGTTTTACTTCAAAGACGTGTTATCTTCATCTACTGCCTTAACATTCACTATATAGAGAAGATATAGATATAAACTCCCACCCTCTCCTAAATATACAAACCTTACATCATCTGAAACCAGACATGCTGCTTTATAAGAGTGAGGCACATATTGGACTAGACAAGCCTAGTCCACTTCCAAAAATAAAAAAAATAAAACCAAACTTTATACCAACCAAAAAATTCTTGGAGTTGGGTTTGGCTTGCGCTCAAAACCGAGCCATCACTCTCAATAAACACTACAACAAAAAGGGTCTTTCATAACATTCATTGCATGTTGTAAAAACTCTTAACAACATACATATGTAAGTTGTTTATTAAGGAGCTGTTAAAAGTATTAAATGCTCTACAATTTAGAGTGCATATTGTTAAAAACATGAAATTCTACAACTAAAAGTGTTTCTTGTTAAAAACTTAAAATTTTACAACTAAGTGTGCTTGTTGTTAAAAGTTTATAAACAACAACTTGCAATAAAAGTTGTACAAGACTAAACCTTCGTAAATTCATTATATTTCATTATATATCATCTAAAGACAAAAAATACTAAAATCAATATTTTCTAAAATAACCAACCAAATTGCAATACAACATTTTCAAATTAAGACAAAATCACAGGTATACCAAACTTTTGAATTTACGATTTTATAATATATTCTAATATTTCAATTCCATTTTTATATCATATCCAAACTTATGCTAATAAGAATTACTTAAAGAACAGCCAACATGTTACAAGTACCACAACTGCAGCTCTTGATCTGTCACACTTCAAATCTGCAAATGAAAGCTTAGAACTTCTGGGATACATTGGCAGCATCATTGTTGTTGTCATCATCATATCAGAACCTGTAACCAAAAATTCATCATATGTTAGGATATCAACAGATATATAACAACAGAAACCAAAAAAAGAAAAAAAATGGATCATACCATTATTAATCAAGATCGTAAGCTTTTCGCAACCTAGATACACAACTAAAATTTTATGAGAATATAAAATTGCAAATCTGAGTATCCCTCAGAAGGGTAAACAAGAAATTAAGAGTAAGTGAACTACAGCCGTTTGTGCAACTATTACATGCCAGCACTTCAATAATATGGCACTCCAACACTACAATTTTAAACCCAATTTTGTAAACTACACTACATTTTTTACTCTAAAGTGCATCTGGTGATATTATAGCATTTCATGTTTTCACACTCGTTACGTTCACATAGAATTAATCCATCAATAAGCAGGTTTTACAAATAATTTCATATTATCTATAATAATAAGGTAGATAAACAACAGAAACAAAATAAATTGCAAAGCTTGATAACCAAATCTTCAATTTTCTGTTCCTGAATTTAAAATGACTTGAATTAATAGAGGTGAGATTTCAGTTTCAATTTTGGTACCTATGAAGTGTCGTTTTGGGGATAATCCCACTCCATCCAAGAATGTCATATTTGTTGAATCATAAGTGATCTTGCTCATTTTAAACGCTTGAACCAATGAGTGTTTGCCCTCCTGATCGACCTTTGCAGGGCTCTTAACCTGTGCCATGTAGCTTCCAAATTCACACTCAGGTCCTGATTCCGATGAACCAAACACTTCTTCGTAATGGGTGGACGCGACTGCACAAAACACATAAGCCGCTATCTATCTTTAGGAGACAAGTGTTACAAGAATATAGAGAATATATCTATTTCAAAATTGAAGGGGTTACTTGACCCAATAATGTTATCCATTTCATACTTAAATGAATCCAAGAAGAGATTGAGAGAGAGCCCTGCCTTCCAAAAATTAAACATGGTGATCAGACTCCTAATCTTGTTTATTAAAGGAAAAGAACCCCCGTACATCAAATCCCCAATCCCCTCAAAAACAGCTACTGCCAACGCAGCAAAAAGAATGTTCCAATCACCTGTTTGCCCAATAACAGTAGCAAAAGCAGTTGCACAATAAAATCCCACCAAGAAGAACACTTCATCGGTAGATCTTTCCTCAGCTCCTTTATTCTTGCACCTTACTTGGTTTGAAAAGCTTGGATGGCCATAATTAATCGTGTGCCGATGCCCCCATTAGGGCTGTCAACAGAAGAAGGATCAATTGTACCGCCACCTACACTGCTCCCAATAGACCAAGTCATCCTGCTGTGCAATTCAAACAGAAATTGTGTCATGTTCAGAGTGCATTCAATTTTAAAGAATATTGAAAAATTTATATTCAGATACCGTCATTTTCTCCAAAAGAAGTACATATGTTCTCTTTACAATAGCTACTAGAGTTTGTCTAGTTAATCATCGACTCCTTATTGTGTCATCGCTCTAAAAAGCAAGTTAGGACCTGGACATCCAACTAACTTACAAAGTCTAAACATAATGGATAAAGCTCATCCTATACACATACTCATTCTCTAGAGTGTTTGTACTAGCAAACTGCAGGTGAAGATACTTAGAAGTGCAGCTGCCAATTGAGAGAATCTAAACTATCATTTTCATGGTACCATTAAGCACCACAACCACATCACGACATTTCAGTCAAATGCCAATTAGGGTGCATTTGGTACACAGGATGGGACAGGACAACGTGGGAAAATTTTTTCTTGTCTCACGTTTGGCGCGACTTTAGTATAAGACAGAACAGTATAAGGTGGGACAAAAATCACCAAATTCTATCCCACTCAAGATCCTATGCCAGATTTGTCCCATGCATGGGACAAGTCTCAAAAAGACTCTTTTACCTTTAAATCTTCAAAAAATCACAAAATTGTACAATATTATATATATATATATATATTATGATATATTATAATAATATATTTACAAACTAAATAATATATATTATATATTATATATATTATATTTTATTATTATATATAATAATAATATAATATATTAAGTATTATTACATATATAATAATATATATAAGATATTATATATATTATAATAATATTTAATATATCATATATATATATATTATAATACAATATATATTATATATTATTATATATATTAATAATATATAAATATATTTAATATTATAATATATTATATTTTATTATTATATATAATAATATATAATTTATTAAAAATTATTACATATACAATAATATATATAAGATAACATATATATTATTTTATTATTACATACAATATTTTAAAAATTATTTCATATACAATAATATATATATATATAATTATATGGGGCACTCTGGTCATTTGAACCTCTTGTCTCGTCCTGTTTCATCCATACCAAACGCATAATAGTACAGTTAACAGTTCTGTTCTAGACATTTCAAACACAATATGAAACAAATGTCCTGTCATGTCCTGTCCCGTCCTGTCATGTTCTGTCCCATCTCTGTGCCAAACACACCCTTAAAAACTTGCCATGGAAATGTTAAGTCATGTATGGAGATCTCAATTTACATCCAATAAAACATCCAATTGTGAAAAGACACGGGATTCTGGTGCAACTCCTCCAAGTCACTTGCTGTTAGAACAATATACACTACAAGAAAAACAAGAGTTTATGATGGAGGAAAACCGTCATAACAGACAATTCATAACATTTAAAAACTGTCATTAATTTAGCGTCAAGAGCGGTTTCTTGACGGTTTTAAGAGTGTCATAAGTTTATGACGGTATTTCAAATCATAAATTCTTGATGGTTTTTACCCGTCATATTTCTTTGTGAAATTGTTTTTTTTTTTTAATAATTTTAATTATTATTCTTATTAAATCTTTTAATATTAATTCATATTTAAAATTTAATTAATTTAATTAATTTTATGAAATTAAATAAATGATTAAAAATATTAATGTCATCAATTTTATTGAACAAAAATCTCATACACATTAAATAGCTAAACAAAAAAAACATAAAAAATATGGAGTAGTATTACACACAAAAGAATTTCAAGAAAAAAAAGTGTATTAATCAAAAGCAATCCAAAATTTTATTCAACAAAATTTATCTCATATACAACAAATAACTATGAAAAAAAAAACATAGATACAAAATATAAATTATCTTAACTAAAAAAATTACAATTGCAAAGTTCATCTAATAACACTTCGATTTGAACAAATAGTTCCAGAGAATGTTAGAATCTTCATGTTGATAACCAACATGATTGAAACAAAAAAAAAAAGTTATGTATAAATTAAAAAAAAACACAAGTGGTATAGAATAATTTCAATAACATTAATAAAAACTAGAAATACAAAATTAAAATTGTATAAGAATCTAGTTAATATATATATATATATATATATGAATCTAGTAAAAACAATCATATAAAAATAACAAAAAAATGCTCAATCATATAAATAAAACCTAAAATATGCAGGAAAAAAAAAATAAAACAATCATATAAAAAAAAAATAGTAAAGGAAACATATAAATAAGGTGAAAATAAGTAAGATGTAGTTGAAACCTTGAGTTGTGGTGGATGAAGAAGAAGATAATGAAGAAACAGAGAAAAAAGAGAATGTGAGAGAGTGAGAATGAAAGAATGATGGTTGCAGTGAGAGAATGTAAGTGATAAAGAGTGTAGGGTAATTAGGGTTTGTAAATTATATATTTTTTATTATAAAGGATTATGACTGTTAAAAACCGTCATGACTTCATGACGGTTTTTAAAAACTGTCATGACATTATGATGGATTTTAAAATCATCATACTTTTATGACTGATTTTAATAACTATCAAAACCTTATGACAGTTTTTAAAATCCATCAAAACTAATTGACAGTTTTAAAAAACCATTATTATTTTGTGTCATAAATCTTATTTATTCTTGTAGTGATACCTATGGAAATATCAATTAAGTTTAACAATTTTTCATTAAAAGATAATAGTAGTGTGACTCAATTGTTAAATTTGTTAAATGTGTAACATGATTCTTGAGATACAATACTGGAAATATATATATTTATAATTCAAACCTTACGTTTCATTTTGAAAATAAGTTCAACAGAATAATAACAAATGCTACCCAAAAAGTGTACCAACTCCGCTCATCAGCTTCTCTGAACTGCTCTATGTTCACTTATCGAACTTTAAGCCTGAATAACAACCTAATACTTCACTTAATCCTTCGTACTCCTCTATAGTAATTTTACACCTCAAAGTTTGTGTAATAAACAATGATTTTACAATATGCAAAAGATGATCAAATAACATTAAACAAATGCCTAGCAATGATTTTACACCTCAAAGTTTATGTAATAAACAAAATCTGATTGCCAACAAATTGAGGTCAGGGCTTCATTACCTTCTTATCAATAAATTACATAAAAGTACAGTTTGGAAATATTTTTCTTCCTCTGCTCTAGTGTCACCCCATTTTCATCAATCACCCGACCAGTAAGACTAGACTTGTATTTTTTACATTCCAATACAGACTTCACCATTGCCATACACTGAATCAGGAATTGCTCAAATGAAATTATATCTGGCTCAGGATCTGTTATCTTATTTAATTTCAATTTTCGTGCTAACACAAAGACTACTAAGCTCTCTAAAAGACATAAACAGGTTTCCATTAGTTTCCTCATTTGAACTCAGAGGTTTGTTAACTTTCATTGTCCACCGAAATTTCTCCTCCAGCACCCTCGAAGTACTCTTCCTCTATCAATGCAGCTCTCCTTAGACGTGGAACTGAAAAGAAATTTATTGATCCGTTATTCCAAGTTGACCGGTTTTGGCACTAGCAGCTAAAAATTAAGTTAAAAATTTAAAAAAATTAACCTAACTCTCAACCGAATTTCAGCACTAGCAGAAATCGAATCCCTAACTCTTTAACAATTCGAATTTGAAGATTTTATAAGGCTTACCTACATTAATCGATCGTTTCAAAAAAGTCTTCTTGCTCCACAAACTGTAAGCGGCTTTGTTCTTCGGCTCCGAAGAATCAGCAAACGATTAAACGACTTTGATTTTAACGTGATAAAATGTGAAACGAAGAAGAAGAACGACTTGGAATTGTTTAACTTACTTGAGAGTAACAATCAACTCCGAATTTCAAACAACCAAAAAATTGATACGAACTCACGGCGGAGGAGCCTTTTATCGTTGAAGTGAGAGAGACCAGAGGAATTACTATTTTTTTTTTTTACATTATATGATAGCATCATTCGAATCACTAACCTTGGATTTCTTAAGGACCCAACTGACCATCAAGTCGGGGGATGGGTTCGAGAAATTACTAATTAGAATCGTAAGAAGATGTGAAAAGACGTGAAAAAACAAAACAACTTGTAAAAAGAAATATTCAGGAAGAATTCTGGTAGGCTATTTAAATTGGGCCTTTTAAAATCAGAAGTTTTGCTTTTAAATTTGGGTATTTGTATTCGCAACTTTCATTTGTAGACTGTTGCTATTGAACCCGTTTATTTAGTGGGGAATGTTATCTACCTTTTCTATTTACCTTTCCAATTTAATAAGGAGTAAAGACGTAAACAAGCTTTGTAGCAAAAAGTGAGAGTTTTTTATTAAATGAATTTAATAATAACAACTTCATAATTTTGAAAGTCATTAATAAGTCCATTTAACAACTTTCTTCCTTGTATGTTGTTGGATGCTTGTTGTTAAAGATATATTTTGGTGTAGTGAAATATCATAAGTAATCTTTAAAATATGCAGTAGATTAACAATACAGTTTTAATTGACAAAAAGACACACACATGGCCTCTTACCATGGTGGTGGGTATTTCCTTTGGAAACCCCCACCACCCAAGATCAAGACCTAGTGTATACTAGGCTTTAGGCCTATTTTTTCACCAATTGTGTGGGTATTATTCCATTTGTATGTGAGTGCTCTCTTCCCTCTTGTGGGAGTGTCAGTCCGGGCTGAGCTTGTAAAACCCTATCTCGTCGGTGCACGATAATGTGAAAATTAAGCAAACATGAACAAGAACACATCATAAGAAATGGAGAGATAATTCACACACACCAAAAAGTCACAGTGATAATTAATCAAATTATTTCAAAAATATGAAGGTTTATTTATTTATTTTTTTTCATTAGAAAAGAGAAAAGCACACATAATTTATAAATATAAAGAATGTTTAATTAAGCTACTAAGGTATGTACCTAGCTGCTAGTCCAACACAGAGTGG
The DNA here is from genome assembly GCA_035582765.1 of Acer negundo. Classification (NCBI taxonomy): domain Eukaryota; kingdom Viridiplantae; phylum Streptophyta; class Magnoliopsida; order Sapindales; family Sapindaceae; genus Acer; species Acer negundo. The sequence goes on from CM069236.1 coordinate 24,242,978, forward strand.
AAACATCAGGTCGAACATGCTTCATCGTGTCAAATATAGCCATACCTGAAATTAAGAAGATATGCAATTCACGAAATTTTTTTTTTAAAAAAAAAATCACTGTTTTTTCTTAACACGAGTACTGATGCAAAATCTCTTAAAAAGAAATAGTACCGGCTGTAACTGATCCTCCAGGAGAATTAACATACATAATGATATCCTGTTCATAACATCAGAACATGCACTAACTGGTAAGTCACTCGCACTGCACAAGGCTCGTTAATAAATTAATTTTCTAGAGCAGAGAATCCTACGGAGTGGGACATCACCAAAATTTACATGTTCGGTGAAATATTTAAAAAATATTAAATATTAATTAAAAGCATTTTCAACGGTCTTCCTTGAAAACTCCATTATTTAAAGGTGTATGTTATTATAAAAGACCATTAAGGGAGTATGTGCTCCAACAATACTTTTTTAAATGACCAATTTAATAATTTTTTATTATTATTTAAATATTAGATATTGTGTTTAATAAATATTAGATATTGTTTATCAATTATGATAGGTAGAACTCACTTTAAAATAATTTTAAATAGGTGAAGCCCACTTTAAGGGGGTTAAAAACACCCCTTAAATTAACTTAATTAAGGGAGTGAACTCCACCAAAACACAATTAAGGGAGCCATTTAGAGGCATGTTGGAGCTACAAAAATTCACCTACTCCCTTAATAAAGTTAAGGGGTGTCTTCAAGGGAGGATATTGGAAATACTCTAATTAAACACTCAGCACAGTATGTTAATGAAATGTAAATATTGCATACCAATTAAACACTCAACACATTATATTAATGAAGTATGTCATGTTGTGCCGTGTCGTGCTTATACGGAATTGTGCTTTATCGGACTGTACCTAGGCCGGCTCAACCTAATTTACATATTTAATTAATATTAGACATGTCTAGCACAAAATATGAATCATAATACCAAAAACTAAAAATTAAAAATAATAATAATAATAAATACAAAAACTCAAAATTTCAAATAACATTTTTTTTTTTTTGTGTAAACGTGTTTCTTCGCACAATAGCAACTTCTGATCGTTCTCTTCTAATATGTGAAATAGCTTGTTTCTTTTGACATACTTTGCCTGAAATATATCAGAAAGATATAGGGATGAGCGTTTGGGGAATGAGGATGGATATAGGTCCCTCCATGCCCTTCTATCCACCCCCCCCCAAATGGGGACAATCTCCATCCCCATTTTCCCCCTTTTTTTTTCGTTTTTCTCCGTTTCCCCATTTCACCTGTTTTACATACTATAAAAAATTAAAAACACAAAATTCATCATAAATTCAAATACGAAATAAAATTCATTACAAATTCAAATGAAAGCTAATTTTGTTATTTCATCATAATAATTCATAAGTTCAACATTATAAGTCATAATTCTTAACACTAATTAAACAAAAGTTATTAAATTGAATGGACAACTCTGAAGCATTAATCTATATACTAATAATTAAATTACACATATTTAAATTGAATACTAGTTAAAAGGATGTATATATACTAAGTAAAAATGTAAAATAGAATAATAAAAATATTAATATATATACTATATATAATATTTTGGGGAATTGAGGAAATGTGGATGGAGGCACCTCCCCCCATCCCCATTACCATATATTTGTGGGGAAAATGGGGAAATGGGAATGGGGAGGGGTCCCCCCATTCCCATCCCCATTTGAATTTGGGGGATAAAATTTATCCACCCCCCCCCCCCTCCCCCCCCAATTTCCTCAATTTTCTCTAAATTTTCTTCTCTAAATGGGGACGGATGTGGATGTGGGGATTTCCTCAATTTTCTCTAAATTTTTTTCCCTAAATGGGGACGGATGTGGATGTGGGGATTTAGGGTCCTGGGAATAAATAATCATCCTTAGAAAGGTACTTATATAATCTGATCATCATGAATACCGAATTGGAGATACAAACACTTTCCGGTACACATGTTTATAGAGTCAAGTTTTGTTAGGTCCCGATAGACATCAAATCTAAGATGGTGTCAATTTTTTTTCTTCGATCTAGTCTTGTTTTTCATAATATTTGTCTTAGTGTTTCAAAATTCGAACTGAGGTGGCCGCCTTGAAGTGGCCTCACGAGTCAATTTTTTTTCTTCGATCTAGTCTTGTTTTTCATAATATTTGTCTTAGTGTTTCAAAATTCGAACTGAGGTGGCCGCCTTGAAGTGGCCTCACCTGCCTCACGAGAAAAATCGCCCTTGTTCAAACCGCACCAACAGACATAGACCCAGATCTGATCGAAGTTTTCATTCTCTTCCGGCTGGTTTCGCTCCCCGAATCAGCTTGTGGGTAGGTGTCGACACCGGGGATTGCTCTAAGATCGTACTCTGAATCATCGTTGTAGACACGGGACTGATTCCTGATGATTTGTTGTTTGCTGTTGGAGTTAACAACCGAAGAAGCAACTTCAGTTGATGGATCTTGAATTTGGTGATTGTCGAAATCAAAAGTGGAACTAGAGTTGAGCTCTTAGAGCATACTCTGTACTCAACTGGTGAGTTCTAATGGATTGTAGTGAACAGTATCACCAAGATGAGAGGTTCCATCCTCCTTAGCAGAACCCATCACCATCTCAAGCTGCTCTAGCTTCTGTGTCACGTCAGCCATGCCGAAAGACTTCACCTTGTAACCAAGAACTGCCAATCGCTCGTCCATGCCGCCGCCACCGCTGTCTTGTTCATCTTCCCACATCTTTCCTTTATCCGCCAGTACTTTGTAAACATGTTTCTTTGCACAACAGCAACTCCCGATTGTTCTCTTCTAATATGTGAAATAACTTGTTTCTTTTGACATACTTTGCCTGGAATATATCAGAAAGATACATATATAATCTGCTCATCATGAATACCAATTTGCAAATACAAACACTTTCCGGTACACATGTTTATAGAGTCAAACTTCGTCAAATCCTGATAGACATCAAACCTAAGATGGTGTTGGTTTTTTTTTCCTTCGATCCAGTCTTGTTTTTCATAATATTTTTCTAATATAGTGACATCTAAGTATAAAAAATATTATAGGGTCAATAATCAATTTTTTTTTTCTTCTCCTTCATACGAACAAGCTTTTTATTCAAATTTAAGTACTCTTCAATTCATACCTTAGTAAAAATAATAATAATAATAATAATAATAATAATAAAAATGTAATGCTAAATATCTTTATCTTTATATATCTCAAGCAAGGGAGGCCGGTGCCTTAGGCAATTTAGACGGTTGCTTAAGGCCCCAACTAAAATTAAGGTCCAAAATAATTTTACAAATAAAAATTTTAAATACCGATTAAACACTCAACATAGTACGTTAATGAAGCGTGTCATGTCGTGCTGTGATGTGCCAAGCTTGTACGGACTACGGAATCGTGCTTTATCAGATTGTGTCTAGACCAGCTTCACCTAATTTACATATTTAATTAATATTAGACATATATAGTAGAAAATATGAATTAGAATACCAAAAACTCAAAATTTTTAAAAATAATAATAATAAATACAAAAACTCAATCAACATTTTTACATTTTACAAATAAAAATAATTTTGAAATAAACTATTCTCCTCCTAGCATCAGAAAGTTCTTACTTATGGATGCCTCTAATTTCAGTTGCATCACATCAAAAAGGTGCCCAGCGAAGGAACAAGTAGAGAAGAGCAGAGTAAATTCGTCAATGTTAATAATCACCTGACGAAACTTTTTACTTGAACAGTAAACAGGCAGGCAAAGCAAAGGAATTTGATAATTTAAATGATTGTCTTCATTGTTTAAATGTTTGTTTGTCTTCATTAGTTTTATAGATTTTGTCTTTTCTTGCTTTATAAATCTGTTTCCTCCCCCTCTTCTCCTTCTATCTTTTTCTTTTCATAATTTTTTTTTAGTGATACTCTGGCTATCTCGAGGAGTCCTTTATTTTTATTTATTTTTTTATTTTTATTATTATTTTTTTTTTTAACGCTGCCAATCTGCTCGTGTTAAGTAAGTTCCCCCTCTTCTACTTCTATTTACATACTCTTGCTATTGTCATGTCTTGCCGTGCTGTACCGTATTTGTATGGAATCGTGTTTTATCAGACTGCGTCTAGACCGGTTCAACCTAATTTACATATTTAATTAATATTATAAATGTTTAGTAGAAAATATAAATCAGAATACCAAAAACTCAAAATTTTAAAAAAATAATAATAATAAATAAAAAACCCAATCAACATTTTTGCATTTTACAGATAAGAATAATTTTGAAATAAATTATTTTCCTCCTAGCATCCGAAAGTTCTTACTTACGATGCCCCTAATTACAGGTGCAACACATCTAAAGGGTGTTCAGCGAAGAAACAATTAGAGAGAAGCAGAGCAGATTCTTCAATGCTAATAATCACTTACACATCTAACCGTAACCATTTAAACATTTTGTCTTCATTCATTTAAACAAGGTTTTCATTATGAATAATGATAAGTGTATTTTTGGTATGACTTTTTGTAGAGGTCAAAAGCTGTTTCAAGGGTTTTTTTTTTATTTTTTATTTTTTATTTTTTTGATAAATTTTAAAACAGTTTTTTTTTTTAATCTAAAAAACACCGTTTTGTGTCTATTCCCAAAAATCTCTTTTTGAGCTTTTTTTTTTTTTTAATACAGTTACATTGTCAATACTACTTTCTTTGAATTTTAAATATTTCATCAGATACCTTTTCTATTATAAAACCTTATTATATTTTAATACTTATCTAACATCATTTTGGTCTCCTCATCTTCATTAGCATTCAAACGACAAGTTTTCATCTATCATCTTTAAGTTCAAATCAACACTTTTTTTTTTAATCATAAACAATAATATATATGTATGTTTACCGTTTATTGTTATGAAGTTATATATATATATATATATATATATATGTGTGTGTGTGTGTGTTTGTTTGTGTGTTTGGTTGATTTTTTTAATAAAAAAATAAAATAAAATAAAAAAACTCATCCACCTAGGATTTAAAAAAAAAAAAATCATATACTTGTACTTTTATATCTGAGATATATATTTTTAGAGAGTTTCTCCTTATAATCCACAAATTATCTATTCACACTCAAATTTAAATTTTTTTATTAATGACAATTTTAACCTAAATTAAAATTACTAAATAAGACAAAAATAAAATAAAATAAAATAAAGACACTCAAAACTAATTAAATTATTAAAAAAAAAAATTCTCCATCCTAAATCATTAGATTAAATATTACATATTAAATTCTCTCTCCTAAATCTATTATTACCTATTAAACACTCTCTCCTAATTAATCTCTCTCCATTTTTCAAAAAAATAATAATCATATTTTTATATTTTCTCAATCAATCTCTGATTAATTAAAGAAAAAAAAAATATTAATATTTTAGTTTTTTACTAACAATAATATGTATATATATATATTAAAAAGTCAATTTTCAAAAAAAAAAAAAAAAGATATATAAAAGTTTGAATTGTTTTAATTAGATTCAATTAAACTTAGAATTTTTAAGACTAATGATAGAATTAAAGTTCTCTAGGTAATCACATACATGCAAGAGTAACCAAACGTATTTTCATGCTTCGATTTAAAAAAAAAAAAACAAAAACAAAAACAAATACAAGATACTTGTTTTTTGAGTTTTTTTATTTTATTTTAGTATATAAATATATACATATGGTTTCTAAAAATTAAGTTTATTAGTAAGTTTTTTTTCGTTAGTCTTACTTGAGAAAGAATAGAGATAGAAAATTATAGATGTGTATTAGAGGAGAGAGAGTTTAATATAGTAATTAAAAATTTAGGAAAGAGTATTTAATATGTAACAAAAGAGATAAAAAAGATAATCTTGTAACAAAATGAAATGTCTTTAAAATTTTTTAAAATTTAATTTTTGATAATAGAGTGTTTTTAGAAAAGAAGTGTAAAAAGAAAAAATTGAATTGTCAAAAGAAGCTCTCATATTTTTATTATGATTTTCTTAAAACGCATTTACCTGTGATTTGTTTTATTTAAAAACAAAAAAACAAAACTCATGTGTCTGTAATTTTTATTTTTTTAAACTCATGTATTTGATATTTTTAAAATTAAAAAAAAAATCATATATTTGTGATTTTTTTTAACTCATTTACCTATGATATTTTTATTTAAAATAAAAAAATAAAATAAAAAAAACCTCATGTATCTTTGAATTTTTTATTTTTTATTTTATTTTTAACTCCTATATCTATGATAGATTTTTTTAAAAAAAAATTAAAGTATGTATGATTTTTTTTGTCTATTAGTTGTAAAACTCCTATATCTACGATTTTTTTTTTTTTTTTAAACTTGCTTACCTTTGATTTTGTTTTTAAACTCGTATATTTGTGACTTTTGATTCATGAACCTATGATTTTTTTTTAAAGATATTGATGTATTTGTTATAAACCTTTGAATTTTTTTTTTTTTTTAAACTCCTGTATCTGTGAATTTTAATTAAACTCAAATACTTTTGATTTTGTTATATACTTGTATATTTGTGATTGTTGAAGGATATTGATATGATGGTTATATACTTGTGATTTTTTTTTAAAAAAAAAAAACCTCATGTGTCTGTGATTATTTTAAAACTTAAGTAGTTGTGATTTTGTTATGTATTTGAAGAATATTGTTGTGTTTATTATTTACTTATGATTTCCTTTTGTGGAAATTGCTAAAAATAACCACATAAAACATACAAATTTTGTTTGTAACCACAAACGAAATTTTAATTGTTAATAACTATGTTTTTGAGAAATTACTAGAAAACCCTTATATAAAAACCATCCCAAAAACTCTCTCTCTCTCTCTCTCTCTCTCTCTCTCTCTCTCTCTCTCTCTCTCTCTCTCTCTCTCTCGCAATCATCGCCAGAGCACGGCAATCATCGCCGAACGACATTGGCAAGCTGCTTGGGCTCCACGTGAACCAATGGCGCCATGCTTCTAGTGATGATTGGCACCCACCTTGACGACGCTGGCGATGATTGACAACTGAAAGGAGAAAACGATTTTTTTTTTATTTTTTATTTTTTTATTTGGGGAATTAGGGGAATTTGGGAAATAATGTATGATTTCAAGTTTCACATTTCAAGTTTTAAGCATGATTTCAAGTTTGGTCTAGATTTTAGTCGTGATTTCAAGTTTAGTCAGATTTTAGTCGTGATTTCAAGTTTGCTCTAGATTTTAGTCGTGATTTCAAGTTTGCTTCGAGGTTTTAAAAAAAAAAAACTAATTTCAGGGGTATTCTTGTAATTTACGGACATACATTGAATTTTTTTTAAAAAAAGTGGTTATTAACAATTAAAGTTTCAAAAATAGTTACTAACGAAAGTTTAATGTTTCCGATGGCTATTTTTGGTTTTGTCTTTTTTTTTTCTTTAACTTGTGTATATGTGATTGTTTTTTCAACTAAAGTACTCGTGTATTGTGATTTTTGATGGACATTGATGTGTTTGTTATTTATTTGTGATTATTTTTTTAACTCAAGCACCTGTGATTTTGTTATGTATTTGTGTATATGTAATTGCCTATTTATATAATACATTTGATTTTTTTTTTTTTTGGCTTGTACAAGTCAATTTGGTAATCTTTTTTATTTTCTTATAGTCATAATTTACAAATCCATTATTTATGCCCTTATTTGTAATTTATCACAACTAATAGCACTTTTGGAAATATACTGTCAAACAATCCAGTTAATGAAAAACACTTTTGTAACTGAATACCAAACAACAAATGACTTTTTGTTATTAGAAACTCAACTCCTTAGAAGCTCAATTTTAAAAAAATCTACTCTAGAAGCTCAATTTGAAAAGTTATACCAAACATACCAAACATCCCATCTAAAATCCCACTTTTTTTTATTCCAATATATGTGACATGTGAGGTGTCAAATTATGAATGAATATACATTAATTATATTTTATCTCACTTTCCACTCACTGTTTAACATTTCAAATGTTACATATGTTAAGATAAAAAAAGTGAAATTTTAAATGGGATGTATAGCATTACTATTTCTTTAATACAATACAAGGTTGTCTACGTTCATTTAAACATTTTGTTCTTTTTCTTTCCTCTTTTGAGTTAGTGATCATTTTATCTCTCTTTCTTTTTGTTTTTTTTACTGTGGATTATTAACTTTCTTGGAGCGGTTAATTTGATTGAAAGGATGTTTGGCTTTTTATGTTTGTGAGAGTCGGAATCTGTCCGCAAAAGGTTAAAAAAGAGTTGCAGAATCCTCTTACTCTCCAAGGCATGTAGAATAAGCCAAATTAACTAGTTTCCCTTAACGGGAATATCGGCATTTCAGATTTGGCACCGCACTCCGTCGATTGAGCTCCAAATATGTGAAATATTCCATTTAGATAGTAAGAACATCATTTGTGTCTCACTCACTTGTGAGTTCTGGTTGACATCATAAAGGGGGAGAATTTGATTTATATTTATTTATATATATATACACACCAATACAATTGTTTTCAATAATAATAATAATAATAATAATAAACACTTTGGGAGAGATTCAATAAAAAAAAATAAAAATTATAAATACTCATGTATTGAGAAAATAACATTTTTTTTTTTTAATTTGAATTTGTAATAATATAAAGAAATAAAAAAATAAAAAAATTAGAACACATTAACAAGCTTTTTCAACACATGGTTTAGCAGCAACTTATCCACTAGTACGCAATTCAGTCATTAAATCCTGTAATAGACAAGAATCCTCTTTCCAGATTCAGAACACTATCAGCTACAGACAAATGGGTTGAAATGTTGAAATTGAAAACGGCTACTGAGCCATAAGTGAGAGAACAAGAGGAAATTAGTTGGTTCATGATAATCATTAAACAGCCACTAGGCACTACAAAAAATCAAAAAGAACAAAGGGCTATGTCTACAACAATTTCATCCATTTCATAAACTTTGATTCAACTAAAAACTAACTGCAAATCTGCAATATCTCTTCAATTTATGTGATACACATGTCATCAACTCATCATTATTCAGCACTTCAAAAAAAATTCAAAAAGACTATAATGAATAAGATGATTCTCATTTAACTCTACAACATATAACAGTCTCATCAATTGCAACAATCACAAGGGATGGGATGGTCACGCACCAGACACAGCAGGCTCGCTATTACCATCTGCTATAGTTGTCAGGGGCTGAAGAGCTTTAAGAGGATTCATGATAACACCGTCGATAAGCCCATAGTCCTTGGCTTCTTTTGCGCTCATGAAATAATCACGGTCTGTATCCTGGTTGATTTTGTCAAGACTTTGACCGGTGTGGTAGGCAAGATATCCATTTAGGTTTGCCTTGTGATAAAGCGTCTCATTTGCCTGAGAATCATGTAACACTAGTTATGGTTATGTTAAGGAAAGATAAGTTGCAACCGGAACAGTTACGATTAGGTCTTATCATTAACCAAGTCACGGATGTACGTCTTGTCCACTGTCCACTGTGTTAGAACTTTTGAAAGGTGAATTAAGCAATTTGAGTAATATTTGGAGCTTAATTTCCTCGTATTTTTTTTCGTTCAAAAAATGGAAAAAAAGGTTGGATAGACAGGGGGTACTGCTGTTGTTATGACACTAACTGTTGTGAGCCTCGTATGGAAACCAGTGGAGGTGAAATGACAATGGGAATGGCATTAGCACAGTACCACCACTATATTGACAGTTTTTCCCAATAAATGCATATAATTGCACCTATGGTGTTTAAACAGAAGCATCCTGAAGTAGGTTGGTTAAAGAAATATGAGGAGTTATTGAAACAAACACAAACAAATAAATAAATTTGGGTTTTAGGTGGGGGTAGGAGGGCTAAAAAGAAAGGAAGAGGAGCATACCTGAACATCTATGTCACTTTGCCCACCTTGTACTCCACCAAGAGGCTGATGGATCATTATCCTTGAGTTTGGCAAACTGAATCTTTTTCCTAGAGTTATGTTTGTGAAGAGAGAAACATGTTTAGTATATATAGGAAGCAGAAACCGTGGGGTAGGTCTAAACAATACAAGTTACAAAAATTGTTTACCTTTGGTCCCAGCACTAAGCAGGAAAGCTCCCATACTGTTAAAGAAACAGAACAAAATTTTTTTTTTTATATTCATCATTAATGGCAAATGGAAACATGGGAGGGTATAGTATTCTCATGAACAACAAGAGATATCTTCACATTGACCACATGGTTATGTAATTAAACTTTATATAATTGTATTCAACTGTTATACTTCTGTAATTTAATGACTCTCGATTTCTTTGAAGTAATATAATTGAAGCAAGACACCTTTGACCTAACACTTGACTCCCAGTTATCTAGGATTGATGACAAAAAGAATGCTAGACCAAAACATTCTCAATGTGATTACTTCCATGCATTTTTTATTAATAGGACAATACCACAATGCATATACAGTTAAACACCGAAGGCAATGAACGAAGATCAATAAAAACATGCGTGACAATCTGCTAGATGTAAAAGAACTGACCTTATGATCTCATATACAAAGTTGGGATGCTTAAACCAGACAACTATTTGAATGGTTTTCCATTAAGCCACCAAACCGAAGGAATGAAATCCCACAAAGCAACCCATTATCTAAGTCTAACATCCTGATCACTGATGCAAAAAATCTTAATTTAACTTTATTGTCACCACTCACCACAGATGAAACCATAAAATCCATGGAACAGCATCAAGACTATAGGGGGATGGAAAATAAAAACGATAAAGATTGCCTTGGATCTATCTTATGAAATCTATAATTCAATTTAAACCTACAAAATAAATCACTGCCACTAGTCAGAAAAATATATATAGAAACCGTCTTCTGCATATAAGATTGACATTATATATACAGCACGCCAAAATGGCATAGCAAATACCATATATATACTCATCTAGAGAGCAAACAAATAAACTCTTCACCACATAGAGAAGATATAGATATAAACTCTCACCCTCTCCTAAATATACAAACCTTACATCATCTGAAACCCATGATCGATCAAACTCTAAACCAGACATGCTGCTTTATTAGAGTGAGGCACATATTGGACTAGACAAAGCCTAGTCCACTTTCAAAAAAAAAAAAAAAAAAAAAAAAAACTTTCTGCCAGCCAAAATATTCATGGGGTTGGGTTTGGGTTGTGCTCAAAACCGAGCCATCACTCTCAATAAATATCATATGTAATCCTTAAAATATGCAGTAAATTAACAATACAGTTTTAACTGACAAAGAGACAAAATAAAAACTCACTAATAAATCTCAACAGAAAGAGTAAAAGAAAAAGTACGCGATAATGTGAAAATTAAGGAAACGTGAACAAGAACACAACATAAGAAATGGAGAGAAAGACAATTTGGGATAATTCACACACAAGAAATGGAGAGAAAGACAATTTGGGATAATTCACACACACCAAAAAGTCACAGTGATAATTAATCAAATTATGTCAAAAATATGAAGGTTTATTTTTTCCATTAGTAAACAGAAAAGCACACAATTTATAAATGTAAAGAATGTTTAATTAAGCTACTAAGGTATGTACCTAGCTGCTAGTCCAACACAGACAGTGGAAACATCAGGTCGAACATGCTTCATCGTGTCAAATATAGCCATACCTGAAATTAAGAAGATATGCAATTCAAGAAATATTTTTTTTTAAAAAAAAATCACTGTTTTTTCTTAACACGAGTACTGATGCAAAATCTCTTAAAAAGAAATAGTACCGGCTGTAACTGATCCTCCAGGAGAATTAACATACATAATGATATCCTGTTCATAACATCAGAACATGCACTAACTGGTAAGTCACTCGCACTGCACAAGGCTCGTTACTAAATTAATTTTCTAGAGCAGAGAATCCTACGGAGTGGGACATCACCAAAATTTATAACAATACATGACAATAATATTTGAGCAAAAACATGGGCATTTTACACTGCTTAAGAATGAGTGTTTATTTTATCTACTTGGCTATGATATAAAAATATATCAGAGGTATAAATCAACAACAAACAGACCTTACTAGGATCGACAGAATCGAGATAGAGAAGCTGAGCAACAATAAGGTTTGCCATGTCGTCATCAACAGCTCCACCACAGCGAATTATTCTCTAAAATAAATACCAACATCAAAAGTGACAGAGCTAAAAACAATAGTTTAATATATCCAACATGACTTAATCGTAACAAAGGCAAACAAATCTCCTTACATGTCGAAACAGTTGACTAATAACACTCTGAAATCGCTCCATCACCATTGGATTTGGAGGAGGCCCTTGAGCTTGCACATTTGCAGGGAAGTATGATGAAGATGGAATTTGCAAATCATCCCTACATTTAAGTTCCAAGAAACTCCATTAATCGAACCAGCGACTAACTAAACATTAATGAGTTGCAGAGGCATAAAGTTTTGCATGAACAAACAATACCTAATGGACCAAAGACCCTGTCGAGAAGCCTTCTCTGGTGCCCAAAACTTGGAAGAGTAGACAGCCTTTGCCGAATAATTCGGCCGAGTCCTTTGGATACTAACTTGTTTACTTGATTTCCTGCAATTCTTAAAAACTCAGCAAAGCCCATAAATGAATAGATGAAAAGAATAGAAATCATAACCGGTTTTTTTTTTTTTTTTTTTTACTTGGCTGTAGATTATAATTAAAAAGTTAATGGAAAGAACCAAACCAGATAGATGTCATATCAAAACAACTATGAAACACATAATTGAAAAAACAAAAATCTTGAACAGAGATAATAATAACAGTTTTATGAGAAAATGAATAAGTACCTGGAACGAAAGGGCTGGAAGGCGAGAGAGATTTTCTGAGAATCGGAAGTTGTGCTAGGGTTTGCGGAGAAGACAAGAGACGATGTAGACACGCACGTGTGCGCCATTTCTCTTCGATTATCGTTTTAGCTGCTTAAAGTTAACACAAAAACAGAGGAGTTTTCTGCGAATTAGAAGGGTCTTATCTGCTAGATATTTAGAGATAGAGACGGCGCCTGGATTTGGAGTGATAGTAAGAGGAGTGTTCCAGCAAGAAATCACTTAACACCGACTTGCTCATTAGAATGTCTACAAACCCATCCTATTTGACCCCCCATTCATTAATGGGTCGGATCAACAAGCCCGTATCTTGATTCTTGCCTTGTTTTAAATTTCATAGAAAGTCGCTCCTTTCACTACTGTAATTATTCTTTTGTGGTTGGTAAAATTGACTATATGTAGAATTCAATTACTAGTTTATTAGAGAAATGAACATGATGTAGTTGATTTTTTTATGAGTAATTTTTATGTGAAGGGTCAAAATAAAATGTCTCATACCACCGTCTTTGATGAAAAAGGATGTTCATTTAGTCGGTAAAAGTTGGGTTCAATGGTTCATTCAGCCGATAAAAATCTTGATATTAACCCATATTCATCCATACATCTAACAAATCTTGGCCGAAGATCCCTGATCGACAGCCAAAATGAAGGAGCCGGCACCATGATTGGTTGTAATTGCCTCACCCAAATACCATAATGATTGTCCTCCCAGATGTGCACCAAAATTCAGCAAGAAAATAACAATTTCATCAAAACATTGATCTCTGACAAAGGCATTTATCCAAACATATTTGACTGCAAAACTAATCTGATCTACATCCTCTTATTTATACACAACATCGGTTGCACCAGACTCTATGGCTATATTTATTGAGCTGTATATTAACAGCAAATGAGAATCCATATTGTATAGATCTCTCTACATATATGAATGAAGTTAAGAGAAAAATGCTTTCTCTGCCTCTTAATACAAAATATCTGCAGGACTACCTGCATGTGCCGCTGAGACTAGAGCAAGATTCGGGAAAACATCAGCAAGTAGTTTCAGCCTGCAGCCTTCCTTGAATTGCCTTGTAACACCGGAGACTGCAAAGAGGAAGCTTCGACTTGGAATCTCGATACTTGTATGGGTTAGCACAAGATGGACCGGCACAGTTCTCACGAGGAGGAGGATAACTGCACAACACACACCAAAAAGGTTTTCAGACATCCAGAAGCAAACATTAAGGTCATGTGTATCAGTCATTTACATAGTCTATGTGCATATCTGCTAAGATGTGTTAACTTCAAAATTTGCAATGGATAATACCTGCAGGGTTTCGAGTCAAATATACTGGGGAAACCCATTTCTTTGGGAAATGTCACGACGGTTCCAGTAGGACCCATGACCCATCTGACAGTACTCGATGCAAGATTCAGTGCAATAGCAGCCTTTTCCTGTAAAATTTATATGAGTGAGAAAACCAAACAATTATCTTGAAAGCAAGACTTAAAACGGACGATTTTGCCAAAAGTATTACCTGTGCCAACTCTTCCTGGCGTTTTTTCTTTTGATCCTCCTTCTTCTTCCTACTGGAATCTTGACCAAGTATTTTTCTAATAGCCTCAGCCTACAAAATTCAATAAAAACATGCTAGTTACCTCCTCTGTATATACAAATTTTAATTGAAAAACAAATGCAAGACAATTACTAAGAAAAACTAACCTCAGATTCCCTATTAGCCTTCTCAACTTGTATTCTTCGTCTTTGCGCAGCCTCAGTTTTCTTTAGTTGCTGCTCCATATCTGAAAGTTTCTCCTTTTTCTCTGTAATTAAAAACATTAGGAAAAAAAAAATCATCATTAATATGGAGGTGTAAAATTAATAGACCATCAATTAAAGCACTATAATGGCAATAGAAGCTTACTTCTCGAAGGTGCTGGAGGTAACCCATTTGGGAACTCGATCAAACTTGAACCTGGAGCAGCGGAGACATCTTTGCTAGACTGTAGGGCCCTTTGACGTGTAGTGAGAGTCATCTCCCTCTTATTGTCCATTAAGGAGTCAACAGATTCCTTCTTCTGCTTTTTCTTCTGGTTACCATCAACCTCACCATCAGATACTAGCTCTTCATCTTCCTCATAATCAGTATCTTCAGATACTCTATCTGGTCTGGACCTTTTCTTCCCCTCCATACCAGACTTAGAAATGCCAACATTTTCCAAATTAGACACCCTAGAAAATTTTCGATGTTTCGTGCCTGATTCTTCATCATCTTCTCTATATCCAGCAGAAACCTTTGAAGATTTAAGTTTCTCCAGATACCGAATCTCATCATCCTCCTCCTCATCAAATTCTCCATCCAAAACACGCTTCTTAGGGACCCGCTTGCTTTTACGAACAGGACCCGATTGATCTCCTTGTTTCCTGGAGGAATTCTTTCCAGATCCCTTCCCCATCACAGAATCCTCCTTCCCAAAACCAAAACCACCTCTTGAGAAATCCTTCCAGGGAATCCCTTGCAAACCACCCCTCTTATCCCCATCATCTGCCTGCAATAAAAAAAAACATTTAAATGAAAAGATCACAAGATTTTAAATGTTACTCAAATAAAATAAGCATTTATTAAGATACAACAAAATGGATTAACACGGAAGATATATTTCCATACAAAACAAGAAAGATCTAGAAAGTTAATATGTCTAGATGCCAGAAATCAATATTCACCATAAAAAACCAAGAATCAAATTACATAATCAATATAGATCTATGCACTGAGCAAGCAGTTTTACTGGGTATCAAACTCTAAAGAAATTCTTAAACAAACCTTGACATCGGATGGTCTAAAACTGATTATAAATGTCTTGAACAACCTTTAGGTATGTGATACCCTCTTAGGTGAAACAACAAAATACTCAAGGAAGAGAGACTACATAGTTAAAACAAAATATCATAACACCAAAACAGTTTACCAATAAGAAGAGGATGCTACAGCGTTTCACTGACTAGAAAAAACAAGACACAATAGGTTATATATATGTACCTGAAGATTCTGCTTGCGCCTCATTCTAGAGTCATCTGATGACTGCGAACCCATAGAAGACCCGCCACCTGGTGCACCATTGGCTGTTGCATTGGCATGAATTGTTCGCGTGACACCACCGACTTTAAGCTTAACTTTTTTCACCTTATTCTCGTTTCCTAAATGGTCAGTATTCACTCCTAACATTCCGGAACTTTGGCTTTCACCATTCCTTCTCCAATTAGCAGGGGCAAGAACACCTTCACTCGAGCGTTTGTTATTATGACCACTACGTCCATGTTCATTATTGTAGAAAGTATTAAAACCTCCATCATCCTTCTTACTCCTCTTCTGTGCCTTTTCTCCTTCAGTTACACTAGCAGAAGAGAACCCAGATACATATTGATTAACACTGAACTCTTTTCGCCTAGGTTTAATATCGAAACCAGTATTCTCATCGCTAGAGACCTTGCTGACATCATCTGAGGGTGGAGTTGAATCACGACTGTCAACAAAAGGCTGTGAATCAGGCCGAGGTCGACGACAAGCTTGACTCCTCTTCTTTCTCACAGCATTGTTAATGCCGTCAAAAAGAGGGGCACCAAACTCATCCATGAAGGAAAAATCTAACGTCTTTATAGTCCAGGTATCTTGCCTCCACTTCTTCTCAGTTTTTGTGATGAAATGAAACCATTAAAACTGTGCACTGCAGCAATTTCGAAAAGGCTACACGAAAAAAAAAAAAATAGAAACCATGAGTTATAGATCCTAATAAATAACAAAAACCATTCTCAATACCAATTTAAAAGAGCAAGTGAGTAGGAGATATATAGAGAATTCATCACATCCAATAAAACAATAACAATAAGGCAGTAAATCAACAAAATATATTGCCACTAACACGATTTATTCAATTGTATAGAATTCAAAAATGCATAAACAAGAGAACGCAAAAAACACAAAATCATACCTCGCTATACACTAAAAGGATCGAAATTTCAAAAAACTGGGAAAAAAATATATAAATCAAAAGCAATAGAATGTGATTCACCGTGTGAAAAGATAAACTAAGCAAAAATCAGTACAATCAACAACCTTTCAATAAATGAAGTAAATTTACAATTCTTACAACGTCCAATCAAACTCCTAACTAAGAAAATTCAAGAAATTGGAGCAAAAACCACACATATCAAACAAGCAAACAAAGCCCAGAAACAGAAAACACAACACATTCGCATATCTATCACCCAAAAAATTAAAAATTAAAAATTAAAAATTAAAACCCGAATTAAACAACCCACGTAGAAAAAAAACAACGAGCATCAAACACAAAGATCAAATCGAGATTTATTTACCTTGTCTCGAACAGGAGAAAAAAAACTTAAAAGGCAGAGGAGACGAGAACAGAGCCGAGTCGAAAAGAAGCGAAGAAGAAGAGAAGAAGAGAGAAGGAAAGAAGAAAAGAGATTTGGTAAATCGAGTGGTGATATTGTTGTTGTTGTATTGAATAGAGAAAAAGTAGGGTTGGAGAAAAGAGTTAGGGTTAGAGAAGAATAGGTAACAATGATGATGAGAATGAGAGAGGTAATAGAAAGATGAGTAATTATCTTCTTGTTCTCCATTTTTTTTCTAATGCCACGCCCCAGGCCAGGACCCAAACCCACACCCAACACCCACACACACACACACACCACACTTCGCTGTGATTTTATTTTTTTGATTTTAAGTTTTTTTGGTCGATTCGGTCACTTTGACTCGTTGATCCAACTCAATAACCCGACTCGCTTCTCTCTCTTTCTCTGTCTCTCTCTAGAAGAGTTGTCCCTTCTCTCTCTCTTTTGCAATTGCCTTTTATTTCTCTCCCTCTTCTACACACGGTTACGCTGCAAGTGTGTGCGCAGGTTTAGGCCTTGCGCACCTGTGTCAATGTGCTCACGTTAGTGGCCTCCGTTCTTGTAACTCACGCGTGTGGCGTGTCACGTATCAGGCTTCTTTTTTTTTTTTTTTTTTTTTTTTAATTTAAAAAAAGGCTGAGAAATATTCAACTGTTTTTTTATTATTATTATTATTATTGAAATTTGATACCATTATATTTAAAAATAAATAAATATTTGATACCAATGGGGTAAGAGTCTCATGTTTTGGGTTAGTCGGAATTTTAAAACCAAACAAGTTAAATGTATCGAGATCTAACATCAATCAAGTTAATAGTCTCGAATATGATTAGTTCGGACTTATTATAAATATATAAAAAGATTGGAATCGAATCATATCAGATAAATAAAAGAAAAATGTTAGACTATTTTGTTAAGAATAATTATACACACAATTGTTAATAAATAGTCTCTTATTTTCTGGCATTTTATTACCTTTTTGGGATCAAACAATCCAAATATTACGGCTTTGCCAATCGGATTCTTTTCCAAATCCATGTTTTGTTTAATCAATACGTGGATTAAAATATTTTAAAATATATATATATATATATATCAAACAAATGATAGGATGTGTGTGTTATTTTCGAGATTATTATTTTTTGTAGCCTAAAATTGACTAATATTGCATTCATTATATATATATATATATATATATCAAAATTCTTATTTAAAAGATTACTTGATGATTTGATTTGTGATTATAATGTAAATGAAATATGATACAAAGTGATGGTATGACAATCACAGACCAACCATCCTGTATATCAGGCACAAAGCGGGTTAGTAGTAAAAAAAACCAGCGAATATATCTTTTAACACAAGCAGAAATTATTGAATCAAGTACAATAAATAATTGTTAATTTCCATAAAAACCTTATAATTACATCTTTATCGGTTTAGTTAAAATAGCATGTAAAAGCTCTATAACTCTCACCCATTACACATACGAATCAGGAGGATATGATATATCTAGTTACTTTTGAGAACAGACAAATTATTTGGCAATAATATTGCACTTTTTAATTTTATAGGGAACTCAATAATTAGTTTTCTATCGTAACTTTTACTTGAAATAGTTATTACATTCTAGTGAAAAAAAAAAATTATATATATATATATTTTATTTGGATCATCTGCTAAGCTGATCTGTATTCTGACATACTTTAATTTATTTATTTTATTTTTATTATTTTTAAATGTAGAGTCTTATTCTCAAGTGTTTTAGATCAGAAAAAATGTCAGCATAACAAAGGATCCTGATATCTTTTTTATCGTGAGTTATTGACAATAATTATTGGAATTGTATTCGTAATGTTTGATCTAGACATATCTATCTGAACGTCAATCTTAAATTTAATACCACGAGAATTTTTTTTTTTTTTTTTTTTGGCATATTGAAATCTATTTCCTAAGGAGAGGCAAAGTAATTTTTTTATATATATATATCAATATGCGGTGACCGGAACATCCAACATTGTCAAGAAGAATAGTCACACTTTTTCATCAAACCGCGTTGTGTTTTGGTATTAAGAAACAATTTTGTGAACCAATGACTATAGTTTTGAGAAATCAAAGTACTTTCATGATAATAATAATCCGACAAGATGAGGTTGGCTCTGCGAGCCAACTGACACTTACATTCAAGGTATTGTGGATTCGAGTCATCCCTCAATATCGAAATATGGTAATAATAACAATAATAAGATGATAATAATAATACTACAATAAAATAATTTCATAAAGTTACATTTGTAAAATCAGTTTTCTGCAGTAAAATTGAATCTAGTGGTTAATTATTTTGTCAAAGTAAGATGCATTACATATGAAGAGATGTCACTCTCAAATTATTTATAATCCTTAATTCACATACCAAAAAATCATTAATTGAAAGTGCTTTATGTGTACATCTTTGGGACATTCATTTGTAGACATGTTTTGAGGGAAAGGATCGATGTATATACACTTGTTATTTAAAAATCTTAGACGTTAATGGAACTTGTTTGGAGAATTGGAGATGGCGAAAGAAATATCAATAAAATCATAAAGATTCTTTTCTTAGGTTATGCAACAAAAAATGCATATAAAAACACGCTTGGTGACTACTTTTTAGGGAAAAATAAAAAAGGTATTGAGATCATAAAAGAATGAATGAACACCTAATATAAAAAAAAAAAAAAAAAAACACATTGGACAAGGTACTCCTATTTTGTTTTTAATGTATTCCATTTTATCTTTTTAGTATAAATTTGGTAAAGTTCAGATTTCATCAAAAACAATCAAAATACACATGACATATGGCAGGAAAAATCTAAACCTAATAACTTAATAAGAGCAGAAATCTACATAAATTTTGCAAAAAGTAAAAAAGAAATCAATAAAAGAACCTGGAAAGCCAATCCAATATAACAAGCTACAAGGCATGTATATACAGAATTTCATCCACCATGAAGAGAACCGCTATCTACGAGAAAACTGAACGACGGTTCTCCGATTGGTACAACAAAAGAGCACCACCCATTGTCCCCCACCCATCATCACAAATATAAAACCTATGGCATTTCTAAGAATTCCTATTCGATCTTTACTATCGGGGAAGTTCCTTGCAGTATTGTTTTCGGGCAGCAAAGGCTTCGAATGGAATCAAGGTTCAAGTTAACTTCCTTTTAAAGAGTGTGTTCATCGACCTTCATGAAGATCTTCAGAGAAAACTGCTGTCCGAGAGACGTTGTCATTATCGAAAGCACTTAAACCAGAGTAAGGTCCAGAAGAGAACATTGACGATGTCCCATCAGACTCAAAAGTAGTAGATGACTGTCTCAGGTTAGCCCGGTTATTGGAAGAGGCTAACATGGGATCCTGATATTCTGTGACGCGCTGAACCATTTTAAGTGATTGTACCACTTCACCCATTGTGGGTCTTTGACTTGCCTCAGGAGCAACACAAGCAGCCGCAATGGTGCAAACCCTTACAAAATCTTCTTTTGGATACTTTCCTCCAAGCCTTAGATCTGCAAGCTCTTCCAGCCGATCCTTGTCTCTAAGAATTGGCCTGGCCTGAAATACATACGACACACAGTCTTACTTTTGTGTAGACAACCAAGTACATAACACAGATGATTTTAATATTCAGAATGGCATAATTTCAAAATACCAAAATATGAAATAAGTCATTAGTGATGATTTACAATAACAAAAGGCTCAGACTTAATATGAAATTTACTGACCCAAGTGACAAGGTTTTCCTGTCCAGATGGTTGTGACATTTCCACAGGCTTCCTTCCAGTCAACAACTCCAGGAGGACAACTCCATAGCTGTAAACATCGCTTTTTACCAGTAGATGTCCCGTCATAGCATACTCAGGGGCTACATACCTATCAATCAAATTCCATTATACTTAGTACCCAAATTTATTAAAGAGATAACAACATTGAGTAGACCAGAAAATGAAAATTACCCAAATGTGCCCATCACACGAGTAGATAGGTAATTCGTCCTGCCTTCAGGTGCCTGTTTGGCAAGACCAAAATCAGCAACTTTGGCATGAAAGTTGTTTTCAAGCAATATATTGGATGCCTTGAAATCTCTGTGAATAACACATGGTTGTGAGTCCTCATGCAGGTATGCAAGTCCTCTTGCAGCATCTAGTGCAATCTTCATTCTGGTGTCCCAATCCAGAGGACAATTTACTCCTAGTGGACCTGCGATAAAAAAAAGAAGCACCAATGTTATGTGGTTTATTAACTATCAAAAATATTCTCAAATAATTTAGTATCTTATGTTTCTCTAATAGAAGATCAATCTTAAAAAATGATATCCAAGTGAAGAGGAAAATATCATAATTTAAGATGTCAGCATATCTATTATTCAATAAAGCTATTTACCATGGAGCCAAGCCTCCAAGCTTCCATTGGGAACAAGCTCATAACAGAGCAGGTGTTGTGAAGAGTCGCGACTGCTGTAGTAACCCACTAGTTTCACAAGGTTACGGTGATGCAATCTGCTAAGCATCTCAATTTCCACCAAAAATTCTTTATCCCCTTGTTGCCCTCCATTAGTAAGCCTCTTGATTGCTACAGCAGTACCATCACTCAAGACGCCCTTGAAAACTCTGCCGAACCCACCCTCTCCCAGTATGCTTGCAGCTTCAAAGTTGTTTGTAGCTTCTTTAAGTTCTTCATAGGCCAGAAACCTCGTGCTTGTAGGGTGGGGAAGAGATCCTGCTACTGGAACTGCACCGGCAGTCCTTGGCTTTGCTGAAGAAGAGGATGAAATGAATGAATGACCATAAAAAAAAAAATAAATAATAAAATAAAAACTCCAAAAATATAAAGTTTATAAGAGTCATGTATATCAATCAGTACTCATGTTCAAGGTGTAATTAAAAGATTTTAGACCGGTTCTTAACATGTTCAACTCTCCTTTTTCCTGGCAATGATCAGCAGCATAAAAGATAAGGTATGCAATATCAATTTCTTTTTTCATGCGTGTATATAGGGAAAGTGGGGTTTGTTTCTATTCGGTATTAAATGCATCTGTCTTTCATCGTAGGTCATGAAGTGTCCTTCGTCTGAGGCTTTTGCAGTACACTACAGATAAGAGTTAAGTTCAAGATTTAAATCTCAAGAGTCAACATGAAATACTGAAAAGCTGCACTGAGTAAATGAAAGGGCGTTATTAACTTGTTCAGGTACAAACACTAGGCACGATGCAAAACTGAAACCAAATGAGAAGCATTATCATGATTTTTAAAGATATTGTTTAAAGAATTTTATCGATATGAAATACTGAAGTGATGGACAGTTCAAGGCTTTTCTCTTCTAGGCTGCAACATATTACATACCATTCTGCCAAGGAAATTAACAAGAAAATTCTGGTTACTTGTATATTATAAGGCTAACAGTTAAAGTTTTTACAATTTTATATCTCAACAGATCTTAATAACTAATGAGAATAACTTCTTTTTAAACCATCAATTCACCACTACATACTCTAAAATGCACTACTTAAGAAGTTCATAATATTGTTTCTATTATAATTTACATGGATGCTGGCATGCTGCATAAAAACTATTCATTAAAACCAAGATAAACAGCACAAAAATGTATGAACCTAGTGTTTAGAATACATACCAGTCCCTACAGGGGAGCCTTTACTCTTTCTGTCACGGAATGCACATAAACAAACAATAAGCACAGCTATAATGCCAACGGTCAGGAGGCCAGCACCAATACCAAGTATTAGAATTAAATTCGAATGTTTCCCCTTATTGGAAGTACTGGAGGATGTTGCAGTTGGGGTTGGATATGTCGGTGCTTTAGTAGGTGATGAAATAACAGGAGCTGCAAAACACATGTAAAGCGTTATCAACATAAATATAACAAGATTAACATCAATAAACGATCCAATGAAAACTTGTTGGAAAAATAATATATATTAATAAATAAAATAAAATAAAATAAGAGAGAGAAGACATTAAGATAATGGTTTCACAGAAAGAACCATCTTTTGCATATGAGAAAGGTCTGAAACACATGTACGCATGCATGCACTATCTCAACTCTCAAGTGCTGAAGTTCAACTCATTCTTCTTGTTTTTTCTTTTTTTCTTTTATTTTTAGTTTTTTCTCTCCTTTAATTAGGTAAAGTTGGATTTCAACAGGAGATTTTGAATCTATAAACTATGAAACATGAATCTTTTGTTAGCTTGAATCTAAGTGATTATTGAATTTCAATTATGCTAGTTTTTACAAAGTATCAGGCAGCTTCTTCTAGCTATTCAATAAAAGAACTTGTGAATATCAATTAGACATCTTGGGTTTAAACTATGACTACGCAAGTGACTAAAGCTTAAAATTAAAAATCAATAAATGTCTTGGCAATCCAAGACCTCTACGTTTGAATCTGATCTTTGAAGAGAGCAACGGACATTGAAGGGTATATTCCAAATTAAATGCAGCCAAATCATCTTATAATTTGCTTGAAAATGAAGCCTGTGAACTCGATTGATCTTTATTGATCCTTTCACATATGTATGCTTCAGAAACTTTCATTTCTTTACAAGCATACAGGTGACTTTTCTTTAAATCTGTCCAGTTCCTTTGAGGTATATATGTATATATATATAGTTTTTCTTTCTTTCTCAGGACTGAACTGAACTTTTAAGATTAGGACTAGACATGTGAGTGATTGATTAAGTTTAGGAAGACTTTGACTAAGCTGAAATATGTGAATCTAATGGTTGATAGTTATGGAACTGATATAAATAAAATCAGTTCGTCCTAAGGAGAGAAAGGCCGTGTGTATATATATATACTACTCAGACTTGTAGCAAAGCTGATTCTGAAACCTTCATGATGTGTACATCTAATCTAACATAGAGAAGTCAATATTACTCTTGAAACTATAGCATCACAAATCTATAAGATACAAATTAAACAAAAGCTACACCAATTACAAACTATAAGACTGCAATAACTAAGTATAGCATTGCAGACACATACAACCAAAGTAAGATCCTGAAATGATTGAGTTCATGGAATATTACCTTGAGAAGGTGCAGGAGGCTCAAACCAGGTAAGATTAAGGAGTTTGTAATCACCCACCAACGTAGGGTCAAATTGAACCCTGTGTGTAGCAAGTGAAGAATTTATTGCAGATGCATCGCTGGCAGGAAAACTGATTCCTGTATGTGGAGTAATATCCATTGAAATATTTAATTGGGATAAGCTGATAAAATAAAAGTTGATCAGCTCAAGTTGAGAAACTCGCAAATCCAGCTGTGATGCAAACTGTTCTAGAAAGAAGGTCCAATTAGGAGTTTGGGAGACGTTTAAGAGGAGAAGGTCAAGCTTTATAGGATACACACAGTGGCAACCAAGACCCCCTCGTTTCAACACCGTATCGGGTTTGCAACAATCTGGCAGAATAAGAAATAAATACCCAAGTGAATGACTAAGCTTCAAGCATAAATTGATTAGCAAATATGAGTTGATTATGGCAGCAGGAGGTTCAGAGTGTTACTATATCCTTGCTTAATAGTAGTTTGTAAAAAGAAATATTAATGTAGAATCTAATTCTTCCTTGATGGTTGAGTTGCAAAAAGAGAAGGGAGAAAGAGAAGAAGATAATAACAATGTAGAGTACAACTTACTGGAAGATTCGGGAGTTAAAGGTGGCTGAGCTAAACCAGAAGGAATTGCACCATGAATTACTTGTGCTGGGGAAATATTTGCCAACCCAGCACTGGGAGGCACCAATGCAGTCCTCTTCATTGATGGTTTCGACAACCTCGAACTCGCAGGTGGGTGGCTAGCAGTTATCAGCGGTCCATAGAACGGAGGGTGGGATGGTGCTACTGCAAGCGTTGGTGCTCCATGTGGCGATAAACGTTTTCGTCTTGGGCTATGAAATGGCGGAAGATTGGCTGGCAGGGGAAGATCAGGAATAGCTGGGGCAACCAAAGGCGCTCTAGTTGGAGATATTAACGGTGCTTTGAGTATATTGTCGGCTAAATTAGCATCAGTGAGGAAAGTCAAACAACATAAAATGACCAAAAGATTCAGCAGCCAATACAGGGCCTTTTTCAATAATCCTGCAATATAATATACAAAAAGGATTTAATCCACCAACCCAATGGAAATATAGCAGGAATCATGAAACATAAATCTGATTTTTTAGACAACCGGAGAACATAATAATCAGACATCAAATATATTTGAAATTATCATTGGTCCTGATTCAACTGGCATCTCAAAGATCAAGTATGTGCATATATAGGTTTGAATGTTGTCACAGTCCATTACTTCCATGAACTAACATATCCTCCTAATTTTAACTCAAGAAAAAAGTAAATAAAATAAACCATAAGATCCGTTCTTTGGCTGCAATATAATATAGCTAAAGAACTGAAAACACAAAAATATTGGATCTCAAAGTCCATACCAAAGAAATTGGAAAACAAAAAAAAATACCACGAAAACAAGCTTATTTAACAAATGGAAGCCAAACATTTTTGCCTTCCAATACAGTAATAAGATGAAACATGCTATCCAAAATTCAGAACTATTAAGTAAAACACAAAAAACACTCAGAAACCAATCACCAAAAAAAGGTAACGAGAACCAAAAAAAAAAAAAAAATCAAACAGAAATCAACTCCAATATCTGCTGAGAAATCACTCCAAGTTTAATATATCAAGAAAATGATCTGCGACTAAAACAATGAAAGCTGCAAAACCCTATAAGTTGAAAATGGTAGAAAAATAGAGATTATATACCTAATTCTTGAACCTTTATCACAATAAAGCCACTCGATGAAAAGCAAAACAGAACCTAACATGATTTTTGGCTCAGCTCAGATAACTTTCGTTGATCGAAACCAATATTTTCGGTAAGTAACATTCTAATTAGTATTTTCGTTCCCTACATTTCCTCAGCTACAAAAAGCGGCATCATAATACACTCAAATACTCTAAATTAAAGAGAAAAATAGAAACGGAGAGATAATCGAAAATTTAAAATTACCAGCGGCAACAAAATCTGAGAGCACCGACATCACCGACGCCGTTGGTTAAACGAAACGCTTCAGATCTGCGAGGTTACTAACAAATCAACGGCGATGTCAGATCACACTCTAAATGTCGCATAAGACCCTAACACGAAAGCAACACTATAAGCACAACACATTGGTAACAGACACTGAAGGAGTATCCAACGGCGGAGACATCGTCGTCGAAATCACAGCTCGGAGAGAATGAGTCGGAGTCGAAACCGCCATCACAGAGTCGAATCCGAGATGTTAACGCTTTCAAGAAATCGAGCGAGCTCGGTGAGAGAAAGAGAGAGAGAGAGGTCTTACGACTTCTGGTGACGTGGCGGAGATATCGTTGGTTTTACTCTGGTATCAGTGCTGCAGAGGCTGTTTTTGGTTCAGTAGTAGTCTTTATTTTATTTTATTTTATTTTATTTTATTCTCTTTTTATTTATTTATTTATTTTCTGGAATTTCTTTTTTATTTTTTGTTTTTCGATGATGTGCGTGAGAAAAGAATAGTGCACAGTACCTTTAATTATGACCGATGACTGAGAGGGCCGTTAACGGAAAAGTACAAATTAACGGTCATAAAAGTCGTCACTGTTTCACGATTTCAGATGTCTGCTGCGAGTGAATAGATACGCTGCAGTATTAGTACGTGATTCTACGATAGACGATCAAGATCTTGGCCGTCTGATTATTACAGAAATAAATCAGATAATGGAAATAACACGTAATAAAATTTAAATTACCAAACAAAATACTAATACCTTATTAGTTATTATCAATTTATAAATGTCACCACCTTATCTCTTACTTTTCCAATTGAGCCCACGTAACATTTTGAATTTTGGCATGTTTCGATTGGTTAATCAAGTCAAATTAGTGACAAATTAATTAATACAATTAAAAAAAAACAGAATATTCTAATCAGATTTAATATATGGTTATCTGTCTCTTTCGTATAATTATGGTTAAAAAAAATATTTATTGCTTAAAGAATACAACAATAAAATTAAATTTCCTTTATTAAAAAAAAAAAACTAAATTAAATTAAATTAATTAGCTAGTAGCTATATAGTGAATCTGTGATTTGTGCATGATATTCACGTGGCATGAGGCGTAGCCGTGAATCTTGAGAAAGATATAATAGAATTGCCACCAAAGCAAAAAAGACTTTAAATCCATAGAATTGAAAACGACATTTCGAAATAAAATCTTGGAAGCTACCTGTTTGGAAATTGGGAAAAAAATGGACAGAGCTTTTGTATACTACACATGACATTCACGCACGAGCAACGAGTATTAATATACGTCAGTTAGCTATAGCGATTGATGATATATAATACCAACTACCGAGTTTAGATAATATAGTAATGTCCAATACTGTTTGGAGGCCATGCTCTTTACTTTATCATAGCTATTTTATCATACATTTCTTGATTTTTGTATAAGAAATTAACTTTTTACTTTCGTGTTGTAGGCCACGATTCTTAATTTGGTTTGACGGTAAATGAAACTCATTTGATTATAAGAAAATCATCGTTTCATATATATATATATTGAAAAAAAAAAATTTAAGTATTATACTATTACATTAATTTGGGGTTTTATGGAAAGGAAGAGGACTTGAACCCGTAACCTCATGGTATAGGTGTAAGGGATTTTACCTCCAGACCAACATTAATTTGGGGTTTTATATGGGGATAGAGTTTCAAGAAAAATAAATGGGAAGGTCCACCCCGCCCATTTAATAAAAATATCATTTTTATTCATTTTTTGTTATTTAGCTTTTTCCTTTTAATGTTATGTTTACGAATTATTGAATTTATTTTTTTAGTTGTGAGATTTATTTTTATTTTTAATATTTATGGGATGATTCTTAATAATATTTTGGAATTACTGTATATATTATATTATATTCATTGGGTTAAAAATAATTTTTATAAATAGATTAAATGGGTAAATGGGTGGGGGTGGGGAAAGCATACCCGCCCTCCCTGCCCCGCTCCATATATTGTGGGGTTTTATATGGGGATGAAGTTTCAAATAAAAAAAAAATGGGAAGGTCCACCTCGCCCTGAACCCGCCTTGGCGCCTCATTGCTATACCTATGTGAAACAAGTATTTATAAAACAACATTATGTTACGATTTGATTTACCTTGATTTATGTAATTGAAAATCAAATAATTACTATTAAGATATGTTGTATTATTAATTTCTAATGATCTTTTGCATTTTTCTCATCAGTAATTCCATTGATATAGGATGTAGATTGATTGTTTCTTTGCATAGACTCTCCTTAGACATAAGATGAGCCTGCTATAGCCTATATAGGCTATTATGTGATATATAGAAAAACATATGGAAATTTTCTCTTGATTCCTTTCGATTTATCACATTCCATGATCAACCCTAAGCAAAAGACTAATTACTTATTTTCCCTTTTTTGAAAGGCTAATTCGACCAACTATAGTATTTAAATATAAATTTAAAATTTAAATGGGAGAATAATTGAACCCATGTTTAGACAATTAGGCGTGAGAGACTCAATTTTTGTCAGCCAATCACTCTAGAAGTTGCTTATTTTTCCTATTGACAACATGATTATGGTCTACTTATTTCACCCTATTGGACCTATTGGTTTAACGCTGTCTGCAGGCGCCGTTGGTACAAACCATAATGGGCGGGATCATATCACCTAACGCCCAACCTTCTTCATACCTAACCTTAGCTACCTCCTTCCTTTCCTTCCAATTTCAACTTTATATGATAAAATAACTGATTTCCACAACACCCTAATCAATCTAGTTACATTAAATAATTATGTTCTAAAAAGAGGTTTTGCTTCGATCATAGAAAAGAAGTTTGACCATCCATTTTGACTTATTGGCAGAAATTTAGAAGAGAAGATAAAAAGGAGCTAAAGAAATGTATCTTCCATGTGATTTGTTTTTCACGTTACATGACATGATTTGATTGGTTTATGTATATACATTTCCGTGAAAAATGACTGGACAAATGATCTCTATTATTTTGTACATCACTTTATAGCACAAGTTGTAGTGCGTCTCTCTTCCACATCAGTGATAAGGGGTTCGAATCCCACCATACGTATTTTATATATATATGTGAAAGTTTTATCGGTTTATTTAGAGTAGATATTCAAACCCACATATATTGTTTGATATTGATAGGTCCCGAAAATCCGATGTAATAGTCGTAATACTTCAAAAAGAAAATTAAAAATGATCTCTATTATTTTGCTGAGTTGATCCTATTCAGGTTTGGGTTTGCGCGTGACGGTAGCATTACAATATTGGTACTCTTGTTGACATTTGGGCTTTGATAGATTATTGGGCCATTTTCAGATGTGGACCGACCCGCCCAATAACCAATCGTTTTCATTCTGCGAACAAAATAGCGAACTCATCCTTTCCTCTCCAGGCTCCAGCTCAGTCTAGTTGAACCCTGCAAGAGAGCAAGACAAAGAGCTCAATATTTCGTTTTCTCAAACCCTAAAATCACAAAAATTCACAATTAGTTTTAATCCGGAAAAACTTAAACATGTCGAAGAGAAAATTCGGATTCGAAGGATTCAACATAAACCGCCAACCTACCTACAACTTCGAGCAATCTCAACCTACGCAGCGTCTTTACGTGCCTCCATCGTCTCGCCAGAGTCATGACAATTACGAAGACACTGACCTTGACGATATTGATTACGACGATAATGATAACGCCAAGGACGTCGCCAACAGCGAGAGCGGTAGCGCTGCTGAAATTGACGAAATTGACCCTCTCGATGCCTTCATGGAGAGGATACACGAGGAAATGAAAGCCGCGCCACCGCCCAAGCCGAAGGAGAAGTTGGAGAGGTATAAAGATGATGACGGCGAGGACGATCCGATGGAGAGTTTTTTGAGGGCAAAGAAGGACTTGGGGCTCACATTGGCGGCCGACGCTTTGCGTGCGGGTTATGATTCGGATGAGGAGGTTTATGCAGCAGCTAAAGCCGTGGATGCGGGAATGTTGGAGTACGATTCAGATGATAATCCAGTCGTGGTTGATAAGAAGAGGATCGAGCCAATTCCGGCTCTAGATCATAGTTCAATTGATTATGAGCCGTTTAACAAGGATTTTTATGAGGAAAATGAGTCCATTTCAGGTAAATTTTTTGTCCAGCGTTAGCTTTTTGATTTAATTGTTTTGTCATCTTACAAGCATGGCTGACTTTTGACAGAATTCTATAGTTTATTGTTAATGCTATTTTGTTCATTATTTATGTTGTGGATTTACATGCTTTCTTTTCAAGTTCTATTTAGCTAGCTATTGTAGGCTGAATTGTTTGGTAGCTTGTAATCCGAGTTTTAGATTTGAAAATTTGTTGAAATTGACTGGTCAGCATAATTTTTGCGTTAGAAGACGTCTCAAATTCATTGCAATGCCAATTCTGTGGCTGAATTCAACACTGACAAAAAAAAAAAAAATCGATTGGGAGTTGTGTGCAATTTTAGGCTATAAAATTATAACAATGTATAGTAATGGGATAAATAATTAATACCTGTCAAATAGTATAAACTTTCAGTTTCAATCCTTTATAAGTCTAGGTTTGTCAGTGTAATGCTTGAATAATGTTCTTTTGTTGATGTTTTTGGTTGTAAAATTACTTAATTTCCTGGTTTTTCTTATTAATTTACTTTATCTTTTTAGAGTTAATTCTGCCTCTAATATCCATGATTTTGTCTTCCAAAGGAATGAGTGAGCAGGATGTTATGGAATACAGAAAGAGCCTAGCTATTCGTGTTTTTGGTTTAGATGTCCCAAGGCCAATTAAGACATTTCAAGAATGTGGCTTCTCGACTCAACTAATGCATGCTATATCAAAACAAGGGTATGAAAAGCCCACATCAATACAGTGCCAAGCTTTACCAATTGTCCTCTCTGGTAGAGATATCATTGGCATAGCGAAAACTGGTTCTGGTAAAACTGCCGCTTTTGTGCTTCCTATGATTGTTCACATTATGGATCAGCCTGAACTTCAGAAGGAGGAGGGTCCAATTGGAGTGATATGTGCACCTACTAGGGAATTAGCACATCAGATTTACTTGGAAGCTAAGAAATTTGCAAAATCACACGGGATACGTGTATCTGCAGTCTATGGTGGTATGTCTAAACTTGAACAGTTCAAAGAACTCAAGGCAGGATGTGAGATAGTTGTTGCAACTCCTGGGAGATTAATAGATATGCTAAAGATGAAGGCGTTAACAATGTTGAGAGCAACTTATCTGGTGCTTGATGAGGCTGATCGTATGTTTGACCTTGGATTTGAGCCACAAATAAGATCCATTGTTGGTCAAATCAGGCCAGATCGTCAGACATTGCTCTTCTCAGCAACAATGCCCCGCAAAATTGAAAAGTTAGCTAGGGAAATTCTCAGTGATCCGGTAAGAGTTACAGTTGGGGAGGTGGGAATGGCAAATGAGGATATCACTCAGGTAGTTGATGTAATTCCTTCAGATGCAGAGAAGTTACCATGGCTTCTTGAAAAGCTACCTGGAATGATAGATGGTGGTGATGTTTTAGTTTTTGCTTCAAAAAAAGCCTCTGTGGATGAGATTGAATCTCAGTTGGCTCAAAATGGGTTTAAAGTTGCAGCTCTTCATGGTGATAAAGACCAGGCATCTAGGATGGAAATCTTACAAAAATTTAAATCTGGAATCTACCATGTTCTTATTGCTACTGATGTTGCTGCACGTGGTCTTGATATCAAGTCAATCAAGTCAGTGGTGAACTTTGATATTGCAAGAGACATGGACATGCATGTTCATCGTATTGGTAGAACAGGTCGTGCTGGTGACAAAGATGGGACTGCTTACACCCTAATAAGTCAGAAAGAGGCACGGTTTGCTGGTGAATTGGTCAATAGTTTGATTGCTGCCGGTCAGAATGTATCCATGGAACTGATGGATCTTGCTATGAAGGTAATTTTGCATGATAAAAGTTATACGATGTATGCTGCACTTTCAATGGCATTTATACATGCAATTGTTCTGTTTAGTTTTTATGAAATTTAATTTTATGTGCTATGCATTGCACTTGAATCAACTAAGCCTTGAGGTGACTTAAAGTATAGATATAATATAATAGTAATCCAAAGTTAGGTAATTTGTTTTTAAGTCCACATTAGTATTGGAAGGGGATTTTTGGCTTATAACATGTGATGTCTTTGGAGGTGAAAAAAATTGAAAGAGACTTGAAATTTTGGAGACAGTTATGTTCAATTTATCAAATCAATGGCCATGTAAATTTGGGTTTCCTTTATTTCTTTTTTCCAACTATTACGAATCTTATTTCAACAATGTAGTAATATTTACCTTTTGAAAATCTCTAAAGATGAATTTGCTTCCAGTTGATATATAAAGCTACATAGCACATGTCTAGTTAATTTTTGGTTAGAACGTGGAATGTGGTTAGGCCCAAATTTGCTACCAGTTGATATATAAAGCTACGTAGCACATGTCTAGTTAATTTCAGTACTTTTGATGATTGCTGTCCTCGACATCATCAACTTCTGTTACTAAAAGTATAAAAAGGGTGTGAAAAATGTTAATCACTAATGATTATTATGGATGACACCATCTTATGCTTGACGTATATACTCTTTCTTTGTCGATATCATTGATATCTCTAATGTTTGTAAAAGATTATATATTAGATGATCATACGCCATACCATATTTATTGAGTGACATTTTGCTTGTAAATCACTAGGATGGGAGGTTCAGGTCCAAGCGTGATGCAAGAAAAGGAGGTATGATTATAAATGCTTATTCAATTAGGCTGTTTGTGACTCGAGAATTAGCAACACCTTCATTTGATTTCTTGCTCAAATATTCTTACTGCGGAATTTTATTTCCCCAAAAACATATGGAGACCAAATTTATCCTTTTCAGTTAATGTGAAGGAATAAAAAATGTGTAGCATCTGACACAGAATATGTGTGAATTTCTTAAGATGTTTTTTGCAAATGAGGAATCTTATTTTAAGGCCTATTAAATTCTTTGCATGATGTATAATTTCTTGTACAGGTGGGAAAAAAGGTAAAGGGAAGGGTGGCGCTGGTCGAGGTGTGCGCGGAGTTGATTTTGGTCTTGGTATTGGATATAATCCAGAATCCAATAGTAGTATACCTCAAAGTGCACCAAGTCGATCAGCTGCTGTTAATTCGCTGAAGACAGGAATGATGTCACAGTTCAAGAACAGCTTTGTTGCTGCCTCACCAACTTCTCAAAGTCAGGGGGTGAAAAGCAGTTCAAGTTCATATGCCAACAAGAGACCCACATTAGCTGGATTTGTATCTGGTGGTTCAATTGGTGGGGACATATATAGAACTCAGTCAACAAGCGCTTACAGTCCTGCTCCTGCATCAGGACTAAATGCCTCTGGTCATCAGAATTCTGGAGAAAATGCCAATCAGAAGAACTCAGAGAGGTAACTTTTCTGTGCTGAACTTCTGTCATATGATTAGACAGTGTTAATTATATGTTAAATTAGCTTTGCTGCAGTTTAGCTTATTATTTTTTCTGTTTTTGCAGTTCCAGAGAAAAGCCTAGAGAAAGGCGGAGGGCGTCTGG
Source organism: Acer negundo (assembly GCA_035582765.1). Classification (NCBI taxonomy): domain Eukaryota; kingdom Viridiplantae; phylum Streptophyta; class Magnoliopsida; order Sapindales; family Sapindaceae; genus Acer; species Acer negundo. The sequence continues at coordinate 24,276,999 of CM069236.1, forward strand.
TTGGGACCGTTGAGGTATACAGCTGACACCGCTTTACATGAGTTGGGACTACATATCTTTCTGGTCCAATCTTGAGATGTTTTTATCTGTATAATTTTTCATGCTCAGTAAGTTCTTTTTTCTATTTCCCTGATTCTGTATTATTTCACAGCTCAGTTAGAAGTTAACTATGATTTTTTTATAATCTGCATTTGCTACTTTCTCATGTTTGGTTTTAGGATAATTGGATCAGTACAATAGTTTAGCACTTGAAGAATTGTATAGATAGTAATATAGTATGTTGGGAAAAAATTTCATTACTATTTTTGAAAAGTTGTCCTTATACATCAGTTTCTTTTCGGATTGCAATCCGTGATAGGACAGATTCACTGAGCATGTGATTTGTTCCTGGTTACAATTTTTACTAAATTAATATTGTGCAATCACAATTCACTGGTATAATTGTCGATACGTATTAGCATTAGCGTTGACTTCATACTCTACCAAATCAATCGCTTCCATAAGGAGCAGCAGACTTCATTCCTTGTTTCCTATACTGTGCGTCTGTGCTGCTCCTGAAGGATGTGATCCGTTTTTTTTTTTTCAACCCCCTCCTGGGATTCCATATTGTATTTGCTTATTCAAGTTATTGTTGTGTATTCTTTTTATATGTACTTTCACATGCCATATTCTGTTTTGTTGTTTCCCTTTCATTACTGGGGCGGGGAGGGTTTCTGTGTAATGTGCTGCTGATGTACAATGTTTCATACTTCCATTATCAAGATTAGAAAGCAATCTTTTCAATCTCCATTCTCATGTTTGGCTGATGGTTCTCACCTTTTAAGTTTTCCTTAAAGCAGCTTGGATTTCTCTTTGGTGCTGTATGGGCTTTCTTCACGAGAAAGGAGGTAATTTTGGGTAGGATTTTTCTCTAATTGATTGTGATAGCAGGTTTATTTGGTGTTGTAAATACTATATAGGGACTAAGTTAACATCTTCCTCCATTTTCTTCCCTCGGAAATGTCAAATCACTTCTTGATTTGATTAAGGCTATATTTGGTAAGAGGGAAGGAGAATATGAGGGATGGATGAATTAAAAGGGAGAGAGAGTAGGAGGGATGGAGAATTGGAGAGGATAACATTTATCCTTCATGTTATTTGGTATTGAAAATAAGGTTGAATGGATGGATTGGTATTTAATTTATAAAATTACTATATTACCCTTAAAAAAATTAGATAGCAATGAAAAATTGGAGAGCATTATAGTAAATCCCCTCCACTCCTCTCTCCGTCCTCTCATTCGCCCATCATTGGGAGGATCCAATATGGTGGGCCCAGATGGATCATCTCTCCCTCCTCTTCTCCTCTCCTCCCTCTCATCCTTCCAACCAAACAAGGGATTAGACCTCTCCTTCCAACCCCCTCCCTCCCTCCATCTTTCCCTCATACCACAGTGTAAATTGCAAAGAAATCTAGAAGACAGACTGTGTTAACAAAATAGCATACAACACCAAAACATTGCCCTCGACCACAAGTAGCCCTACCAGGTGCCCATAGTAAGTTAGATTGATAAAATAAGATCAAGTAGATTTGAATTTGAAGTCTAATCATGATATAACTGATAATGATTAAGAGTTACGTACTTTAGCGGAAGATTTCTATAAAATAGAATCATCGATGGTCTCACAAAACTCCAGTCACAAATGGACCTTTGGTGATGGTGTTTTATAACTTTTATTTCTATGAGAGAGGTAGATAAAATAAGATCCGTTTGTAATTGGAGTGTAATGACTAATGAGACTATCAACACTTAATATTTTAAGTGTTCTGCTAAGGTACTTCGTTCTTAATCTCCTAACAAAAATGAAGGGACAAATTTACAAATGAAAGACTGAATCTTCCATGCAAACAATTAAAGTTTTTATGGTCCTTGTACATGAGAGTGTTCATTATTGTACACTACAGTAACTTATGCCTTTGGACAATGATCCATATTTGAGTTCCTTGCAATTTCCTTTCTTCGCATTGAAGTTGGGCATATCTCCAGGCAAGGCTCCTTGAGGACGGTATCATCTTCAGGCATTGGTGGAAGGACCCCAAATTTAAACTGTTAAAATCAAAACAGGATTGATCATTAAAATTCTTCTCTTCAACTTTGACATTATGAAGTGGTCTATAACAAATCGTCTATCTGTAAACATTGCAGTAAAGATCAAAATTGCCTCTTTGGACACAATGCGACAATGACTTAGATTACTTTTCATAAGCTTGCTACAGAGATTGGAATTAAAACGAAACAATGCATTGATTTGGGAGCAAATATGGAACTGAGGAGATAAAGAATGCTGATGCAGCAACTTGTGGCAATAATTGGGAAGTGCAAATTCAATTTTACATCCAAAGATGTTTCATTGTTAAACAAATAAAACAGAGTACAAGGTCACCTGGCAGCTATAGTCGCTGAAATTCGGCTCCATCAGTAAAGGAATCCCCATGTAATCCCTGAAGAAGGTCTAAAAAAAAAACACATCAACGAAAGTAATTACGTGCAATGATATCCGAAATCCTATAAACTTAGTCAAGGATGGATTGATCACTCGCTCACCTGAGTTGGAGTTCTACAAGTATTAATACAAACACCTACACATTTGCTTTCCTCCAAATACTTGCATCTTACCACAAAAACCTGCACCAAAAACCACCAATGAGCCCGCCATTGTGATGCAACTGTGTCGCTTATAGAGCATAAAACGCAATCCAATTAGTTCACATAATTACCCCACTCTGGCATGAGCTTCCATCAGGAAGATCCACAGAATTCACCTCACACTTTCCCATGAGCCATTGACAAGTGAGTGCAGTCACCCTTGCTTCCAAATCATACAACATTTCAGAGATTTATACAAAAAAATTGAGTTTATTCAATTAAAAAGCTTACATATAACATACCAACCATGGCGGCAGCTAGTTTTCCCTCTGCTATAGGTGATATAAGAGTTCTAAAAAGCTTCAACACAAGTGGAGGAAAAAACGACGCCAGTATCCGAATCTGTCAAAAGCCATAATTAGAGGAAATATTGAAATTGAATGTGTAAATAATTTAATAAACAAATGAAAATACCGCTGCATCTCTGGTATCAAAATTGGTTTTGCCTTTCATCAATAGAGCATTTGCCAATTCAATCATTCCATCGTATCCTGGCTTCTCTGAATCCAATCCGACCTCCTGTTATTTTCCCTTGGAAAAAAGTTCACCACCACATTAATCAACACCACAGAAACACGACAAGCAATTTGTGATTGAAACTCACCTGAGCCAATTTTTTACGAAACGAATTGAGGAGCAACTCATCGATGACTCCAGGTTTGTATTCGATTCTTTCGCTCTTTATCTGGAGAATTCAATTTGATTATACAATTACAATAAAACTGAGTAGATTTATATAGAAATCCAATATATAATAATTGATTGTTAAATAAAGCACCTGTTCAGATCGAGTAGAGGAGCATGAGACGCGAAATCTAGGGATTTGGAGGTGATGTTTTTGTATGGAGTGAGAGTGTGAAGGAGATGATGAGATTGTTGAAGGACGAAGAAGAGCCAGTGGCTTCATTTTCAGTTTTCAGGTAATTTATTTTGTCATTATGATATATATTAAAGTTTTAACAGGCGATTATCAAATTAGTCCTGGATTTTTTTTTTAAATTTCAAGTTGTTTGTGACATTTATAGAAGTGACCAAATTGGTCCATAACTTTTATTGGCGTACCAAATTAGTCCCTCTGTTAACTTTCCATTAGTCAAACTTAATGGTCCAAGGTTATGTTAGTCTTTTTATAATGTGTAAACAAAATGAAAACTAAAAACTAAAATAAAATAAAAACTAAAATCATTTTCTAATAGAAAATAATTATAAAATCTAATAATAATATATATTTTTTTAAAACAAAATAACCGTCACTGCAGGAGGTAGATTCCGGCGATCTTCTCAAGTTGAGGAGATCGTCGGAGTTGAGATCGTGAAGGACTCATCTACGATCTGGTTGGATTTGGGTGGGAAAACCTAAATGGGGTGAGGCTTCTAATATCTGAGAGGGTAAGGGTGGGAAAACCCAGATTGACCTCCAAGATCTGCATCGACGACCACAAGTACGAGTTTTAATATGATGTTGTTTGTAGATGATCCGAATAAGAAGATTCGAACACTATATACGATTACCAAGTCTAGAGAGTTTGACTGATCAAGAGCATGCCAAGTTTCTAGAAGCTCTCCAACTATAAGTTCTATTTCGATTTTATTAAAACGAAACTATCTTGATTGTGTTTGGTAAATTTAGTTTTTTAAGTTGTGTTTGTGTGGTTGGTGAGAAAACTAGAGAAAATTGGACTGTGTTACATGAAGAATTAGCGAAAATGGGGAGAATTTGAATCGCTTCATTTGGAAATCAATCAATTGAAAAGTTTTTTTTTTTTTTTTTTTAATGGGTTTTAATGTTCATTGTATTGCACTTAATTAGGGAGGCTGATTTGTGGACCTCCACCGGTAACTTAAAAAAAAAAATATATATATATATATATATATAAATATTTTATTAATTTATCAATTTTAAATAGGAGTATTAAAGTAATTTCTAAACTTTAATCAAAAGTCAAAAGTTAAAATTAACAGTAAACATGGACCCATTTGGTATTTTTGAAAGGATAAGGACCATTTTGACACTTCGGAAAAACATGAGGACCAATTTGGTCACTTTTGTAAAAGTCACAAACAATTTGAAATTTAAAAAAAAGTCCAGGAGTAGTTTGGTAATCACCCAAGTTTTAACTAACAATCCGATGTTCCTTCTAAACGGTGCGTTTCAATGGGATTCGTAAAATTGGGGTGGTGCCACCAAACGACAGTGGTTTTTTAGGCTGAAAATGGCCCAACCCAAATAGTGAAGTTTTGAAGTCTTTAAACAAACAAACGTAAATTATTATTATCAATAAACCCTAAACTGAAAAACCTCAAGAGAGAGTGAAGAAAATGAAGCACAATCAATGCCGTCTGATGACGTCTGGACTGAGCCTCGTGAGACGGCTCTGTACCGTGACTGTGGATTCTGTGACGGAGAAGTTGACGGGAAATAATGATAGACTATACAAGAAGCTGTCGGCTCTTGGGATCACCGGACGGAGCGTGGAACAAACGTTAAATGAATACAAATTGGAGGGTAAAGTCATCAGAAAAGTTGAACTTGGTCACTCCATCCGGGGGCTCCGCCGTTACGGCCGCTTCAATCATGCACTTGAGGTCCTACCTTGTGTGAAATCTATTTATTTATTTATTTATTTTTGTAATCTCTGTGTGTCTATATTTTCAATTTAAGAGAAACGATTGGAATGGTTGTTTACTCTGGGTTTTCATTTTATCTCATGTGAATTTTATAGTTTATCAATCTTCAATGCCACTGAATTCTGTTGAAGATAATATAAATTACCAGTTCAGACTTATTCCTGTTTGAGAAATTTTCTTGCTTTCTTGTAATTGCAAATCATTTTCTGTGTAATTTTTACTGTGAAGTCTTTTGTGCAGGTCATGGAGTGGATGAAGAAGCGGAAAATCAACTTCTCCGTTACGGACCATGCTTTGTATATAGATCTTGTAGCAAAAAGTAAAGGGATAGCTGCAGCTGAGAATTACTTCAATGGGCTTCCACCATCTGCAAAAAACAGATTTACGTATGGATCTCTTCTGAACTGCTATTGCAGAGAACTTATGACAGAAAAGGCATTGGCTTTATTTGAGGAGATGGATCAGTTGAACCTTGTATGCAATTCTTTAGCTTATAACAATCTCATGACTATGTATATCAAGTTGGGTCAACCTGAGAAGGTGCCTTCCTTGGTGGAACAAATGAAGCAGAAGAACAAATACGTGTGCAATTATACATATACCATCTGGATGCAGAGCTGTGCGGCCTTAAATGACATTGATGGAGTAGAGAGAGTTTTCGAGGAACTGAAAAAGGATGGCGAAGACAAATGCACTTGGACAACATATAGTAATTTAGCAGCAATCTATGTCAAGGCTGAACTTTTTGAGAAAGCTGAGTTAGCTCTTAAGAAACTAGAAGAGACGAAACCTAGTGATCGCGAGGCTTACCATTTTCTAATCAGTTTGTATGCAAGTACCTGTAATCTAGAAGAGGTCAATCGGATATGGAACATCTTGAAGTCAGCCTTTCCCACAACAAATATGAGCTATCTTGTCATGCTTCAGGCTCTTGATAAACTAAATGCTGTTTACGAGTTGAAAGAATGCTTTAAGGAGTGGGAATCCAGTTGCTCTTCTTATGATATGAGATTAGCAACTACTGTTATACGTGCTTACTTGAAGCGGGACATGTATGACGAAGCTGTAACGACCTTTGATGGTGCTATTAAGAGGGCTAAAGGGCTTTATTTCAAGGCTCGGGAGGCGTTTATGGTTTACTACTTGAGGACCGGTCAATTGGACTTGGCATGGAATGAAGTGGATACAGCTATTTCTGAAGCCAAGGAACTTGACTGGAAACCAACGGAAGAAATAATCGATGCATTTTTCAAGTTTTTCATGGAAGAGAAAGATGTCGATGGAGCAGAGGATTTTTGCAGAATTTTAAAGTCCCTTAAACGTCTAAATACAAATGCCTACTATTTGTTGATCAGGACTTACATGGCAGCTGGCAAATCGACTCCAGAAATGCGGCAGAGGTTGGAGGAAGATGGTGTTGAAATAAGCCATAAGCTTGAGGGCTTGCTCGCTAGAATTTGCCCTGAAAAAGACTAGGGGTGACCCCGATTTTTTAATTTTGCTACTATTCAGTGTTGAGCCTTTCTCATGTAATAAGAGAATTTTTGTAAATCTATGGTCAGTGGCAGACAAGTTAATTTACATCTAAGCAAAGCAGGTTTTTGTATTCACGAAGTGAATGTTAAAACACAAACGATCCAAAACGTAATATAAATAAATCAATAAACAAAATACTCACAAGTGGTAGATCATTCTTAAAACAGCAGATTTCTTCTCTAACCTTTGTTACTCCGCTTCAAAATTATACATCCAGTTAATTACACCGCATATGATCATTCTTTGAAGCAAATTGCCAAATTCAAATGAAAAAATAAAACACAAATCGATATACTATTCATATGTGAACTGATAAGCTATTCATTGTCACCAAGAACACAGTAATTAAAGTGGTACAGATCAAAATGAGCTTGAACCATTCAGTTGATTGCTGTTCCAAGATGATGTCCAGATGATAAGTTGAAAAACGCAAAATGCACTCCAGCCCCCGTCACATGTTAGGGTGATGATACAGGAACTGCAGTGGAATTAAAGAATCATAAAATGCAGTATAGCTTTTGTTTGAGTGAAGAGCCTCTAGATTTTCTGTTTCAGAATCAAGTTGGTGATCCCTATGGCAGATTTAGGTTGATAGTGTTCATCCGTATCCACCTCTTCTATTTCCTGGACAATACATTGTATGATAACACAATCAACATCAGGTTCCACTGTTTGAATTGAAATGTCACACGTGTAAATTGAAAACAGCATGAAAATTTAAATGACAAGATACAAACTTGATATGAACTCGTATAATATTAATGTCCGATTTATCAAATATTAAACAACATGCATCCATGTCCATTTCCTAAGTAAATAAAATCAAGTGATCATACCAACAGGAAGAAACAAAAGTTTGTCACCTGAACAATATCCTCTCCCTTGACGACACGCCCAAAAACAATAAGCTTCTCATTTAAATCTGGCATTGGTGCAGTCGTAATGAAAAGATCAAATCCTCTGCTGTCATGTTTAGCCTTAGAAGTTCCAAGCATGAATGCGTCATGCTTCAAACTAGTTGGACATCAGATAACTCAGAAATCACCAAATATAAAATATTAACAATATACTACAATGGAGAAGAAGGGAAAAAGAAAATCCCTAGAGATCAACTTAAAAAGGAAACCTTGTATCAAGTCGACTATAATGCTTTCCTCTCATCGTCCAATCTTCGATAGTCCCTGGCTTATCCATATCCCCTGCTTGAATGACATAGTGCTTTACTATATGGCGGAAAAGCATACCCTTGAAGTGCCCCTTTTGACTGCAATCAATTCATATGCTATTAAGAATAATTGTGGCGGGAATATGTTATGTTTGAGGACAGTTTAGCATGTTGCCATGTCATGGCAAGAAGTGAACAAAATGCAGCAAGCTTAAACAAATAAAATTTGTGATTATGTTTGTAACCTGTCTTTCTCAAATACCAATTAGATACTTGCTGATTTACTAACTTGATAATTACAAGTGACTCTGGTACTATTGAATTTTTCTCCCTACATCTTCACTGATTCACTCACACAAATAACATCCATCAGAACATCAGAAAATCACATGCATCAGAAACTTCTTTATTTATTTATATATTTTTTTGAAACAAACATGTTTAGTGGAATCTAACAATTAAACAATTGGATTCTACACAAGTTAACAATCTTTAAGCTAATTGTATTAATATGTATAGCAATGCTGATTATATAAAAGAATTTTATTATTTATCTTTTTTTAAATAAATAAATAAAACAAATTGATACAAACACATCCCAATAGTTTATGTATCAATGTTTCAACATTCAAACGCACAATCTCATTGGTAAATATATTCATTTGCTGACTGACCTAGCAATTGCTTACAAGCATATTAGTAGCGTGCTAAATAATCTTACATGAAACATCAATAACATCAGTCACATTTAACAAGCTATTGACAAATCAAAAAACTATTAACAAGTAAAGTATAAATATAAAATCTAACTACAGGCCAAAACAAATGGTCATTTTAGTGCTCACCATAAGTCAATAAATTCGTCAACTACTTCAGGTGAGCTATCCTTGAAAAGTTCCACTGTTATGGAGCCTTTTGGGGTAATAATTGTCTAATATTATAAAAAGAAACCAAAAAGGCAATGTTAACAATTTCTGTGAAACATCAATTAACAGGCATCCGTCAGAGATAATATATAGTGCAACATGCATTGCCGAGCTAGATTAAAAACATTGAAGTCTCCCACAAAGTTTCAGTAATTAAATGAAAATACAAGATTTAATAATATATTCAGAAAGAGAAAAAGAAATTATAGCAACAAATAGATAATAAATACAGAAAGAAAATAAAATAAAATTTTGAAATGGTGCAGATTGAATTAGACAACAAAAACACAATGCAGCTGACATCGATGATTGATGCAGCATCTAAATCAACCTTGAAAAAGAAATTGAACCTTGTTTCTTATTTACCAACCATAGCGCGTGCATGCCCATGTCAATAAACATGATCAGTATTGAAAAAATTTGAACAGAAACGAAAGAGTTTTAGCATTCGGATGAACTTACCGCATATCCAGGGAGATCGGAGTTTTTCATGTCCAAAACAGAATTGTCAGCCTACAGACAAAAGGAACATGAAAAAAAAAAAAAAAAAAAAAAAACCAAATAGCAAACATCTTTGAAAACATAACTTAACATGTCTATAAAGGTTATAAGACTGTACCCCAAGAATTTGTTCGTGATTATCAGCTGGAAAGCTTGATCTACGCACAGTTCATCAAGTATTTAGTCACTTACTAAGTTCAAAAAAAATATCATTTCTAACAAAATATTAAAATAAAAACACAAATTTAATTTGTTTTTTTATAAAGAAAAAAAAAAATTCACAAACCTGTGGGACCTGTGTCTGAATGTAGAGACGAGAAAAAACAAAGCCAAAACAACAATCAAACCGAACAAAATAATAGTAGTTAAACTTATTCGATTCGGTCCTTTCTTCTTTTTACTTTGTATTAGCAGAGCTTGAGGTTTGATCCTCGCCATCAGGTCCAAAGCTTCGATTTAATTGTTAGATATTCTCGCTGCCTATACAAAATTGAAGACTGATAATCTGAAAGCGCCAAATGTGGAATATTAAAGAAGACCTAAAACAAAACAATTGAATGGAACCCTAAAATGGTTTTGGGAAAATTTTAATGAAATGAAGAGTTTGGAGATGAGTTAATGGAAGTACCTGTGTGTTGCTTCGTCGACGTGAATCTCTGTGTTTTTGAGATTTACAGTTTACTGATCCTCGAATGTTGGATGGATTCGATCACTTTCCGTTTAGTTGACAAGGTACAATACAGTGCAACGTTTACAATTCTTCAAACGTGTCGTTTGGGCTGGGTTGAGCCCAATGCCGCTTACCACAACAACCTATGTTGATTTTTTATTTATTTATTTATTTTTAAATTGCCAATATTGATTATTAATTAAGAAGAAACATATAAACTTTTTTACAGAAGTTAGAACTATAGAAAAATTCTTCTTATTAGTTATTATTACTACAAACTTATATATATATATATATATATATATATATATATTTGAACTATAGAAAAATTCTTCTTATTAATTATTATGACTAAAATCTTATATATATACACGGTCTCGTTCACAGTGCTTCATCGGTATCAATACATGTGGACCACTGATTATAGAGAAATTTTAACAGTTAAAGTATATAAATCTAATAGTCAACATACAACGCACTAACTTGAACATTTTTGTATATTGTGTATTAGTATTGTTACTTTAACAATGTGCTTAGCAGTAAAGTGTTCTTATTCGGTACGATAATTACTCGATTCGAATCAAATAATAGCTTTTGTCATTGTTTGATTCCAGGGACATACCACTACACAAATTCTATAGTCATTGAATTCTAATAATAGCTTATGTCAAACTCTAATAATAGCTTATGTCAAATAAAAAAATAATCTAATTATAGCTACTTATTAACCTCATCTCATTTTAGAATCCCATGTATCAAACAATAAGCAGTTCAAAAAAAAATGTATCAAACAATAAAAGGCGTTTTCTTGACTAAAAAAAAGCTTTTTTTTTTTTTCTTTCCAAAAAGCCATTTCTTTTCTTCTTACAAAAAGCCATTCCTCAAGCAATTGCTTATTGTTCTCTCTCTCTCTGATCACACAGGGATCCGAGAAAGAAACTAAAAACTAATCCCACGATATATTACAACGCAGATAAATCTCTCAAAATTTTTAACACGTCACTATGTGCATCACATTTATCCAAAAAGAACACAAGTGGGCAGCATTTCACATGAAATTCACATCTTCCTGTTGTTCCAGGACAATGGTGGCAAGAGCGAGTCGGTATGCTGAAGATCTTAGGTTCCTGACAAGAACATATATCTCTTTCCTTCTCTGCTTCACTGGCATCTCATTCCACTGCTCCTCCCTCAGACGCCCCAGTAAAACAGCCTCGCAAAAAGCCTCTGCTACTGGCTTCTTGCTGCAAACATGTTGATTGTTGAACCCTTATATGATTTTCTGATTTAAAAAATATACATATAATTGACAAGAAAAAAAAAAAAAAATGGAATTGCAATGCACACTAACCTCCCTCGCACAAATCCAGTCGTGACAAAACCAATTGGCCAACGATGAGATTCCTTACTGGCAGGATCCTGTGCTATCTGAAGCTCCCACTTCCCAGAAGCTGTTTCTTTGAAATACGATCTCACTGAAGACTGAGGCATTTCAAGTCCAATCTCCTTACTTCCAGACCTGCATCATATAACATTATTTTTAAAAGTGCAGCAAATCTTTATTATATATGTAAGAAACTAACATATTCTATTCAACAATAAATTAGAATATATTTTGCAGAAACATCAACAGTCCAATCTCATTAAATTCAATCTTCGGGGAGAAGGTTCAAATGGTCCTTGGGAACTACCAAATGACAACTATTTTCTCACATAAATTAGTTTTCCCTTGTTATGCTCCAAGCATACCGAGCAAACACAGTCCTCAAATTTAATTACTTCCAACGATCAAGCTTCCCAAAATGTAAAGGATTTACAAATACAAATAAGTACTTCTCACTATCAGAGCACAAGCATTCCCCATATTCACCAATTACATTAATCGAAGTTGAAAAAAATCAAGTTTACAGATTTTCAAACTAAAGAACAACTTCTATCCAAGAGAAAAGACGTGTGAAAAAAAAAAAAGTTACCTTGACGTCCAAAGTAATACATCGGTGAGAGATGGTGCGCAAACAACTGCCCCCTCTTCAAAAACACCGTCTTTGTAAGCATGGAGAAGAACCCTAAGGAAACATAATTTATGGTCATAATTGACTTGGGTCTCATTTAGGCCGCCAAGCTTGCTTTCATTTTTCATTCTCTTTATTAAACTTGTCTTCTGATTTGGAAGTTGGGGGAATAATGGCAAATGATTTCCATGGATTTCATTCAAAAAATAAGTTAACACACCCGTTGTTCTTGCCACAATTATGTCAATGGAATTACCATGACAGACAAATGATGTCATATGACTCATATCACTCCTACATGTCATATCTGATAAAGAATCACCATCAACCATGTTTTTCTCAGTTGAAAATTGACTATCCTGTTCTCCGGTTGCTACTTTGTCAAAAGAAACACGGACAATATTCCATGGGGACAGAATGGGAACTCTTAAAGGTCTTATAGCAGCAGGACGTAGTTCTGATTTTTGGTCAGCGGCAGCAGCTTCCGTTGCCATAAAGGATGAGTATGCATTACAATCAGGAAAATCGGAAGGGAAATACGGCACTCCAGTCTGCAAAAGAGAGAATATGCATTCAATATTTAATAAACTATAGCTCAAAACCACAATACTAAAGCGGCAAAGCGCACATACTTACTTCACATGCAATCCATTGTTTCTCTCTGAGACCTATTGCATGAGCCCCCTTGGAGACAAAAGAAACCCAAAAGACTCTAACCCAACTTAGTGGGAGTATAATGGACCATCTGAAATGCAAATAAACACATCGAAAAGTTTTCTTTTCAGTTACTATCATGTATTACAAAAGACTTCTGGCTCATTCTTGCAAATAGAAAGAACTTTATTTTCATAGTGCGTAAAGGGAAATAATTCCAAAACAGAGAGAGAGAGAGAGAGAAATAATTCCAAAACAGAGAGAGAGAGAGTAAGAGAGAGAAAGAGAGAGAGAGAGAGAGAGAGGGTAAGCTAGTCTATTAAGGCATAATTTAAACAGAGTTGAAATGGGTATATAATTGTTTTTCTGGAAAAGTGCATCATGACTCATGAGGCCATCAAGACGGAATTTCTAAAGTAAAACCTCTATTAAGCTTTAATTTTCACATATAAATTAGAATAGTATAGGACAAAGTCATAAGCTGGATACACAAATGACCCTCTCAGCTCAAGCGTAACCAGTCTGGCAAGGCTCCAATTCTAAATGGGCAAATAATAGTTGAGATCCACTTATGGTAAGAAAATGTGTGGCACCAAACTTTTCGTTTATTACTATGAAGAGACAATCAATCAGAATAAATGTAAAATAGAAAATGAGTATAACAATAACGAATGCTTCCTGATAAGCAAAATTTGTGTATAATGAGAGAACATAATGGTTTGTAATTCACTTTGACACATATCTTATGACTATGGAGATCACACAAGCCAAATGGTGCTCAAAAGATGTCAACCAAAAAAGATATATACTAAATAATTGAAGAAATAGAAACAGTGAGTGAGCTTTAGAACTTGAAAAATGAAATCTTATTTTTTTGATAAATGTAAATGATAAACTCAAAATAAAAGTTATAAAGAGATACGTGCAGAAGAAAAGAAATTACCCTATAGGTGACCCTTTTTGGTTATTATTTTTTAGAAGCAGTATAGGGCAAGATCTTGAACACTGCACCTTGTTTGAAGTCTTCGTTGTCCCTGATTTTGAATCATCAAGGCAAATGAAATCCAAACGCTGTTGATGTTTTTCCATACAAAGAACATTTTCTTCCACAGGTGGACTTATTCCATTGTTAGCATCCCACAAACTTCTGTCATAAAAACTGGTATTTCCATCAAACTTTGACTGTGACGAAGAGAGAAACTCTTCGCTCTTATCTGAAATTCCTGGTAAGGCAACATGCTCATTAGCTTCATCTTCTCGTACATTGTTGGATATAATAGATGAAGCAGGAAAATCCGCAGTCCTTTCATTTGACAACAAACGAGGATCCTTGACAATAAAAGACAAATTTGCACAAGAAGATATATTTTCTTCATCCTCAAGTACAAAAATATTATTTTTTTCAGAGTCACTATCAGCCTCCAAAGATGAACATTTATTCAATTGCAACGAATCCTTTGAAATGCTGCAATGCAGTTAAAACCACTTAGTCAATCTTAAATTTTCGTCTTGGCTGATATACTTATACATAATAGCAACTCACTCGGTAACAGGACGCAGTGTCTTTTGAAGGAGTTGAAATGCCTTTGATCCAATTACTTCTAGTTTTGCAAGTTTACCCTCCAGTGAGAAACAATTAATCGAGGTGCTGGCCTCATTCATCTAAAATAAAACACAAAACCTAGAATTTAGCATATCTAGGCCTTAAAGAAAATTAACTCAGAGTAGAACTATTGCAGATTCAATAAAAAATTACAATGTATGATGTTTCTTAGAAGAACCAATGACAAATATTTTACCTGTTTCTGACAAGCTAATTTTAGGGCATTATATCCCTCATCAAAAGCTGAAGCATGCATCCACACCCAAAGTTGGCGAAACTGCGAATGACACACATGGGGATCATTACAGCCAACAGTGTTATGGAAATTGCCATCACCTTCTCCATCCTGATTGTGGTAAGGTTTCCACATATAGGTCACGGGAACAATAGGCTGAGAAAGAGGCGCACCAACATGATGAAGCTGGAAAAAGAAAAATACATGAGAGAAATGTTTAGATATCCAAAATCACTCTCATTATCCGTTAGGGTCGATAAAGTGACATACCATAGCACTTCCATAAATAGTCCCAAACAGAACAGACTGGGAAATATCTTCAGACAGGTATGAAGGGCAAGGCACCAGTACCAACTGCAGTATTGACCTTAATGAATCCTGGAAAGCATATAAAACCAAAACTAATTTAGACTGTGAAATCTTATTAGGCACGAGAAATCGTGCCCTCAAATCTCAATCAAACAATAGAATGGAATACAATATTATGATGGAAAAAAAAAAAGGGTAATGCCTGCCTCTGGACCCTCCAACTGTACAGCAATGTGATAGCTTGCATCATGTACAACCACTCCTTGTTTGAACCACTTTAACAGAGCCCTAGAACCCCTTCCTCTGCATAGCATAAACACTATTTTTAGCCAATCTACAAAGACAAGCTCTTATGCATACCAATACAAATTCAAATTTTGTTTATGAATTTATTGCAACAACAGCAAAAAAATAATAATACCTGCCCTGCAAACCTAGAGGAAGGTGAAACCCCCACGATTTCTTCATCGTAAATCGCTTGGCATGCCAAACATGAGTGCTCAGTCTCTTCGTGCCGTCCCCAGAAGTAGGAAAACCACTTTCAGGGTTCTTTTTAAGCTCCATTCTCCTGAGTAGGCGACGCGAAACTTTCGACTGATCTTTATCAGATTCCAAGACATTGCTTTTATCAGTTATTCCTAATTTCCGCCTCTTTCTAGATTTTTTCTTGGCAACTTGATTGTCATAGGCAGTGGTTCTCCTTCTCTTGTTTCTTTGAGAGCGAAAATTGTTATCCAATCGATTTGATACAATCGAGTGAAGAGAGTCCAACTCAGAAGCTCGAGACTCTGCGAATTTCTGTACATTGATTTTTCGAGGCGGAGCTAATGATACCTGAGACCGTTTAGTTCCATCGGAAGCCATTCCAATAAATAATATTGCAGCAACCTTGAATCCGTTATGTGCTCAGTAAGTATAACATTAAAAAAGAGTTTCGAAATAAAAGCAGGGTTTAAGCAATTAGGGTTTTGACGCAGAGAGACGTTAATACATTATCGAGGACGGGGCATGCGGCATGCCCCGTTTTCATAGGATAACACGTTTAGGTTTCGGTTGGAGTGTTGGACATCTACAAGACTGCACCCCATACGAAAATATTCCAAATAAAATTCGAAGGAGAATAAATAAAATTAAAATAATAAATTAATTTGGAAAGAAAGAAAAAAAAAAAAAAAAAAAAAAAAAAAAACTTAAATTGCAAATGAACTAAATACTGAATTTCGTGTAAATGTGTAACAAATGGGAAGTGTTAACGGTAAAGCTGTTATAAATTATAATAAATAAATAAATAAATAAATAAAATTAAGAGTCTGTTTTCTTTGATTTTTTAAATTGAAACTTTTTAAATAAGTTTTTAGAGTAGATCTTTTTGTAACAGAGTTTTAATAAAAAGTTATATTTTATTTAGTTTTCAATTAAAAAAGTACCTTTAAATTGTTAGATTGTTTGGTAGTATATCTTTAAAAGAGCTTTTACCTGTGATAAATTACAAATAAGGGTATAAATAAAGTATTTGTAAATTATGACTCCAAACGCAACTCTCCGCAAACTAGCTGCAGTTGAAGGCGCTTCGACTTGAGAGGAAGAAGTGGAGAAGGAAGCGACAAGTTCCTCGGATAGGCACGGCACCACCCATGAGGGGTCCGAAACGACGCTTTCTCCGGGCAGAGGGAGTGCCTGTATCAGTCCCTGCCGTAGCATGATGGGGTCTGAAAGGTTCGTTTCGCTTTCATGCCGTACCTATTTCAAGTGATAAAAGAAGTGAACTAGCTCACGGTTCATTGGATAGAATTGGATTACGTCGCTAGCCCACCCTCTGCTTTCTGCGATCGACTCTTAGCACCATGCCTCCTGCTCGTATCTTAACTGGGCAACCTTCTCTTGCAAACAATCCCTTCGTCGCTAACACCGGTTATTTCGAAACAACGAAACTTTTATGGCCCACCATTTTTGAAACCCTCTCTTCTCGGTAGCTTGATCCTCAACCTCCATGGGAGGCTGGCTTTCAGAGATTTCAAGAGAGAGCCTGGCTTCTTCTTCATTTGGAATCAGGCTGGGGGCAAACGAGTTGTCTCTGGAGGGGGAGTCGAGCAGATCGTGTTCAATAACCTTCTCAAGGTCTACCTGGGGATCGCCTCGTACAACTTCAACTGGATCAACCCCGAAGATGGCTTCTTTCAGTTGGGCCATCGAGGGCATTTCCTGAAGGTTTTCATGATTCTCTTGCTCCGGCGGACAGCTCATTCTCAGTTTGGTTAGGTTCAGGGAGGGCAGCAGTGACTCTTTGCAATTGATGAGGATTGAAGGGATAAAAACCCTTTCCTGGTCGCCGCGTCTTAAAAAAATTTGACATTTTTTTAAGACTATCCCTTCCTGTGTTTGGTCTGCGCTTTTCCTTGCCTTTCCTTTCCTGTAATCACAATCCCATAGCGAAACAAAGGAAGTATATGAATGAGATGTATGCCCCCTGGGTCCGGGGAGCCTCATATCTTCATTATATGTATCTAGACATAAGACAAAGGTCAAAGTGGTCTGGTAGATAGCTTACTCAGTCTAGTTTGCTTTGTAGGGTCAAGTTGACCCGAATTAAGAGTGTGTTTTCTTTGATTTTTTAAATTGAAACTTTTTAAATAAGTTTTTAGAGTAGATCTTTTTGTAACAGAGCTTTTAATAAAAAGTTATATTTTATTTAGTTTTCAATTAAAAAAGTACCTTTAAACTGTTAGATTGTTTGGTAGTATATCTTTAAAAGAGCTTTTACCTGTGATAAATTACAAATAAGGGTATAAATAAAGTATTTGTAAATTATGACTCCAAAGAAAGAAAAAAGTTTGGCAAATTAATTCCAGAGAATTTCTTTGATATTCAAAATGAGTTTTAAAAAAATCACAAATATTAAGATGTAGGAGTTTAAAAACAAATCACAGGTGTCTGGGTTTAAAAACAAATCACATAGACGTAAGTTAAAAAACAAATCATAGCTACGTGAATTTAAAAAAGAAAAATCATAGATAGATGAGTTATAAAAAATAAAAATAAAATCACAGATACAAAACAAATCAACAAAATTCAAATACTTCATAACAACAATCAAGCATAATAAGCATTATTAATATATATATATATATATATATATACAATTTTTCTATTGTCAGTTCGTCTTGATATAAAATATATCAGAACGAAGAATGTGAACCATTTGATTTACATACTTTGACTCGAAGTGATAAGATTTGTTTTTTAACTTACGTCTATGTGATTTGTGTTACACATTCTTTGTGTATACATTTTATCAGGACGAACGAATAGTAGAAAGACTATATATATATAGTTTTTTTATTGTAAGTTCTAACTGATATAAAATATATCAATTCTTTGTATGTGGGTCATTGAATTTAAATAATTTGACTTGGCTGCTTGCACTTGTCGAAGCATTTTTTAAATAATTCAATGGCCCACATGCAAGAAACTGATATATTTTATATCAGTTCGAACTGGCAATATAAAGACTATATCTATTATTGTTTATGATTAACAAAAAAAAAAAAAAAAAAATTGAATTTATAAGTGAAAAATGAAAACTTCAATCGTTTGAATGTCAATGAAGATGATGAGACAAAATAGTGTCTAATAAGTATTTAAATAAAATAGGGTTTTTTAATGGAAAGAATATATGATATAATATTTAAAATTCATAGAAGATAATATTGACATTGCATCTTTATTTAAAAAAAAAAATCTCAAAAAAAGTTTCTTGGGAGACCCGGCAAACACAAAATAATTTTTTTAAGATTAAAAAAACAGTTAGACATTAGGCGAGTTTTAAAGGATCGACCTTTATTGATAAGTGTCCAATATCCTATAGAACTTAAACTGGTTAATAATTGGATCATCTATGATATTACTGAACAACAAGAAATATCAGATTTGTTTGGGCATACATTAGGATTTAGGACTCGTTAGAGAGGGTACGGAAACGAGAGATTGAGTAAACATGAGTATTGGATAGTAAAGAATTTGAGGGGCAGTAATTAGGGGAAAGAAAGATATGGTAGAATAATTAAAAATAGTAGTAATTTGTAAATTACGGGATTGTATCTCATCTTGATGAAGGATATCATGCCCTCTTCATAATAGAATTGAAAATATGGGTGTAAATAAATAAATAAAAAGATATAAAGTGGCTATGTGGTTATAAAAAACAGTTGGAGTTGTTGGAGGTAAAGATTTATCGTCCCAAGAGTTCAGGCTTGCATTGAATAGATCGTATCATTCTACCCTATTTCAAAAGGAACAAAATCACCCAATTCGGACATCGGAAGACAAAGTTACAACCTTCCGAAGTTCATGACATATATTACATGTTTAAATTAACTTTTTATAGTTTATAGTTTATACTACTTAAAATATTTATTTGAAGCAATAACATAATATTCTTTATGGTTTTAATGGTTAAACGCTCATGCTATTTGAAATGTTGTAACCATAGTTCGGTCTCCAATAATATCAAAGAGTACGGGGTCGTAAAAGAACTAAATGACATTAGTCGAGTTTCAAAGGATTAGTCTCTAGTGATAAGTGCCCACAGTAATTCTTATCAACATGAGGACCCCCGAAATAGAACCTATCTACATTAAACTTCTTAGCAACAATATCTAGAATAATAGAACATTCATCCACAGAATAAATGTCGTGCCTAAGAGTTTGAAATGGCATTAACAGAGGATATATTAAAGGGTTTAACACCGATACATTATATTTTCGGAAGAGTTGTGACACAAAAACCAAATTATTTCCATACCTACATCAATTAACATTACATTTTCACCCCCATTTAAAGCATATTTATACAAATTTAATAATGGGAGACATTTCATGAACCTGTGACGAAACATTGTTAGCAGATCTGCCTAGCTATAAAATATTAAAATAAGGATTTAATCAAAAAATAGATAAGAAACAATCAAATGCATATGAAACCTGGATGTCGAAATGTATAAAAAAATGACTAAAAAAAGCTTACATTATAGAGGACTGGTTTAAAAAAAGAAGAAGCAAACGAAGAAACAACATACGTATACATTTATATTTATAATAAGAAAAAACTAATAACAAACCCTAATGCAATGGTTTATTCAAAAATTAATAAAAAATTAAAATAGACCTGAACCATCAAACTGATCCACCGAACTTCCCTATCGAACCGATCCATCCAAAATGCTTTCAGGAGTTGGGGGAAAGAAGGATACGTTAGAATAATTAAAAATAGTAGTAATTTAGAAATTACGGGATGGTATCCCATCTTGATAAAGGATATCATGTCCCTTCAAAATAGAATTGAAATGATGGGTGTAAATTAATAAAAAAAAAAAAATTAAAAAAGATATGAAGCAACTATGTGGTTACGAAGGACAATTGGAGCGGTTGGAGGTAAAGATTTACCGACCCAACCTTTATAAGAAGAGTTTAGACTTGCATCGGGTAGATCGTATCATTCTACCTTATTTTTTTTTAAAAAAAAAATCACCCAATTCAGACATTGTAACACAAAGTTATGGCCTTCCGAAGTTGAGGACATATATTACACGTTTTAAATTAACTCTTTATAGTTTATAGTTTATACTATTTCAAATATTTATTTGAAGTATCCGAAGTTCAAGACAACCGATGATTCTACGTTTCGAAAATACGTTAGATTTTCAGAACATCCTAACAGGTGTGAAATCATATCTTTCATCATTACAAGTGTTCTATTGGTTTTCTAATTGTTTTTCTCGTGAGGCACATGTTGATATAAGCTTGTTACATGAATTATAGGGGTTGGAACGCATCAAGGATATAAGGTTGATGTTGTGCTCTCTGGATTGTATTGATAAATTGTTTTCCCCTCCCAAGTTAAAAGCATGTGTAACATCTTTAAGAATCATGTGCCCTGAACAATAATGCTCCTCCCTCGTCCTTGACATATTATTTTCAACCATGAAAAGAATAGAAATTCTTCAGATAATTGGTTGTAATTCTTTGAAGGATGTCACATTTCGTGGGACGGAAGATGATCAGGAGATGCCCAACAATTTACCAAGCCTTAGTAAGCTATATTTGAGGAAGTGTCTCATTAAAGATTTGAAATGAATCATACACGTCCCTAGTCTTTCATCACTGCAAATAGGTGAGTGTCCTTCACTGATTGAAGTAATAGCATGTGATTTTGGGTCTTTAGAAGTTAAAGAAGCTATTGACATTTTTCCAAATATTGAGAAGATGATGCTTATAGATCTATCAAACCTGAAGAGCATATGTCGTCAAGCCATGCCCTTTCCTTCCCTCAAAAGAATGTCTATATGGAAATGCCCGAATCTAAGAAACCTTTCATTTAATTCCGAAATTGTAAAAACAAGTTGTTTAAATGAAATAGCTACAAGTGAAGAATGGTGGCACCAGTTGGAGTGGGGGGATGAAGCTACTAAACATCATTTTACTTATAAATTTAAAAGTGTTTCTAGTTATCGATTACTTCTAGACCTGGTACGTTCAAATCCTATCTTCACGTATCTTATATTTTTTTAATTTAGTAATCATTGGCAACTCAACATAATATCTCAACTCGTGTCTCATATTGTAAATTGTTGTTTCAATCAACTCATAAGTGACGAGAAATATAATTTTATACTGAATGTCAATTAATAATAAAATAACATATCACTAGTTGAGATATCTAGTATCACAAATTGGGATGTCTTAACATCATTGTATTTATTTTATTTTATTTATTTTATTTCATTATGGTTTTTGCATTTTCATTATATAATTGAACACTTCTAGATTTTATATATTTTTTGAAATATAAACACTTCTAGATTTTAACTAATTATATTATTTGAAATAAAAGAAAAAACTATTTTTTTTCTTCGATAAATGTACAGTAGTCGCAATTATTAAAATCTAAGGAAATAATAGTACCTCATATACATCCTTAACTTCCGAATTGTTATATCAAATATAAGTATAACCTTTTTTTTTTTTTTTTGGCTTCAAATTGCTTAATTTGATGACAATATTTATTATTTACATATGAGTAGCAATAGGCATAAAAATCGAAATGGAATAATGAGTCCAGTTTTGGTTTTACCGGTTAAGCACTTTGGCTATTTGAAATGTTGTTACCATGGTTCGACCTCAAATAATATCAAAGAGTATGTGGTTGTAAAAGATTTGAAAGACACTAATCGAGTTTTAAATGATTGACCTCTAGTGATAAGTGCCCACCATCCTACGAAACTTAAGCTGGTTAATGATTGGACCATCTATGAGATTATTGAACAAGAGAAAAATCAGATTTGTTTGGGCATGCATAATTGCTCGTTGGAGAGGGTATAGAAACGAGAGATAGGATAAACATGAATATTGGATAGTAAAATATTCGTGGGGTAGTATTTGGGGGAAAGAAAATATGGTAGAATAATTAAAAATAGTTGTAATTCAAAAATTACGGGATAGTATCCCATCTTGATGAAGGATACCATGCCCCCTTACGAAGGACAGTTGGAGTTGTTGGAAGTAAATATTTATTGGCCCAACCTTCAAAAGAAGAGTCCAGACCTGAATTGGATAGATCATATCATTCTACCTTATTTCAAAAATAATAATAATAATAACACAATTCGGACATCGAAACACAAAGTTATGGCCTTTTGAAGTTCATGGCAATAATATATTTTATTTGGTTAACTAAAAAAATAGTCCTTAAAAAAATTAACTAAAAACAGTAAAAAAAAAAACACTAAATTGAAAAAAAAAAAAAAAAAAAACTAAAGATGGAAAACAACTTGTTTTTTTTTTTTTTTTTTAAAAATGGTTTGGAGTGTCTTTAAAATTCTTGTCTTATTTGGTAATTTTAATTCAGTTTAAAATTGCTATTAACAAAAAAAAAAAAAAAATTAAAATAGAATGTAAATAGATAATTAATGGATTGTGAGTATCATTTCTCAATTTTAATTGTAAGAACTTAGAAAACAAAAATAAAATAAATTATGATACCATAAACGAAAAGAACGAAAATAAGGAGATGAAAAAAAAAAATACCTGGAATAAAGTAAAGGAGCCAATATGAAAAGAACTCTCTAATGCTTTGGCAATGAAGGAGGTGGCAAAGTTTTTATCGCATAGCAAAGTTTTAGAGTTAAGGCAAAGGAGGGTTATTTTTGGAACACCAATTTTATTTCAGAATTAGGAATGGCTTACCATTGGGTTTTGGGAGGAAAGTCCATTCCACCAAAATGGTGGAATGCCCATTCCAATGAAAAGCATTTTCCAATATTTATTAGCAAACCAAATATAAAGAATGATCATTTTTTCATTCCATTCCATTCATTTCCGCACAACCAAACATGACATTTAATCTTCTTGTACAATACTATGCATAGCACTAAACATGCATGCATAAACTTAAGTCAAAAAAACATCTTATGAGGCTTAGGTAATTACTACTTTAAGGGGAAGAGGGCGATGAAATACATTGTTGTGATAGCGGCAAACTCTCTCGCTGTGTACATTACAATAACTAGCTTCTTAAGTGTATGTATATGTATATTATTTCTTTTATAGTTTTAATACTCAATTATAAATTAAATCCTTCAATATCATAGTAGAAGTGAAATTGTCATCTTAAAATTTGTCGTGTAATTCTAGAATATACACCACTTAAACTAATTGGTATTCACAATACAAATCTATACTCATCAAAAGATCAACTACTTAAATGATCCATTTAGACTTTAAAAAACAATCTCCACATAGCTTTCACCCACAAAGGTCATTTGTTGAAAACAATTTACAAACTTGAAATTAAAAGAAACTAAAACAAAATTTAAATTGAAGGGGGACTTTGGGGAAAATAATCTTTTGATTTAAATTCTTAACGGAAGAGGGACTTTGGAGAAGAAATGAAACTATGGAAGATTTTGGGGAATATATCAAAATATAGGTAGGGTTGGCAAAAAGGTCCGATTCCAATGGAACCGGCCCATATCCGCATGCTATGGTTTGGGTCTATATTATATAGGGGTTATTTTAATAATTCCCTTTTGTTAAATGGTTCAGACTTGGTCCACAATGGCACAATCCACATAATTGGTCGAATAGGTACCGTATCCGACCCGGCCCAACCCATTATGATGATACAAACGGACCATGCACTAGAAGACCGGGGTGCATACACATTCAAAACCCATAAACCCTTCAATTCATTCCAATTTCCAAGCAGGGAGTGAGTCATTAAATATATATAAATTTTATGCGAAGCAGCAGATCCGTTCTCTCACTCCTCCACTCTCGTTCCTGTGTCAACCAGAAATACGCAAAATGAAGATCAGGGACGTTCTTATATATTCCTTGATCGTAATTTCTTCAATCTCAGCTGCTTCCGCTGATTCGATCCACGGTTGCGGTGGTTTTGTCGAGGTGAATCTCGACTTCATCGATACATGTTGTCGTTTTCTTTATCTTTCCTTTTGACTGTGTTTGGTTGCCTAGAAAACGCAAGATTAGCGAAGAAAACAGAATTCAGAATCTTGGATTCTTAATTGACTGGGAACCGAAGTGACAGTTATTTCCAAGAAACTGGAGCTTTTTGGAGCCATTTTCAAGTTTCAACCAATGGATCTATCTTGCCGGATCTCATATTTATTTATTTATTATTTTTTAATCGCTCGAAAAGATTGGTCTAAGCATGTTTGACTATTGTGTAGGCGAGTTCGTCACTGATCAAGTCGAGGAAGACGACTGATTCTAGATTGGATTATTCTCATATCACGGCAAGAATTGCTGCCTTTTATTGCTAATCTCTTCTTATTGTTTCTTGATTTTTTTTGTACTCAGAATATAACTGTATTGTTCTCCGAACTTTAGGTTGAGCTGCGTACACTAGATGGATTGGTCAAGGACAGTACTCAGTGTGCTCCCAATGGTTATTACTTCATCCCTGTATATGACAAGGTATTTTTCAAACAGACAGTTCTTGCATTAATCTTTAATGGTGCTTTCGATAGGATATCTTGGGCATGCTACAAGATAGATCAGAGTTAATCTATTACAGTGAAGTGATTTTGCTATAATGTCTTGAAAGCTAGTCAGTTATGGTTTCTTTTGCGGTCAACTTGACTTGACCTATCAAGAAGCCTGCACAGCAGGCTATAATTTTTAAGAAAATACAGCAATATTATTGTTAAGAGTCTTAACAAGAATCAGTTTGTTTTGCTGATTTTCAGTCTTTCTTTTTCCTTAAGAGGGTTATAAATCAAATGCTCGGTTACCTAGATTTGTTAGTGACACCAGGGGCGTGGGCTACTAAATAAAAAAAAAATATAAATATATAAATAAATAAATAAATAAATAAATATAAATAAAAAAAAAAAAAAAAAAAAAAAAAAAAAAAAAAAAACCAACATTGACTATACGAGAAAATTACATTAATTGAAAATTAAATATACACTTGGATAAGAGGGGACATAATGAACCTTACTCCTCAAAATTCATATTCTAAACAAAATACATAAACTTTTTAAAAGATAACAACTAAATAAGAAATAGACATGCAATTCAAATATAGTCACGAACTATCTCAATTTTTTCTTACGAGGTTTCATATCATCAAACTCATCTATTATATATGGAATCTAAGTCAATGGTATACGTAATCTCTTTTTCCGTATAGACAACCTT
The DNA here is from genome assembly GCA_035582765.1 of Acer negundo. Classification (NCBI taxonomy): domain Eukaryota; kingdom Viridiplantae; phylum Streptophyta; class Magnoliopsida; order Sapindales; family Sapindaceae; genus Acer; species Acer negundo. Next base: position 24,302,643 of record CM069236.1, read on the forward strand.
GCAATTTGCAAGAAATTTTGAGAGAGGTGAAACTTTGTTTGCTTGGAACGTGTTTAGCTTTCAGAAGTTGTATTTTGTTTGTGTCTAATACTCTGATGTGTTTTACTTTTTTGTGTTTAGTTAGGTCAGTTCGGTAAATAGAATTGTAAAGTAAGGGTAATCTCGTAAGAATCTAATATAATAGCAGTAAATATAATTATTACACTCTAATATAAGTGAAGTAAATGTAATTATATATGTATAAACTGTAATTTTTTTTCAAAAAAGTGTAGCCCAGGCTACTTATCAAATGCCTCCGTCCCTGAGTGACACATGGGATATTGGGGCTGAGAATTATTTTACCTAAGAGTTTCAACAGATTTTAAGTTTTCTCCACAGATGTCAACAAAAGTTGAGGTCCAAAGTTCAAATACTCCTTTCCCTGGGTAAAGAAAAAAAGAAAAAAGAAAATAAGAATTTTAACAGCTTCCCGAGCTTTTGGGTTGTCATTTCAGTAGAAGGAAGCAGAGTTGATTTTCAATTTCACGTTTTGTCATTTGTGGATGGCGCTAGCCGCAATGCAGTGTTCATCAGTCTTTTCCTAGGTGCATCAAACTTTTCATTTGGTGTGGATGAACCGTTGGAGTTGGTTTGACTACGGAAAATGCCCACGTTTTCTTTTCCTGACACAGTGGATGCATAATTTTTCATAATTGTTGCCTTGTTGGTACACGATATTATAGTTTGGGATGATTATTACACAAGAAAACACAAATAAATCATGTCATATGCTTGTTTGACATATTTTTTATAAATGGCTCATTTATCATCTCTCCTGATCCTTTTTTTTTTTCTTTCTGTTCACAGGGTTCTTTTGTAATTAAAATCAATGGACCAGAAGGATGGTCATGGGACCCAGATAAGGTTAGTAGCATCATAGTTGTTTATGTAAACTTACTCGGGCACATTTAATCTTTTTTCCTCCTTTGCACATTTCTTGTATATTCTCCAAAATTAATGTTTGACCAATAAAAAAAATGGAACTTGTAGGTGCCAGTCACTATTGATGATACTGGTTGCAATGGTAACGAAGATATTAATTTTCGGTTCACAGGGTTCGTTTTTATAATTTTATGCTATAATATCTACTTGCATAATTTGTTCTTAGTATTATCTTTTGCTTAATCAGAGTTATGCATTTGTGCTTGTTTCAAATATCTTTATAACTCACTGTTCATATGTTCATATATTGTAGGTTCACCTTATCTGGTAAAATTGTGGGAGCTGTCGGTGGAGAGAGCTGTTCAGTTAAAAATGGAGGTCCTGCAAATGTTAATGTTGAACTTCTGTCTCGCAGTGGTGATCTTATAACATATGTTGTGACCTCATATGGAGGAAGTTACTTGTTCAAAAATATCATTCCAGGTATATCTGCCATGTTGTTATCTTTTAGAACCGTCCCTTCAACACCTCAGCCAACCCCAACCCCCTTCCCCCAGGAAAAAAGAACATGCACACGCACAGATACCCATTTTGGAAGGTGGGATTACTGTTTTGATGATGTCCTTCTTTGGGTGTAGGAAAATACAAACTACGTGCTTCTCATCCTGATCTGAGAGTCGAAGTTAGAGGTTCCACGGAGGTTGGATGCTGTTCAGTGTTCATTTACTTATTTACTTTCTTTCCAGCCTTTTGGGATGTTTAGCTACTTGTTCTTCTTCTACTTCTCTTTCTCTCTCTCCCTCTCATGGCGCCAATCATACATTTTAATATCTGTTGTTACTGGAAAAATGCAAACTTTTGCAAATAAATCATTTGAAAAATTCTCTGTGCAGGTTGATTTGGGGTTTGAAAACGGCGTTGTTGATGATATATTCTTTGTCCCTGGGTATGACATCCGTGGGTCTGTTGTTGCTCAGGTATTGCTGAGGCAGAGGTTGCATGAAATGCAATTCTCTTTGTTATTTGTTATGAGTTATATTAGTAATATTTATTTATTTTTAATCCATCCTTTATATATAAAACTTTTCTGCTAACTTTTTAATATGTTAAAATATTCATCCATCAGTGGCTCTAAAGACCAATAGTAGTATTAGACGAGCCATAATTTTGTTTTCAACTTTTTAATTTAAATATTAGAATTTCTTACTTTTTCTTGGGCTGGCAGTCGCAGATAGTTGTTTTCAACTTTTTTATTTAACTGAATGTCATTTTATTGTCAATCTCTCATATTGTAATAGAAAGTCATGTATTCAATTTTGGAATTGGGATATTGATTCGAGACCAGTAATCATTCAGATTTGTAACTTCATGTTTTTCCATCTTTCATTAATAACTGAATGTCATTTCACTGTATTTGCAGGGAAATCCAATCTTGGGAGTTCAAATATATTTATATTCAGATAGCGTCATTGAGGTTGACTGTCCCCAAGGTTCTGGTATTGATCCTGGAGAAAGAAAATTTCTCTGTCATGCCGTATCTGATGCTGATGGAATGTTCACATTTAAATCAATACCTTGTGGTAATTCTATTTTTACTGTTAGTTTTTACAATTTGTGCACACATGTACGTTTACCAAAGTTAGTGTTCAATTAATACAGCAAATTAGATTTTTTTTTTAAAGCTTTGACTTCCTACAAATTGTTTGGTTCACATCTTTGTTGCTTAAAAGAGTTCCATTAAATTTTTTTTATTTTTTGGTCACTTTCATAATTTCTTCTGGCCTGAGCTAGTGCTAGCTTCAGTTGTCTTTACCAAAAAGGGCAGAGAAAATTGATGTTGCCTTGGATAAAAAAATTTAACTAAAGTATATTTCAATTTGTGAATACTGGTTGTGATTTTAAGAATCAGATTTGTGTTCTGTGGATGCATTCCATCTTATGTGAATGTAACCTTTTACCTGGCTTCCTATTTCTGTAGATGACACATTAAGATTTAGTTGGTTTATACACCTTGTTAAGCTGAAATGCACCGGGAAGGTGACATTATCATGCATTTTTAATTATTTCGTGTTTGTATTGAATATAGTGTCTGATGGAGTTGATTACTTACAGGATCATATGAACTTGTACCCTACTACAAGGGCGAGAACACAGTATTCGATGTTTCTCCTCCTCTGGTGACAGTGTCCGTTAAGCATCATCATGTTACAGTTCCTGAAAGGTTTCAGGTAAGAGTCTTAGTTGCTCACATTAAGGAAATATTTTATACGCATCCTTAATGTTTCACCCTTACTATATGCATCCTTATCATTGGCCTGTCTCTATCTTGCTAGTCCTTGTATCCCAATGCCTGGTATCAGCCTTTTATTCATCATATGAATTTGGAATATGGTCATATTGATTTCTTTCTAAAGTGGCGCTTTGGTATTCTTTGAAGATACATTTTTATTATCTTTGCCTCTTTTAAAATCTTTAGCATGTTTGAAATTATTCACTTTTCGTCATCCCTGATTCCATGTCACCTGATTATACAAATATATTCAGTTGTGATCATCTGTTATTTGTAATTTTGTAGGTCACAGGATTTTCTGTTGGAGGACGTGTAGTTGATGGAAATGACGTGGGAGTGGAGGGAGTGAAAATTTTTGTTGATGGTCATGAGAGGTCTATCACAGATAAAGAAGGCTATTACAAGCTTGATCAGGTATGTAGTATGTTGAATAACTTGGTGATTAGTTTGCTTGTGGTCATGAAAGTTATTTGTGTGCTTTGAGTGACCAGGTTTGCTAAGTATTTGTGATTACTCATAATTTCACCATTAGTTAGGGGCTTAGGGCCATGATGTTTATTTGGAGGCATTGAGGTGTTAAATGTGCTTCATTCATACATAACATTAAATCTGCTGGTTTTGTATTATTCCACTGTTACTCGTGTATTTATTTATCTTCAATATTAAGCTTTCTTGAAAGAACGTCAGTTGTCAATTTTACGTCATTTTTGAAGGGACTCATGAGATTCTTCTATACACTGGAAATATGAGCAGATGTACTAAGGTGGCTTTTGTTCCAAAAACTAGTAAATTCTTTGGTTTTTTTGTATATCCCCTTTTATACTCTGTTTCCTATAAATAAAAGAAGAAGAGAAAAATGTATCTGACTTTGACAAGGAGTGAATCAAACTTATTTTGAACTTGTTCAGAGAGCAAAGATAACAATGCTTATTGAGATCAGACCAGTGCATCTCTCTCTCTTTTCCCCTTTAACCCCTTCATAGTTTTACTTTATATATTGCTAAGGTATTGTATATTTTTAGGTTACATCAAATCACTATTTGATAGAGGCTGTGAAGGAGCACTACAAGTTTGACAAATTGAAGGAGTATATGGTATATCTCATAAACCAGAACATATTTCACATTTTATGTTAAACTTTTGACATGGTTGCCGTCCTTTTTGTGTGTTGACATCTTGAAATAACGTTATTCACCCACTCCTTTTTCTAACTTGCTTGTTTGTTAGGTTTTACCCAACATGGCTTCAATTGCAGACATAAAAGCCATTTCCTATGATGTTTGTGGTGTAGTTTGGATGGCTAGTTCTGGTTACAATGTTAAGGTAATTTCCAAATTTGCAATTTTATCTCTTAGATACACTTGGACAGTGTGGTAATTAGTTATATTTTTTGTCCATTTGAATTCCAGGTAGCTTTGACTCATGGACCAGAGAAAGTCAAACCCCAAGTGAAACAGACAGATGACAAAGGAAATTTCTGCTTTGAGGTAGCTTTGCACATTTCATTGTTGCATACTTTCTTGTTAATTACTTCTGTTAATATAGCTTAAGTTACAAAGGGTAATGTGTTTCCCTTGAATTGTGGATACAAAGATTTTGTAGTTTCATTGAGTATTTATAGTTTTATGTGTGCATTAGCAACTCAAATTGGGAGATTACTTTCACAGTTAAAAGTTGTGCATCCTGTCAAAATAAGAAAAAAAAGGGGTTACTTTTTTTATAACTGTTATTACAGAGTAGGAAATCTTGAGTAAAAATAAAGCATGCGTGCACCTAAAGTTGATTTTCTCCTTACAATTTTTATTGTTGTTAACTATTGGTGGATATAAATGTGAAAATTTCTAATAACAGCCTTGTCTGTTTATTTCAATAATCTTATGTATGAAATGTTTTGGTGTTTAGTAATTCTCTATTTGTAATTAGGCTATGTGATTTATTAAAGCATCTTGTGAGCTAGTGTATCCTTGATGGAAAGGGTGTAACTAATCAACCTCTGAGATGTAACTGCGGTTTCCTTAACAACCATTTGATTTAAAAATGGTGTTGCTGTAATTATTTTATCCAAAGATTTTCGTTTTCATGATTATTTACTAAAGATAAGGTTGTAAATACTATAGACTGTTGTGTTTTGATTCTTTCTTGTTTTAGGTCATTACACATGTGATTAAATTTAGTGCATCTCTTTTCCGGATGAGTCAAATCTCTCCTTTCTGTCTCCAATATGTTCAGGTTCCAACGGGTGAATATAGCTTATCTGCTTTGGCTGCTACACCTGAGAGCAGTTCGGGACTTCTATTTGTACCACCTTATGTTGATGTTGTGGTCAAAAGTCCATTATTAAACATCAAATTTTCTCAGGTGACATTTCTTATATTTAAAAAATTGTTATATTCTTGTTTTATTAATTGAAATTCGCTCAGCTGTACACTCAATATTTAGATGCTTGGATTCCAAAATATGTTAGACTCTCGGCATGGCAACTTGACATGAGTATTATGTTAGTTGATTTGTCAGGTTGTAAAATTTTCAATGATTTTTATAAATGGAGATTAACTTGGTCATTGTTTTCGATGACAGTTAAATTTGTAACTTGGTTCAATGTCCTCTCTTTTTTAAGAAAAATGTGAAGCTACTTATAGTGCTCTTAAATTTTATTGTTAATTTTCTTTCTGATTTATCATGGAACTTGGCATGGGTGTTTGATAGACTTCATATGTATAAGATATGCACTTTTTTTCTTAATAAACTATAAACTGATCATTTTGTTTTTTTGTTATTAAGGCATTGGTCAATGTGCTTGGTACTGTAGCTTGCAAGGAGAGATGTGGTCCCCTTGTTTCTGTTACCCTTGTGAGATTGGCTCGAAAACATAATGTGGAGAAAGGAAGAAAGACTGTTAGTTTAAGTGAGGATAGTAATCAATTTCTCTTTCGAGATGTTCTCCCTGGAAAATACAGGCTTGAGGTACAATGCTTCTCTATCATTACACTATATGTTCCAGATAATTGGATGAAAAAAACTTATATAGAGATGGTATCCTATGTGTATTAACAACTGCTGCTAATTATTTCATGTGCTTTTCAGTTTTGTAAATTTTGCTGATTCTATATGTCTGTTTCCTTTATTGGTCTTGTTTTTAAGGTCAAGCATACTTCCACTGAATCTGTGACCAAGGAAGATAACTGGTGCTGGGAGCAGAGCTTCATTGATGTGGATATTGGCGCAGAAGATGTTAAAGGAATTGAGTTTGTTCAAAAGGGTTATTGGGTTAATGTTGTCTCTACCCATGATGTAGATGCTTACATAACACAACCAGATGGCTCACCTGTTACTTTGAAAATTAAGGTAAAGTTTCTATTATTTACATGTCCCTAGTGAAATTAATATAATACTTTACTAAGTTCACACTCATTCCTATATGAAATGCAGAAAGGTTCACAGCATAAATGCGTTGAATCTCCCGGAGTTCACGAACTTCACTTTGTTAATCCATGTATCTTCTTTGGGAGCTCAGTAATGAAGATTGACACATCAAACCCATCGGTATAGTATTACATTTACATAGTTTTTTTCTTGTATTTTTGTGATTTTGATCTTACCTCCTCTGTTTTTAGTTTATATGAATTATATTTAATCATATATCTCTTATTTTGTTAATGTAGCCTATCTATCTAAAAGGAGAGAAGTATCTCCTTAAAGGGCAAATCAATGTTGAGTCGAGCTCACCTGATGGTGTATATAAATTACCCGAGAATTTTATTGTGGACATTTTCAGTGAAGGCACTGTTATTAATAGAACTACAGCCAGACTTGCATCAAGTGCAAATGAACAAACAAGCAATTCTTTGTATGAGTATTCTATGTGGGTTAATCTTGGAGACAAACTCAGTTTGGTTCCTTGGGATGCAAGGTACTTTTTTTTTTCTTTAGATGTTTCTGGGTATTTCTTGATTGAGCTCTGTAAATTATATGTCCTTGTTTTCTTACAGTTGAAAAGCATGTGGAGTTTACAAAATTTAAGTGTTTTCTTTGTTCTCTACTAGAAGAAAAGTGGCTTAATCGAGTTAATGGTTATTATTATTGTTATTGTATATAAATCCTTGGACGTCATAATTTCTGATTGAACTATTTGAGATAGAAAATTGTTCAAAATCATCTCTTTTAAAATTTCCATGCACCAACCAAACATGAAATGTTACAGGCATATACTTGTAGTTGGTAACCTTACTGCAAATTTTCAAAGCTAAACGTCTATTTTAACATTTTTTCACCATATCGTTTTTCATTTTGTTGGCATTAAAATCTTTCTCCTATTTCTGTAAATTTTGAACCTAGAAGTAGCTTTTGCTTTCTTTTTTGGTTTAGATATGTTGATGTATTGTCATTGTCTATGGAATCTCAGTTTTGGAGACATAACTGGATTAATAAGAATGGATAAATCTGTTTTTGGAAATTGTAGGTTTCTTTTCTTTTAGCTGATGAAGGCATATAATTAATCGAGAAAAGAAAAGTTTGAGTGGCGTGAAACTCTCTGTTCCCGTTCTGTTGTATTACTTCAGGCTTGTAGTTCAAATACCTATAGATTTATGTTTATGTATAAGTTATGATTATTTCCCTCGTTTTGGTGTGCTTCCCTTGTGCCAATTTTCTTAGAAATGCTATAGCTTATGGCTTTTTATTTGTTGATCGTCCTTTCTTTCTTTCTTTCTTTCTTTCATTTTCTCCCTATTTCTTGTTGTGTGAAGTTAAGTCACTGTGATATCTATATGTAGTACATGGCTAGGAAATTTGATTGAACCACTTTATGTTGCTAGCTGTTTGCCTGTATGATTTATCCCCTTTAAGTTTAACTGTGATGTTTTGCAGGAATAATGAAGAAAAGAAGCTTTTGTTTTATCCTAGACAATATCATGTAAGTATTATTGTGAACTCACATCCACTACAATGTTTAATTAAGCCTCATTTTCACCATTCTCTTACTTTGTTTTGTTAGGTCTCAGTGACAAATGATGGTTGTCAAGCTCTAATTCCTCCATTCACTGGCCGACTAGGGCTGTACACAGAAGGCTCAGTTTCACCCCCTCTTTCTGGTGTTCATATAAGGATTGTTGCTGCAGAAGATAGCCAGATTGCTGAACTGAAGAAAGGTGATATAGCACTTGAAACTTCCACCGGGACGGATGGTTCCTTTGTTGGTGGTCCTCTATATGACGATATAACTTACAGCATTGAGGCTTCAAAGGTCTAGAATTATTTATTTATTTTTAATCTTTTGGATGATATAACATACATAAAGTGTATGTTTATTCTTCTTTTTGTGATGATCTTCAGATTCCTTGACGTCTCTCTTATTTGTGCAGCCTGGCTATCATCTGAAACAAATAGGTCTAAACTCCTTCTCTTGTCAGAAGCTTAGCCAAGTTATTATTCGCATATATTCTAAAGATGATGCTGGAGAACCAATCCCTCCTGTGCTTTTATCATTGAGTGGTGATGATGGTTATAGGAATAACTCAGTATCTGCTGCTGGTGGAAGTTTCCTCTTTGGTAACTTATTTCCTGGGAATTTCTACCTGCGTCCTCTACTGAAGGTACTTTATTAGATAGGCGTTGTTAATGATATAACCTCTCTATCTCTTTCTCCTCAATCCTCACTCCCTTAAAAATTTGTATCTTTGATATTTTCGGTTTGATGATGCTGATGCATGGAGAATTTCAACATTTAGTTATGTTAATTGGATATTGAGATCTAGTTAATATCCATTAAATTGTGTGTCTGAGTGATGTTTGCTTTTTCTGTAGAATTTATCTGTCTCTTATATGAAATCAGAAACTGTTTTCACAATGTTGAACTTTTGGGATCTTGAACAACATATTAATGTGCTATTGTCAACCACCTCATCCAATGGTTATCTTGTTTCTGTAGGAGTATGCATTCTCACCTCCATCTCTGGCTATAGAACTTGGTTCTGGGAAATCCAGAGAAGTTGTTTTCCAGGCAACTCGTGTTGCTTACAGGTTTTTATTCTTAATTTTTAGTTTTAGCAGATCTTGCATCGTTCATTTCTTATGTTTATTTTATAACAATAATGATCTAATGTTGCCATAGCACTAATTTATATTAAAGGACAAGACATTTATCCGATAAATCTACAGTCATAATTCAATTACATGATGAGCTCTTTAACAAAATTCAAAGAAGTCTGAAAAGTTTTTTAATATCAACGCCGTAACAGTCCTCTGCCATTGATAAAAGACTGACTTCAAAATAAGTGTTTTTGATATGTTTCCCTTCAATTAATGAAGTCCCTAGCTATTTGCTACCTGGCGTTTCTTAATTATTTCATGGCTATCTATATCTTCTTTTCTCCTTTGTTTATTTTCTTTCTTCATATTGTTGATTTTCAAATATTAGGCTTTAGCTTTCTATTGCTTCCCTTGTGGACCCAAGGGTTTTGTTCTTGTTCTTGGAATTTTGCTGTCACATTAAAGTCGCTTTATAAAATGATCAATTAAAACTAAACTGATATAAAATCATATTTATTTATTATTATTTTTTACAAATGTTGACTTTACGTTTTTATTTTAATATCTTCTTTTTCAAGACTCTAAGATGGTTGTATATCTTTTCAGTGCTACAGGTAAAATATCCCTGTTGTCTGGCCAGCCAAAGGGTGGTGTATCAGTTGAAGCCCGGTCTGAGTCAAAAGGCTACTATGAGGAGACAGTGACCGATTCATCTGGAAGTTACCGTCTGAGAGGATTACATCCTGACACAACTTATGTAATCAAAATAATCAAAAGGGAAGGCTTAGGTAGCAGTAAAATTGAGCGTGCATCTCCTGAATCTGTAACTATCAAGGTTAATTTTGTTTCCACTTCTTTTATCCCATTCAATTATTTTCCACATTTCAAAATTAGATGTCATTATCATATATCAGAAAGGTATGGACAGATTGTTTGAGGGTGTTATTTATGCCTTTATTTATGAGGTCCTAATATGATGATAGAGAATCACTTTTCTTGATATAGATGAAGCATCATCATCTAAATACTTTGTCCTCTGAAATTCAAATGACAAAGGAAAATATGTTCTGCTAGATATTGTCTTATATAGGGTTGTTCAGTGTTTGTATTTTGTTGGTTTTTAAGTTCTTTTTTATGATACCTTTTGTTTTCGGTGATATTTTCTGTTGTCCTATAAAAAATATTTGTTTTGGTTTAGCCTCCAGTATGTGAACTCTGATGTGTGAATTGGTTCTAATTTGTAGGTTGGATCTGGGGATATCAAAGGAATCGACTTCTTGGTATTTGAACAGCCAGAAAATACTATTTTAAGTGGTCATGTTGAAGGACATAGAATCGAAGAACTACATTCACATCTCCAAGTGGAAGTCAAGTTGGCCAGTGACACATCTAAGGTGGAGTCTGTCATTCCACTGCCGCTATCCAACTTCTTCCAGGTGAAGGACTTACCCAAGGGCAAGCACCTACTACAACTCAGATCCAGTCTCCCATCAAGTACCTACAAATTTGAGTCGGAGATTATCGAGGTTGATCTAGAGAAAAATGCACAGATTCATGTAGGGCCACTCCGGTACAGTATTGAAGAGGATCATCACAAACAGGTTTTAATTTCATTTTCTCAACAAATGCATAATTTCTTTGAACAAATTCTGGTGTCTGATAGAAGAGAACGAGCTGGAGATTTCTTTTACTCACCATAATTAATTGGTTGCTAATTTCATGTGTACTCATGATCAGACATTTTCTTTTGGAATATCTCTTGTTTTGAACCAATGTATCTTCATCAAACTCTGATGCAATCTAGCTTGTATTAGATCAGAGTTAAATGAAGTTTTTCCCCTCGTTTCTTTACCTTTCTTTTTCTCTTCTATGTCTACAGGAATTAACTACTGCACCTGTATTGTCCCTTGTTGTCGGAGTTTCAGTGATTGCTCTTCTAATTAGTATGCCAAAGTGAGTTGTAACTACCCCGTTGTGTTTTTACTTGTTTCATGACTTATCATACTCTGATGTTGATGAAAGAACTCTGATTATTAAACATTTTTCTTACCATTTATTCTATGCTCACTTGAAGATTGAAGGATCTATACCAAGCCACAACAGGAATACAAACACCGGGATTTATCGTGAATGCAAAAAAGGAAGCAAGAAGGCCAGTTGTGAGAAAGAAGACATATTGAAGATATACTCATTTTGTACCATGGAATGCAAATTAGTTTGTGGTAAATCTAATCTCCTCCATTTTTGTGAGTTTTGGCGAAACACGATCTAACTTAGATGAGAGCATCAGCATCTTCCTTCACGAACTGGAGTTGCTTTCAATGTAGAATTTAAGGGTTGCAATAGTATGTAGAAGCAAACATCTATAGCTGTTCATTCTTCTTCCTAGTTTGCAATTCTAATTTTATAGATTTATTTTGGATTCCTCCCGAGAAAAAACAAATTTATATTTGCGTTTAGGCAAGAATGTAGTGCTGATAAAATCTTTTAGGTTACTTTGAAACGTCTTGAAATGTGAATCTAGTATTACTAAATTACAAAATAGTAATTTAAGAAACAGCTATAGTGTTTTAAAATTAGGTGGGCGAGGAGCATTATCACTGCACTACACCAATCACCAGTACCTAATATTTTTTATCCATATTTTATTTCGTGGTTGAGATATATGCAGATGGAGTGCGTTTTTGCTCACACACATTTTTATGGGTAAGCATTAGCACTTGACATATGTCCAGAGAGGGGGTGCTTTTGTTAATGTGTTTTAACAAAAGTATCCCCTCCCTGAAAACATGTCAAGTATTGGGGAGGGAGGTAATGCTTACCCACAAAAAGTGTGGGTGAGCAAATTCATTCTCTATGCAGATGTGAATGTAAAAACTCAGGCCAGAGAGGAGTTGGGGGTTAAAATGTCAAATTTTCTTAATTGTGGTTGGGTAATAAAACAACATGGAGCACATGCTTTATTTATAGGATACTGCTTCTCAGCACCCAAGGTATACTGACCAACCAATGGTTGGTTGTCACATAACCCAAAGTAAGAATGAAAAGTGTAGGTACCCAAACATTTTCTTTATTTATATGTAAAAAAACAGATTTATCTTGATAGTGGCGACGGATGCTAATTTATAGAATTAAGGACAATGATAGACATTCAACTATTTTGTTCAACTTTTGTATCCAACCATTGATATATCATTTGGTGAGTGGATACATAGATAAATCATTATTAATATGTATTCATTCATCAATTGACACATCAATTGTTGGATATAAAAGTTGGACAAAATGGTCGGATGTCTAACATTATTCTTTACAAGAATGACAAAAGACATGACATGGAATATGTACAATTATTGGTATCAGTTTGCATTAATTTAGAAACCTTTCCTTCTTTCTTTTTTTTACTAAAAAACAAAGCATTTTTGTAAATATGATTTCAGATATACATACTTTTTTAAGAAGAATGAATCTAATCTTGGTAATTAAAACCTGAATCCTAAACATGTGAACTATGACGCCTCTCAGAAATCTTGACCGAGGCAAGAATGCAAGATGCAGACAAAGAAAACCTTGTTCTTCAGTCTTCAGTCACGATTCTTAAACTAGCCAAAAAACATGTCAGCCACTGGTCAACTTTCCAAATCCTGAGATCGGGGACTGCAGCAAAAAGTTACATTTACTTAATTAACTGCAGCAAAAAGATTAGATATCACAGATACCTAATTAATATATATTTATAAATTAAAGTGTTATTTAAAGATTGTCATATTATTTATTTGAAAATAACATTTATAATACCAATATGAGTGTAATTTAGTTGGTAGATGAATAATCTTAGGGTTTAACAAATGTCGTTCAGGTTAGTAGTTCGAATTCAATCAATAATGAAGACAAATGACTTTCAAATCAATGGTTCAAATTTTTCCTACGGTGAAAACTTTTAAAATAATATCCGGTAGATATTATTAAAAAAATAAAACAATTATAATATAAAAACTCTAGTAACGTGTATTATTTTTTGGCAGGACTACGTTTCTCTAACCTACAGACTTTTGAATAAAAGAAAGGATATCTCCTACCTTTGTAACTACACGTGTAACGAGTTCAATTTCACTGTTCAAATCAATCAATCTTCAAAGTCTCAGGAAAAAAAAAAAATAATCAATCAATCAATCTTCAAAAAAAGTTGTGACGTAACTGACGTACAGTCAATCCCATTCCAGTCAATGATACGATCATCCGTAGCAGATCACTGCTCACTAGTTGGTGACAGGTCAAGAGCAAGATATCTGCGATCTACCTACTCAAAGATTTATTACCAGTTTCGCACCACAATGAATTACAGTGCACTCGTTTTGTACTTTCCCTCCGGTCCTCTCGTTGTTCAATCACTATATCTAGCGTCTGATATTCTGAGTCATCCACGTCTGCAAACGAGAGAGAATAGATACCATGTGGGTCCAAATAATTAGACGGTCCAGATACGATTTTGAGTCATCAGATAGTTGGACTAATATTTTGTTCCGGTATAATGGTATATAAGCGATTTTTTCCAAATAAACAAATGAAGCCCAAAATGGTACACTAATGTTTTGAGGAGCGAAGATTCCAATGTCTGAACTAAAGTAATAGCTGTCCAGCTCAGCTAGACAACACTGTACACAAAAACTCTCTCTCTCCAAATCTTATCTCATTCACTTCTCTCTTGTTTTCTCTCATCCGAAATATCCTCTTAAGTCTCAACAATGGCCTCTGCCTCTTGGTCTCCTCCTGCTTTCACCAAACCCTACCAAAACCCATTTTAGCCGCCCAAAGATTCCACCTTTTGTATCTATATACGTACAGATACGTATTCAAATACACATCTGAGCTTTGGGTTATGGCGTCAACGCCGCCGCACTGCTCTCTCACAGCCACCAAGCCGTACAAGAACCACCAGTACCCTCATAATCACCTCAAAAACAATCACCACCGTCACTCCCACCAGCAGAATCCTCACCCTCATCACTGGACTTCTCATAAGGTCTCTCTCACCAAACCCCCTCTCGCTCCCTCGCCACGCAATGCGCCGAAACCGGCGGCTACCTCCACCACATCCACCCAAAACCCTAATTCCTTCCATTCACTATCTCATCTACCTTCCTCCAAATCCGAACTCACCTCTGATTTCTCCGGGCGGCGATCGACCCGATTCGTTTCGAAATTGCATTTGGGTCGACCTAAATACTCGATGAGCACCCGACACTCGTCGGCCGCTGAAGAGGCGCTTCAACAGGTCATCCAGTTCGCGAAAGACGACAAGTCTCTTGATAACATACTGTTGAATCTCGAGGGTAGGCTTTGTGGCTCTGATGATTACACGTTCTTGCTTCGAGAGCTTGGAAACAGAGGTGAGTGGTCAAAAGCTATTCATTGTTTTGACTTTGCGGTCAAAAGAGAGAGAAGGAAGAATGATCAGGGAAAATTAGCGAGTGCCATGATTAGTATTCTTGGTAGACTGGGAAAAGTTGAACTTGCTAAGAATATTTTCGAAACTGCTTTAGAGGAGGGTTATGGTAACACTGTTTACGCGTTTTCTGCATTAATTAGTGCTTATGGGAGGAGTGGTTATTGTAATGAGGCTATTAGAGTGTTTGATTCTATGAAAAGTTATAATTTGAAGCCTAATTTGGTCACTTATAATGCTGTGATTGATGCGTGTGGCAAAGGGGGTGTGGATTTTAACCAGGTTGTTGTGATTTTCGATGATATGTTGAAAAATGGGGTGCATCCAGATCGTATTACTTTTAATTCTTTGCTTGCAGTTTGTAGTAGAGGAGGGTTATGGGAGGCAGCTAGGAATTTGTTCAGTGAGATGGTTAATAGAGGGATTGATCAGGATATTTTCACTTACAATACATTATTAGATGCTGTTTGTAAAGGTGGGCAAATGGATTTGGCGTTCGAGATCATGGCTGAAATGCCCGCCAAGAATTTAATGCCTAACGTTGTAACTTATAGTACTATGATTGATGGGTATGCTAAGGCTGGGAGATCAGATGACGCGCTGAATTTGTTTAACGAAATGAAGTTTTTGGGAATTGGATTGGACAGGGTTTCATACAACACAGTGCTTTCTATTTATGCGAAGCTTGGTAGGTTTGAGGAGGCTCTAGATGTTTGTAAGGAGATGGAGAGCTCTGGGATTCGGAAGGATGTTGTAACTTATAATGCTCTTTTAGGCGGGTATGGGAAGCAAGGGAAGTATGATGAAATTAAAAGAGTGTTTGGAAAGATGAAAGCTGATCGCGTGTCACCTAATTTGTTGAGTTATTCAACTTTGATAGATGTGTATTCAAAAGGTGGTATGTACAAGGAGGCAATGGAAGTATTTAGAGAATTTAAAAAGGCGGGATTAAAGGCTGATGTGGTGCTTTACAGTGCACTGATTGATGCTTTGTGTAAGAATGGGTTGGTTGAATCAGCTGTATCTTTACTTGATGAGATGACAAAGGAAGGGATCAAGCCTAATGTTGTTACTTACAATTCTATAATCGATGCCTTTGGTCGGTCAGGTACTGTGGAATGTGCAGTTGATGATATTGATGGAGTCCCTGTGTTGCAAAAGGGAGCTTCAAATTTAAATCATGTAGTCACTGTGGATAATAAAGAAGGTGAAGAGGCAGGAAAAGAGGAGAACCAAATTATAAAGATCTTTGGGCAGTTAGCTGCTGAGAAGGGAGGTCAAGCAAAGAAAGATAACAGATGCAGACAGGAAATGTTGTGCATTTTGGGTGTCTTTCACAAGATGCACGAGCTAGAGATTAAACCAAATGTCGTCACTTTTTCAGCCATTTTAAATGCTTGCAGGTTAGTCCCTTGTCTGTTCCTTTCCATTTTATTTTTTTTCATTTTTTTTTTAAGGATTGTCATATTATGATTGGTTGAAAAATCCGAATATGATAGAACTACCAGAACTTTAGCTTATGGTTTTCTTTGTCTACTAGATATTAAGATTGTTGAGTCTTTGCTTTAGGTTTCCCAGCTGATGATGATGTCAAAGCAACTTTTGACTTTAAGCTGATTTTGGAATTTCAGCATTTCTGGAACACACTATTCTTAGAAACATGCAACTTCATTTGTTGCAGGATTTGATGGCAGCATCATGATAATGTGATATGTAATTTGACTATTGAAAAATGATTGGAAAGGGATTCTAATTATTAAGAAGATATCACGAATGTCCCCACAATTTCAGACCTAGGGTTTAGGCATTGTAATCTAATGTCAGAGTAGAGAAATTGTTGCGATTCTTTGATGTTTTTAGTACCTTGCCTATGTGTGTACTACTCAGAATGAACAAGTGTGCTGAGTCTGGTAGCTGAACATGCAAACTATGAACAGGAATGAAATAATCCCTTCTTTCTTTAATTGGGCCAGTCAAGTTAGAGTCTCCTGTTTAGGGAGATCTGGTAAAGTTTTCTGCTTTACAAGAAATCAGTGCCATATTAAATGTTGAGTTATCTGAGCTTAGAACAGTGGGCTTTTATTTCCGATCTCTCTTTCGTCAATTACTTGTGATCTGTTTTTTTCGTTAATCTCTCTCTCTCTCTCTCTCTCTCTCTCTCTCTCCCCTTTTCTCTTTATTAATATACAAGGATCTTCAGTTAAAAATATTTGTGGATTTGGTTTACATTCTTGTCTTTACATGCAGCCGCTGTAATTCATTTGAGGATGCTTCAATGTTACTGGAGGAGCTCAGGTTGTTCGATAACCAGGTCTATGGTGTTGCACATGGACTTCTTATGGGCCATAGGGATAATGTTTGGGGTCAGGCACAGTCCCTATTTGATGAAGTAAAGCTAATGGACTCCTCTACTGCATCTGCATTTTATAATGCTCTGACTGACATGCTATGGCACTTTGGTCAGGTTAGTTTTTGTTATAGCTACTAATATAGAGTACTTATTCGGTTGTTTGGGCTGAGCTAGTGGATTGATGCCATAAACTTGTGCTTGTTTTAAATGTTCTATACTTTTGACATTGTTTCACAGAAACGAGGAGCCGAACTAGTTGTGCTTGAGGGTAAACGTCGGCAAGTATGGGAGAATGTGTGGTCTGAATCATGCTTAGATTTGCATCTGATGTCTTCTGGTGCTGCTCGCGCAATGGTGCATTCGTGGTTGTTAAATATACGCTCAGTTGTGTATGAAGGCCATGAGTTGCCAAAACTATTAAGGTATGGATTTGTATGTGATAATAACAATTCACTTGCATTAAAATTCATTTCAATAAAAGATGTTGAAGCTCTTCTCTGTTCAGCATCTTGACTGGATGGGGCAAGCACAGCAAAGTTGTTGGCGATGGTGCACTAAGACGAGCAATTGAGGCGCTCCTCATGGGAATGGGTGCGCCGTTTTGGGTTGCCAAGTGCAATTTAGGTAGATTTATTTCAACGGGACCGATGGTTGCTGCCTGGTTGAGAGAATCTGGCACATTAAAGGTGCTTGTTCTTCATGATGACAGAAATCATCCTGAAAATGTGAGGTTCCATCAAATCCCTAATTTGCAAATGCTTCCCTTGTAGTTGTTTGTATCATCAAATCATATTCCTTTTTTGGGTAACCACCCTAACATGTTTATAGAAGCATCAGAAAATGAACATACACATCTCTCTCTCTCTCTCTCTCTCTCTCTCTCTCTCTCTCTATGAACACAAGGAAGAAATTTTTAATTCATTTCTCAGTAAGCATCGGGTCATTTTATGGTACGACTTAGGACTTAGGACAGGACATGAATTCATATGTTCGTCTGACAAGAACCATAGCACAAGCTTCTTTATAAACATTCAAAAGGATATGGTGCCGAAAACGAATTTCCAATTTCTTCCTTGAGGTAATTGCAGTGATGGGCCGGTGCGTTTTGGCTAATTCTTTTCTATTACGCGCATATTCCACATGCAGTAACTGAATTACAATCGATGATGATGTTTATATGTTGAATGAATGGAAAGCATGATGATCGTTGATGCTTCATAGCTCCAACACTTTCATAGTACTAGCTAAATGTAGGACACTTTTTAGGTGCAGGAATCCTGAAACTATTTTCATGCAGGATTTTGTTTGTCTCGTTACAAAACCGATAATTAATCGTTATGCAGACAAATCATGTATTTGAGAAAGGTTAACTAAATAGTAAACACCTTAACCTGAAAAAAGTTGTGTATCTACTATGCTATTCAACACTTTCAAAAATTAATTGAGAAGATCTACCGTTCTTAGTTTTATAAATCGTATTCTAACTTGTGACAATGATTTATTTACATCAATGTGTTTATGAGTATAGGTCAATGGTGCAAACGAGCATGAATTTGCTTGTTTGTTTGCCCAAAAGAGAAGCTGAACAACTTTGCAAATTCGGAAAACGTTTTTATAAACCGTTTACGAAAACTTTTTCAGAAAAGCATAAACCATTTTTAGAAAATGAAAACGATTTTTCATAACGTTTTCAAAAAACGGTTCCTGAACAAAAAAATATACTTTTAAGAAACTTTTGTAGAAAAATCTTTTCATAAAAACGTTTACTGAAAATGTTTTTAGAAAACGTTTCCCCGCATACATATTTGAAATCGGTTGTAAAACTTCTTATAAGTTAGAATTCGTCTTTCCCATATTTAGGCAAAGTGGTCCACTTAAATTTTGACAATGAACCTATGTTTACTATTCAATTCTATAAAATATTGAAAATTTATATATTCTAATCATTTCCGCTAAATATTTAAATATTCAACAAAACAAATGAAACCTTATTAACTTTATTAATGACATTAGTAACAATTATATTAAGATTGAATTCGGTGAAAATATACTTTTGGGATATTTTGTGTTGATCAGATGTGACTTCAGATTCAACTTATTTTTCTATTCTGCACGAGTAATGTACAAGCGAAACGTACAATAACACGTCTTTAAGTTAATATATTAACTCCTATTCATTCATTATCTATGTTACGAGAAATATTTTTTGGTACAAGCTATTTAATGGTGAAAACTTATTTATTTTATATTTTTTTCTTCTGGACCATGAGAATTATTTGTTTTGATCTCTATTCTTCTACTGTACTTGATATTGGTATTTATCCGGATTTCGTTCTTTCACTATCGATGGACAAGGTCAAAGCTATTCTATCTAATTTTTTTTTTTTAATAATAAATCATGAATAAAATAAAAAAAGAAAAAAAAGAAATTTGAATCGTAACAAACCCCTTTGAAGTTTGTGAGAATCTTTTGAATCACTCCATTATTTGATTCAAAAGGTTCTCGGTGGTTTCCACTTAGTTTCGTTTATATATATGCGCTACGTATATTAAAGCACGTACTTGAGGCAAAAATATGATTGAGGAAATAATACAATGTTTTTCGGTGAAACTCTTTTTTTTTAAATATCTGACACACAGTTACAACAACTCGAACTTCGGAAATTGTTAGACTGAATAAATGTCCTTAACTATCAAGTCATATTAGATGAGTGAAATTTTTTTCTTACTTAGTTAACTATTTAAAACAGTAAAATGGTTATAAATATTATTATTTGTTTTAATTAAAATATCAATAATTTAATTTCAGAGTAATATTGAAATATTAAAAACATTTAAATTTAAAGTGTACATATAATTTCAGAGGGATGCGAATAGAGTAGCGATATTTACACCCCCCTAAAATTGTATGTACACCTCAAATTTTTATATTTTTCAAATTCTAACATTATACTTAAATTAAATTATTAATATTTTAATTTTAAAAAGATTATAATTTCTTATAACTATTTACTTTTTTGAAATTTTTTTTATTAACTAAATCAAATTTAAAATAATAAATAAAAATAAAAACCAAATAAAAAAGAAAAAAAAAAGAAAAAGGAAAACTCAATTTAAGAGGTGGGAGGAGTGCAGCTGCCTCTTCAGTTGACAGGAAAACTGCGGCTTGAAATGATGGCAGCCTGCCAGCCTCCTCCGAAACCTCTTTTAATTTTGTGTTTTAAATTGAAATAGAAAGGGAAAAAAAAAAAAAAAAAACACGCAGAAACTATAAAAAAAAAAAACATATGACATTGTTCTCTATTCTCTCTTCCTCTTTTTGAAAATGGAAATAATTAATAATAAAGTTGCTAAAAAAAATTAACAATAAAAGTGACAGGAAAATGAAGAAAGATGAAGACGAAACAAATGAGATTCTTGCATTTATTTTATGCGTTTTTTATTTTATTTTTTTTGTTTGAAGTAAAATAAAGAAAAAATAAGCCGTGTATTTATTGTTTATAATATTTTTAAAAATTAAAAGAAAAGGGTATATTTGGTAATATGTGGGGTGTGTTTACAAAAATTCATATTTTTAAAAATTTTAAAAAGGTATACATACAAAAGGGGTGCAAATACAGTTTTTCAGGGATGTAAATATCATAACTCATACGAATATTACCGCTCTTTCAAAATTCTTAGGCGGGCTGTAGCCCAGCCCAGCCAAGGCTTGATCCGTCTCTGCCATGATAGAGTCATTAAAACCTTTACGTGAAGCAAAATAGCCTGAATTTTGTTCCAGAGTTAGCATGATAATCAGTAGAGTTATCAGTTATGTTGAACATAAGGATTGTTTTGTGTTGCTGACTACTGTTGAGAGTTAGAATTCTTGACTTCCATGTCAATTTCAATCCAATCTCTTATAGCATTGTAGAGACTTGGTTTTTGGCATAACTAACAATGCACTTTCTGTCAATTCCATGTGCCAGTACTATATCCTCTTCCTCTGCCACGAAAAGATTCTCTTTGTTGACCTCCAGATCTTTCACATCTATTTGCATCAAAATGAGCAACAAAGTTTACAGAAGAGTTACTGATCAACTTGAGAGGTTGCATTTAATTGTTCAAACATATAACAAACTCATTGACTCTGCTTGTGATGAAACTAAGACCATCATATTCATGACCAAGACCATTCAACACACTAATGATTATGACAAGAGGTGAAGTCAGAATTTTAAATTTTGTCAAGTTGGGGGAATTTATAAAGAGAAGGGATTAAAAATGAATTTTTCAAAGGCCCTAACAGTTCACCGATTGACATTGAGCCTTTCTTAGCATTTTGTAGGATTTCCCTAGCTCCAAGAGATGTTTTAAATTTGTTTTCCTGACCTAAAACTCCTTCACTTTTGGTGGAAAACAACCAGCAAAGCAACAATTAGTCAACTCTCTTCCATGATTGAACTTTAGATTTGGTGGAATGAAGTTAACTTTTCCATTGTCACCAACTTCTTCAATGTAGTGTGTAGGAGGTATTCGAGTACTTGAAATCAACTTTTCAAGTTCAAGCTTCTCTAATGGCGGTTTTGCTTGAAAACTAAGAAAGAATAAAATAGAAAACAATATGGAAAATTCTGTAACTAATTCTTATTAACCGATCGATTTTAAGCAATACAACACCAGTTGAAATGTTTTCATTAGTTGAATTGAGCACGAAAAAATATACGGGATCCAATACGTGTTAACTTATATATACATGTTTTCTTATTCATCAATATTAATTAAAAAATGTTGTTTATATTTTAAAATATTATTATTATTATTTTTATTTTTTATTTTTATAATTATCAAATCCACAATCTTGTGGTGTAGGTGTGAGGGTAGACAATTTAACCCATATAAATGTGACATATGAAATTAATCATAATTAATATATATCCATTTGTCAATTGACACATCACTAGTTAGAATATAAAGTTGACGGTAGGTCTAGCATTACTATAAAAATAATATATATTAAAATGTATGGTTATTAATTCAGAGTTAGAAAACAAATTTAAATTTAAATTGCACTTCTAATATTTTTCTAATATTTAAAAGCTTTTTCGATTGTTAACATTTATAAAAATTTGTTTGATAAAATTTATTAATAATTAAACATAAATATATGCCTATGTTTATCGTGTTTTGATTATATAAATCATTAAATCAACACATTTTTATATTTTTAAGAAAATAAATAAGTAAAAACTATATAAATAAATAAATAAATAACCTACCAAAGCATGGTATTAGAGTGAATAATTAAGATTTTGAGAAAATATTTTTAAGTATATAATAAAATTAGTTAAGATAGAATTTAGTAAGTGTAATTTTCATTAGAAAAAAAGAATTATAATTGATATAACCAAAAATATATATATATATATATATAGTGATTTAATTTGGTTTATATTTGAGATATACAAAAAGAAATAATATATTTACAATTAAATATATACTCTACATGTATACATACTTTTTATAGTAAAAGAAAAATAAATCTAAAATTCATTATACATTAGACATAATGCTATCGACAAATCTAGAAGCAATCTCAGTATCATAGTTGTTGTTTTCTTCGTCAATTTCGGATACATTTTCAATTTTTCTTTAATAGGTATACAATATAGGTATATTTATGGTATACTAATACATATCATCATACTTTTACCATATGTATTATTATAATTGAAGTTATATTACAAAAATGTGGTGATGTGTATTAATATACTATAAATATACTTTATATTATGTGTTTATGAGAGAAAAATAGAAGATGTATTCAAAATAGAAGAAAACATCAGCAAAGAAAGGAGTGAAAATGGGATTTTTGGTAGTTGAGAAAGCTTTTAGAAATATTTCTTTTGGATGTTCTACTTGCTAGCTAGATCATTTATAGAAATTATATAACCATGTAAAGCAATTTATAAGGTAACAAAATTATACTTCGAAAGAACATCAACAACATTCCGTAATTTCGTCATCTGTGTTCCTTTTTCAGATTCAATTACCAATTTGGGTTGTTTAAACATAATTTTCCAAATTTGTGTGGGCTGTAATATTTAAATATTTATCTACTAAATAGTTATAAATGGAAATAAATTAAAATGGCAATTATCGATTACGTCTTGGATTTTATTTTAAATTTCAAGTTGTTTGCCACTTATATAAAAGTAACCAAATCGGTCATTACATTTTTCCCAAATGTCAAATTAATCCCTCTAACTAAGTTCCGTTAGTCTTTTTTAACTGTGTAAGAGTAAAATTGTACTTTATTCACAAACAATATAATAATGGCACATGCACAGTTTTTTTTAAACATATTTATGTTTTTGTTTATTTTATTTGTGGGGTTTTGATTTTTAAATAATTTTGACAACAGTGCTTGTATAATATTAACAAAAATAAAAAAAAAACAATTATATAAAAATAGTAAAAAAATGGTAACTTTGTTTATAAAATAAATGTATAATTGACATTGTCTTATTAAAATATTTTTAGAAAATTTTAATTAAAAAAGGTACAAACGGTGTTTCATTTTTTGGATTTTGTTGTAATTATAATGATGAATTTAATGCACAAAAGACAAAATAAATTTGTTCTAATATGAAAAATAATGGGTATTTACGTACTTTAACTAAAATTGTTAAAGTTAACTGTTATATTTAACACCGTTAAATCGTTAGAGGGACCAATTTGGTGACTTCTAAAAAAAGAGTGACTAATTTAGCACCTAGGTAAAATTTGAGGATCAATTTAGTCACTTTTATAAACGTCGCAAACAACTTGGAATTTGAAAAAATGTTCAGGACCTAATTGGTAATTGCCCTAGATTAAAATAACCAAAACAAAATTGATTTGAATCTTCTCCTCACATTAATTATTTTCACATTGTCCTCATCTAAATCAATGATTTTAATTAATTCTATCTTTTGGTAAAGTAAAAACAAAAAATTAATAGAAATAATTCAAAGTATTAATTTTCTATATTTGACACGTATCAATAGATTATGGAGGTGAGTATATTAAGGGGAGGATCTAGATCCAAATAGAATATATAGTTTTTTTTTTTTCCGCCTCTAGAAAATTTAGAGATTTTCTTCTTGCAATTCCATTTTTTATTTTTACACAACTTTTTTTTTTTTGAGAATAGAATTTTTTTTTTTTTAATACATAACTTTCTAAATGCACTCCATTCTAAATTTTTTTTAAAAAGGTTTAGAAACTCATTTTTTTTTTTTTTTTCCAAAAGAACTCATAGTTTAGAGACTAATAATTTGAATTTGAATTTGAATTTGAATTTGATCTCTTTAATTAATCCACAAGATAACTCATATGATGTACTCATTTTTGATTTTGCATATTTTGTCACTTGTAATCTTGTATCATGAACTAATATTTTGCATATTTGGTCACTTCACATTTTGGCTTTTGGGAGAAGTCAAAATGACCAAAAATGACTAGAGTATTTGGTAAAATTTCAAGGAAGTGTTTTTGGTCATTTTTGGCTTCTCCCAAAAGCTAAAATGAGAAGCTATATTTTTTAGTTTTTCCAAAAAAAACCTCGGGAAGTAATGTCAAACTAAGCCCGATTTACAAAAATATTCTCTCTACAAGTTGAAACCAAAAACAAAAACTAAATAAAACAAAATGAGAAGTGAAATTAAAGATACATATGTTCCAATTAAAAAAAAAAGTGTTTTTAACTCAAATTAAATATACCCTAAACGTCAGTTTAAATTATATATATATACCTCTCACATGTTGCATTCTATTAAAAAAAAAAACCGATTTAAAGCGTTTTTAGAATTTTTTTATTATTTTTATTTTTTATATAGTAATTTTAATTTATGTTAAAATTGTCATTAATAAAAAAAATTAAAATAGGGTGTAAAAGATAATTTGTGGATAGTAAACATCACTCAAAATTTTATTGTTTTTGTTATACTTAGTCATAAAGTGGCAAAAATACTCATAGGACTGTCGGGATCAAACAATATATGTGTAGTCCAGATATTTACTCCAATAAAAGTAGATAACTACTCCCATAACTCGAGAAGAAAACTTCTCACGCATACTTGTAAAATATGTATGGTGGGATTTGAACCTCTCACCATTTATGTAGAAGGGAGGTGTACTACCAACTCTGCTAGGTGATGTGAATCATCTCTCCTATCTTATATTCATTTTCTTTCTCTAAAAAAATTGTTGATTTATTTATTTATTTTTATGGAGGTATGGACACAGATCCATGGAACACAGACCTTGAAAAATATGTTAAATTTCCAAGGATGGAGTTATGTGCAAAACAGACCTCCATTTTTGAAAGTTTGTTCTATATATTTTTTGAAAGAGCACACCTTTATTATTGAGCCATCCGGATCCGTCCTTCCATATCTTACATGATTGAAAGAATAATAATATGACAATACAAATGAAATGAAATATAAACTCAAGACTCTTCAAAACCAGTAATCAATTAGAAGATGAGAGCTAACTTGGTAGTTTAGAGATCCATCCTATTTTGTCGATAAATGAAATATCTACAAAGTGATTCATGTAAGCAGGATCTGTGACCTTCTTTTCCCAAGACACACGTTTGGAAGCGTCTTGTCACGACCCGCAAAGTCCAATTACGGATTCCAGCCAAGGTGCCTAAAAATCCCACAACAAGGCAAAGCTGCTGGAAAAATCTAGAGATTTCCGTACACTTCTAGCAACGGAAGCTTCTGGAAGTCTCTAGTCACTAATGCTTTCTAGGTCTTTCTTGCACATGCATGTAGGAAGGATCTAGACACATGTACATATGTGTAGAACAATCTAGAATCTTGTAAAGGCATGTAAATACATGTAAGAGCATTCTAGTTAGGTGTAGAATATTCTGGAGACTTAATCTCCAATATTACTAGATTAGTCTAGAACATTCCTTAAGGAGGTGGCTCACCTATAAATAGGTAACTCCTCCCATTTGTAAGGCAACTCCAAGCCTATCCAAGTCATTTGTAATCAAAGCCTTGTAAAGCTTTCCTTATAGCAATACAAGCTTTATTTTCCCAACCAAGCTCTTCCAACACCTTTCTCTAGTCTCTCTTGCATTTGAGAGTGACAAACACACATTTTAGGCTTACTTAGCAACCTTGCCCACAAGTTGCCTAAGTGCCGCACGGGATTTTCCGCTGCGTAATTCTAAGCCCGTGACAGTCTGCTCCTGATCCACTGCAACCTGACTCCAAATATTCAATATTTTCCCTGAAATTATTAAAAATAAATAAATAAATCATAAATCATAATTATTTATATATGCTTCTAATAATAAAACATGTTTAATGATTTCTATGTATTTGATTATAAATTTAGTCTTACTCCTTGTGAATGTAATTCCAAGCATCCCAACCCTCAGGTACTATAATATCAGCTATTGTTGAATCAGCAAAAATAACTCTGGAATAGCCTCCATAAGCTCTCCCAAGGTAAGCTTTACCATTAGTTCCAGTAATATTGCAAGTCTTGAAAACAAACGCACTTGGATCTGTTGAAGAATTCCTCCCCTGTGCTGTTATATATCCAGTTGCATATTGTTCAGCATATGCTCCCATTGACAGATGTATTTCACATTGCTACATCACAAAACAAAACAAAACAAAACAAAAAATTTAAATTTAAATTACTTTTGTATTTTGTTATATAAAAAACAAAATGAATTTGTTTTTGCATGCAAAGTAGTACTACACACCTCATAAATAGACTGGCCGGAGCCAAAAATGAAATCTATAGCACCTTCAATGTAACAATCTTTGAAGTAATGGCGGCCTTGGACATCCCACAAGGTATCTTGAAGACCGGTAAAGCCACAGTCATAAAAAGCTGATTTATCTCCATATATTCTTGCTGCCAAAGCCTGTGTAACTTGGTTCTGATCTATACCAATCGACACATCGTACGTATTCTATTGAACATAGATATATGATATTATTAACTACCTATAAAATAAACGTAGTTAGATTTTAGATATATACATAATCTCATATATACATACCTTGAATGTAATACCTTTAACAAGTATATTATTAGAAAAACAAGAAAAAGTAGAGCTAGTATCTGTCTCGTCATGGTCACTCCACTCAACAAACGTGGATTTGCTCCCCGCTCCTTTGAGAAAGATATATGGTTTGTTCAATGGAATTGTTATCTTCTCCCTACACATTAAGTAAAAAAAAAAAAAAAAAAATCATCTCAGAAAAAAGTAATTAATTAATAATAAATGAGTAAATTACAATAAGCTTTGAAGTGGAATCAATAAGCCATGATGATGTTAATGTGAATTTGTTACCGATATTTTCCGGGAGAGATTTGGATACGTTTCCATGCACCGTTGTTATCAGGAATCTTATCAATGGCACTTTGAATGTTGGTGAAATTTCCCTTACCAGATTGGTCAACTGTAATGGTATAAGTGAGTTGATTTTGATCAGATTCGTCTGATTCGAAATCAAAAGCTCTACAAACACCGGAAAAAAACAGCAATAATAACAATAGAAAGAATGAAAACGGTTGATAAGGCTGCATTTTTTTTTTTTTTTTTTTTTTGTTGATGTTATGATTTGTAAAGCTTCTAGTTGCTATATATGATAAGAAAATATCTAGCAAGTGAACATTGATAAAACTGGCAATGAGACACAACTTTGACTGTGGTATACTGGTGTATATATATATATGATAATTAAAACTGTGGCGGAGAAGCAAAAAAAATTATGAGAGAAGATTTGTACCAACGGGTGCTGTGACCCCGTAGTGGAAAACAAGAGAAAAAACACGTGGATCCTATGTATTTATTACGCGGGTTTTAAATATTTTCACTTGTTTTTCCACTACGAAGCCGCGGCGGTGCCATCGGGTACGTAGAATTGCTCAAAAATTATTGTGTATTGTGGAAATCAAAATAGGTATGGAAAGAAAATCCACTGCGACAAGTAATTTCTTCATCTCTCAGGAATCTTTGATTTTCATTTACATTTAATTCTCCTCGAATCCTGTCACGTGTTTACCTTTGCAAGAAATTAAAGATTAATTCGGACAAATTATTGAGTTTTATTCCCGTATATCAATTGATCTCATAAATAAATGTTACCTAAATTAATACCAAATCACACGATATTTTAATACATTGGTTGAAAATATTCTTTACTTTTGTATGTAGTTCTCTCTTGTTATATGTATTGGTTCATTAAAATTCTTGAGATTTTATTTTCTAATTTTGTGAAAACCTTAAAAGGTGAATAATGAACCCAAAAATCAAAATGAAGGAAATGAATAACAAATATTTTGGGGCTCAGTGATTTTGTTTTGAGTGATGCTATTGATACACCCATTGTTGAACTATTTATACCCCACATTTTAAATTATTTAGTAATTTTTTTTCCCTTTATCAAATTATTCAAAGAGATATACAATTTTTATTAAAAAAATCTTGTAGAAAGTTAAACTAATAAAACTTCTCTTTCTTTATTTCAAAACCCTAATAACAAAAGCTTTAATGACATAGATTATTTCAATATTTACTATTTTTGTTTATATTTTCTTTCAAATGTCGATCTTATGTTTCCCATGTTTAGTATTTATTGATTTATTGCTATTTTTGTTTATATTTTCTTTCAGATCTCGATCTCATGTTTAGTATATATTGATTTTATTGTTTTACGTGTTTGCTATTTTTTTTCTCTGTTTATTTTCTTTCAGATCTTTCAGGTATATTATAATTTGTATCAATTCCTTTGTAGATTTTATTCCAGATCTTCCAAAGTTAGTTTAATGTTATTTATAAAAAAAAAAAAACAAAAAACAAAAAACAAAAACAAAAAAAATAAAAACAAAAACAAAAAAAAACAAAAAAAAAAAAAAAAAAACCAACGAAATCACACCAAGAATCACAACCAAAAAACAAAGCCAACCAAACACCAAAAGCAGAGTGAGAAAATCTATAAATAAAGATTATAAATGAAGTGTAATTTTATTTTTATTTTTTTGAAAAGATATGGGAGGTATTAAGGGTCAGTTTGATATTACGTTTGAGAAGTTAAAATCAGCTTATTTGATCATAATTTTGACATAAAATGATGTTTGGTAAAACTTCTAAAAGTAATTAATTGATAATCTGACAAGTTTTGAAAGTGATTTTGAGAAGTAGGTAGAGGGTTATTTTTTAAAAGTGATTATGGAATAATCTATTTCAGTATTTAATGAATCTTTTAAAATATCATTATTATCCTTATGAAATTAAATTAAAATCATTTATATTCCTTATTTCATCTTAAAATTTAAGATTCTAATTAAATATTGATTTGATTTATAAAATTTTTTAAAAATATTTTTTATTATTCCTATGGAATTTTTTTTTTCTAATTGAAATATTCTACTTAAATATTGATTTAATATATATAATTAATGAAAAAAAATAAAATAATGTTATAAAATCATGTCTATTTTAGTAATTGTAACTATTTTCAGCACTTTTGAAATAAAATTACCAAATATATGTATACTGCTTTTAAACTATACAGTAGTTTTAAAAGTATAATTACCCAAACAACTGCTGATTAACTTCACAATTGATTATTTTTTCAGCACATCTAACAATGATTATTATAAAAGTTAAAGCAATACTAAACTAGCCATAAGTTTAAAAAATAAGTAAAATGGTAGTACTAGAAATAAATCAAAAATATTACTAAAACCTTTAATTTTATATAATTAAATCAAAATTTTAAAATGTTGAGGGTGGGGGTGCCAATAGCACTGCTTTTTTGTTTTTCATTAAACAATTCAAGAATCTTAATTATTATTTTTTATATAGAATCTTAAGAGATTTTGTCTCGGTAATTTAAGCAATTGTGTCGAGGATTCTGGATCATCATATGTTTATTCATGAGAATGGGTCGTTTTGGGTTGAGTTGAGGTCCTTCTAGGCCCAACTTAGTTTACATTAAATGGATCAAAATGGGCTTTTTAACATATCAAAAATTGACGAGATGAGGCTGGTCTTGTGGTAAATATCTCCACCTATATCATGAGGTTGCGGGTTTGAGTCACCCTCTCTCCAAAAAAAACCCCGGATTTATATAACAGTGTATTGCTTCCAAAAAAAAAAAAAACACAATAAAAAATTATTAATTTAATATTTATAGGGACTAGGGAGTGTTTATACATTAATGAAAACAAGAGGGAATCAACTTTCAGGTAATCATAAAAGAAAATTTAATTTTCGATTTGTATGTTGGGTTTACGTAACTTGATTTCTAACATGTTTCGCAATTCATGAATTATGTTTGAGAATTTAATTTTCGATTTGTATAGGGGTCTTGTAACTTAATTTTCAACAGATTTTAATAAATATGTATCACAAATTAGGAATTGAGTTCTATTTTCCTTCCCGTGATTCTCAATTAATGAACATGCTCATATATTATTTATTGGTCCCTTCAAATTATAAAATATTGACAAAATTAGAAGCAGATTCTTTTTTTTTTTTTTTTGTTTTTCCAATTGATTCACTGAATTGCCTACTTTTTCTATCTTTTTTTTTTAAAATCTTTTAAAAGGCGATAAAATATTCAAAAGGCATATTTTTTTCTGTAAAAATATATAAAAGAGAAGAATAATTTTGTGATACTAATTCTATTACAATATAAGCTTATTTATAGGCATTGGAAATTATATAAAATGGAAATATAAAATAATACGGAAACAATTCAAATTCAAATACAAAAGGTAACCATATAAAATATTTTATATATAACAGATAATAATTTAGAGAATCAATTATTAACGTTCCCTCTCAAACTCAATGTGGCAAATCAAAGCGAGTTTGCAAATGAAGCCTTATAGGCATGATGATAAATTCGGAGGTTATTCGAAATGATAATTGAATCCAGAAGTGATCAGGGATGTTGATTGGGCCGGAGGTGATCCGAGATATTGATTGGGTCGGAGGCGATCCAGGATATAGATTGGGCCGAAAGTGATTCGGGATGTTGATTGAATCGGAGGTGATCCGAGATATTGATTGGGTCGGAGGTGATCCGAGATATTGATTAAGCCGGAGGTGATCCGGGATATTGATGGAATTGGAGGTGATTCGGGGTTGAAAATGAGTCCGGAGGTGATCCAGGATATTGATTGACTCTGGAAGTGATCCATATTCAAATTGACTCTAAGGGTGATCTGGGATGTTGATTGACTCTGGAGGTGATCCATATTGAAATTGAATTTGGAGGTGGTCCGAATCAAAAACAATGAATGACTAGAGAAAGTCAATTGGAAAAGTTACAAACGGCGCCGCCGCCTGCCATCGCAGACGGCGACTCAAATGGTTTATCAACGGAAGGCTTATTTATAAGATCAAACAAAGCTTTGATACTATGTAAAAATATATGAAAGCGAAATTTTTTTTTATTATTCATGATACTAATTCTATTACGATAGAAGCTTATTTATAGGCATAGGAAATTACATAAAATGGAAATATAAAATAATACGGAAACAATTCAAATTGAAATACAACAAGTAACCATATAAAATATTTTATATATGACAGATAATAATATGGAGAATCAATTATTAACGATTTTTTTTCTCGATTTTAATTATAAAAAATAAAAAATAAAAAAAATCTTAAATAGTAAACTGGCAATGTTACAAGATTTGGGGCTTAATGCTTTTGTTTGTGTCCGTGATTTACGCAATTATGTGGAGAGCCTGGGTCGTTTTGGGTTGAGATCCTTCTAGGCCCAACTTCGTTTACATTAAATGGGACAAAATGGGCCCTTTAACCAGTCAATATTATTAACTTTTTTTTTGGAAGGGAAATATTATCACCTTAAAGTGTGATTTCTATAAACCTCGGACAATCAAAACTTTATAAATTAATTCATTCAAAAAAAAAAAAAAAAAAAAAAAAAAACTTTATAAATTAATTTATTTTTTGGTGATATACTATTTAGGCATTTACGGTGTGGCAACTCGAATCTAGAACATTATCAGACTGAATGAGCACTCTTTAGTTTATCACCAAGTCACATTGAGCGGTTATTTGTTTCGGTCTTTAATTAGCCTATAATTAGGATGCTTTGTTACTAAAGTTGTGTTTGATATGGTTTTTCAAGTAGAGCTTTTAAGAGTAGATTTTTTACTAATAGAGCTTTTAACAACAATTTGTATGTCATTTGGTAATCAATTTAAAAAGTGATTCAGTTTCATAGATTGTTTGGCAATATATTTTTAAAAAGAACATTTGGTTGTTTAAATTACAAAAAAGGAGTTGACAATATATTTATAATGAAAGAGGTATAATGGTATATGGTTGAATATCTAGAATTTGTAAAGGGTAGTTGAGACAATACATATGTTTTAAAAGTTCAAAAAGAGCTTCTTGGAGTAGCCCAAATTTTGGACTTCTCCAAATAAACATAAAATAACTTTTTTAAATAGCAGTTGAGACAATTCACATATTAAAAAAAGCACATTTTGAGTTTCGCCAAGCAACCAAAATAACTTTAAAAGAGCTTTTAACATTAAAAAAGCTCTAGAAAAGCCATACAAAACATGTTCTAACTGGTTGTTCAATTTTTACAAAGACCAAGACAAGTTGGGGTTGGTCGGTGGGAAGCCCTTCAAATCGACACCATGAGGTTGTAGGTTCGAATCATGTCTTTTTTTTTCCAATCCCAAATTATTGAAATGAGCAAATTACACTAAACCTCCCTGAGGTTTGACCTCTTGCATCTAGAGGTGGCCATGATTTCGGTTAAACCGACGGTTTTGCCTGCGGTTTAACCGAAACCGTACTTCCAAAAACCGCCCCAAAATCGAAACCGGAACCGGAACAGGAATTGGCGGTTTCAAAACCGGTTGGAAACCGGTTGAACCGGTTACGGTTTCGGTTTGGGTACTTCCAAAAACCGCCCAAAAACCAACGGTTAAACCGGCTGTTTTAACCGCGGTTAAATCGGCTGTTTTAACCGCGGTTAAATCGGCTGTTTTAACCGCGGTTAAACCGCCGGTTTTTTTTAAAATAAAAAATAAAAAAAAATCGACTAATCAGAAGCTGACACGTGGCATTTTTTTGATTTTTTTTTTTGAAAAACCGAAACCGAACCCAAAACCGTCGGTTTTTAAACCGAAACCGTAAAACCGCCGGTTAGAAACCGTGTACCAAACCGGAATTCCGGTTATGGTTTCGGTTTTGGGTGGCCACGGAACCGAAACCGAACCGAAACCGAACCGTGGCCACCACTACTTGCATCCATAAATAACTTTATCATTAATTGACACTCGCACCCCTGTCGTTATGTCAAACTTAACTGTTGACTAACTGTCCTTTAAAAGAAACTACCCTTAATTTCTAAATTAAATTAATAAAAAAACAAAAATAAAAAATAAAAAACATTTTTCTACCATCCATGTTTGATATGGATGGTGGAGATCAAATAAAATTTTAAAGTGAAAATTGAATTGAATTATAAAATATATAAATTAAAAGAAAAAAAAATTTAAAAACAAAAAAAAAAAAATTAAAAAGCAAAAATAAAAAATAAAAGGGTTAATATTAAAGACATCCCCTCACCTTTGAACTATTATTGGATGTCTTGCTAAAAATGATTTTATTTCATAAACATCCCCTGTAGACTAACAAACAATGATTCAATTGATCGATTTTTAATGCTAAAAAGTCTATAATATCTGTATTTAAGCTTCAATTATATTAATTGAACATTATACCCTCTGAATCTTACCAAATAAAGCATTGTTTGTTGGTCCATAAAGGGTGTTTCTGAAATAAAAGTATTTTTATCTAGATATCCAATAATAGTTGAAAGGTGAGGGGATGTTTTTAATATTAAACCAAAATAAAATTTAAAAAATTGAAATATATATGTCGTTGTTTGTGTAGGTGAGATATGGGTGATGGAGATCTATTTTTTTTTAAAAAAAATGTTTTGTTTTTTTGTTTTGTTTTTTTATTAATTTAATTTAGGGATCATAGGTAGTTTAGTCTTTTAAAGGTAACTATTAGTTAACGGTTAAGTTTGACTTAACAGCAGAGGGTGTAAGTGTTAATTAATAATAACGTTGTTTATAGGTACAAGAGGTCAAACCTGAGGGAGGTTGGGTGCAATTTGCTCTATTAAAATATTAATATATATATATATATATACGGTATCGTTCCCATGAGAGTATCCTTATATAACTTTATCAAGGTATTGAATGTGAGCCACTTATTTATAAAAATGATTTGACAAGTGTATATATACCAAGTCAAAGTATGTAAAACGAGTGACTCACATTCAATGTCATTATATAATTCTATCAGGGCATCCTCATAAAGTTATATAAGGATGCCCTAATAGGAACAAGACCGTAATTGAATATGAGTCACTCATTTATAAAAGTGATTTGACAAGTGTATACATACCAAGTCAAAGTATGTAAAACGAGTGGCTCACATTCAATGTCCTTATATAATTCTATCAGGACATCCTCATAGGAAAATTTCCGTACATATATATATATATAAGGGCCGATGAGTGACTCACATTCAATGTCGTTATATAATTCTATCAGGACATCCTCATATGAAAATTTCCATGTATATATATATATATATATATATATATTTATATACAAGAGTCAGTGAGATTTGAGAACATAATTACAACTTCCAAACTAGGGCCTATTCCTTGGAGACTTCAATTTACGAATACAAGGCATGTTTATTAATAATGAATGAAAATAAAATGCAATTAAGATTCATGGCTGAGGGAATCAGGAAATAGAATTTAATTTCCAATTTATGTTTGAGATCAACTAACTTGATTTCTAACGGATTTTAATAAATAGGTATCATAAATTAGGAATTAAGTTATCTTTTTTTCATAAACTTTTTTTTAAAAAAGGTTATCATTCCTTTGTTACGATTCTCTATTAGTAAAAATAATAATATGTTATCTGTGATAACTTGTGCTATAAGGACACATGATAAAACAATATTAAAAGAAATATACATACTATATTTATCATCTTTAATCACAATAAATGTAAAAATAAGACAATAAATACAGTCCTACTTTCTTTTTATAACATGTTATCTTGTGCCTTCAATAACCTTGTCCATTAATTATCGGTTTATTTGCTTTCTCGGTTAGCGAAGGATTAAGGAAAAAGAAAAAAGAAAAAGAACTCATAATTGAATAGTGTTCTATCTTAAAAATAAAGTAATGTTACGTTGTCCAAATTTGGTGTCTAAATCTGGTGTCCAAATGATGTGACAACACTGGGTCATTTATTTAAACCATACAAATCTAATACAATTTAAATGAATAGCCCACGGTGTTACCACATCATTTTGGATACCAGATTTGGATACTAAATTTGAACAACGTAATATTACTCCTTAAAAAATTGAGAAAATTTTGGACTTTAACGACTTTCATCATTAACAATTATATTACCTTTCTTTTATTAATTTAATCAAACCGCAAATCCAATCGCTCTTTATAATTGGACTTTTCTAATATTATATTAATTATTTATCTACACTTACGATTTATTTTATTTTATTTTTATTTTTTGTATCTGTTGGTATCCAGACCAGTTTGCACGTACTTCGATTAATTCCATGAAGTCTTAAAGTTAACATCCGGGTAAACCTCTAATGGCTCTAAGAGAAATGTGACTGTCAATGATCAAACCCAAGACATCCGAATTTACGGTTCATCCCAGTGACCAGTGACACCACCCCTTGAGATTAAACACTTACGGCTTTACTCTTTTTTTGATAAAAGTCAAACAATATATATAATTTGAAGTTATGAACTCTGCCGGTGGAGCTTCATTTTAAAAACTATGATCATCACTGAAAAGTACCATTGTCTCCATGGTACAAAATCAAGTAATTCACATAATTATAAAACATTAATATTAGATGATCCAAAATATTAGTCTAAAAACCAATCCAAATATTTTGTTAAGTCCACGATTTATGTGATAATGACAATTTATTAATACATTATTTGAATTGAATTTAGGGTTAACTATTTGGATTGTATTGTATTACTCAATTATAAAATAATTGTATTATTTTGCTAAGATCAAGGTGTCTATAGCATGGCCCACATAGGCTAGGAGAGGCAAGAGCACCACCACGACCAGCTACTAGCAAGTTATATCCCGCAAGAAACTTCTTGTTATAGTAAAATAATTGAAATTCCATTTAGTTAAAGTGATCCTCCCTGGTAGAAGTGGTCATGGTTTCAGTTAAACTAAAGGTTTTGTCCGCGGTTTAACCGAAATCGTACTTTCAAAAACCGTCCTAAAACTAAAACCGGAACCGACGGTTTCAAAACCGGTGTACTTTCAAAAACCGTCAAAAACCGGCGGTTAAACCGCTGGTTTTTTTTTTTTTTTTTTATAAATTTAAAAAAACATCAACTAATCAGAAGTTGCCACGTGCCACTTTTTTTGATTTTTTTTTTGAAAAACCGAAACCGAACCCAAAACCGTCAGTTTTTAAACCAAAACCAAAACCAAAACCAAAACCGTAAAACCGCCAGTTAGAAACCGTGTACCAAACCGGTTTTCCAGTTAAGGTTTCGGTTTTGGGTGGTCACGGAACCGAAACCGCCGGTTTCAAACCGAAACCGAACCGTGGCCACCACTACTCCATGCTACACTTTTATTTGATTTTTGATTGTTATATTATATATGTAGCAATGTCCGTTCAACTACTTACACCTCCTTGTAAAATATAAATAATGAGAATTAAATGTCTTAATTTTAACTATTTATATATTTATAATTTAACCCAAATGTGGAAATGGTGGAAAATGTCACTTTTTTAAACTCATGTGGTGACAAAGTCACTTTTTTAATAAGTTAAGTTTAAAAGGCACCTATTATGGTGAACTACCAAAATTGCCCTTATTTTACACATTTCTCTTTCTTACTTTAAAGTTTTCAGAGCTTTTTTATTTCACCTTTTTCTATAACAAACCTCCAATGGAAGTTAAACACCATAACCTTATCAAATCATCTTTATTGGATAGTTAATTTTGTGGCGCTACGCAGACGCATTCGGGGGTCGAGCTCCCCGGTGAGCTCGCGGTGGTCGAGCTGCCCGGTCAGCTCGCGGGGGTGCAGGGGGCAGCGCCCCCAGAGCTTTTTTTTCAATTTAAAACCCTTCATTGAATTCATTTTTATTTGTTCTTCGTGTCTTTTGTAAACCATAAGTTGGTTGTGTAAATTACTCGAGTAGTGTATGAAAAGGCTCGGGTAGAGAATGAAAAGGCACAGGTAGTGAATGAAAAGGCTCGGGTAGTGTATGAAAAGGCTCGAATAGTGAATGAAAAGGCTCGGGTAGTGAATGAAAAGGCTCGGGTAGTGTATGAAAAGGCTCGGGTAGTGTATGAAAAGGCACGGGTAGTGAATGAAAAGGCACGGGTAGTGAATGAAAAGGCTCGGGTAGTGTATGAAAAGGCTCGGGTAGTGAATGAAAAGGCACGGGTAGTGAATGAAAAGGCTCGGGTAGTGAATGAAAAGGCTCGGGTAGTGAATGAAAAGGCTCGGGTAGTGAATGAAAAGGCTCGGGTAGTGAATGAAAAGGCACGGGTAGTGTATGAAAAGGCACGGGTAGTGAATGAAAAGGCACGGGTAGAGAATGAAAAGGCTCGGGTAGGTCAAAAGGCACGGTGTGAATGAAAAGGCACTCGGGTAGTGTATGAAAAGGCACGGGTAGTGAATGAAAAGGCACGGGTAGTGAATGAAAAGGCTCGGGTAGTGTATGAAAAGGCACGGGTAGTGAATGAAAAGGCACGGGTAGTGAATGAAAAGGCTCGAACATAGTGTCTGAAAAGGCTCGAACATAGTGTCTGAAAAGGCTCGAATCAAGTGTAAAAAGGCTCGAACCTAGTGTAAAAAGGCAAAGAAATGCACAAAAAGGCTCAAACCTAGTGTAAAAAGGCACGAAAATGCACAAAAAGGCTCGAACCTAGTGTAAAAAGGCTCGAAAACACATAAAAAGGTACGAAAAGGCTCGGATCTAATGTAAAAAGGCTCGAACCTAGTGTAAAAAGGCTCGAACCTAGTGTAAAAAGGCTCGAAAATACTCGAACCTAGTGTAAAAAGACTCGAAAAGGCTCGAATCTAGTGTCAAAAGATACGAAAAGGCTCGGATGTTTTCTCTTAAATGTTTTCTCTCTATGTTTAAAAAAGACATAAACTGACAAAAAAATGGTATTTTTGTCTGGCCACCTAAATAGGTGTCTTTTAAACTTAAGTTAGTAATGTGGTGTCTGTCTTACAAAAAGCGCCTCAAATAGTGACAAAAAAATTTTAAACCCCTTTATAAAATGCGATGAATAAAACATTTTGTTTAACTAATTGTTTTGGATGCCAAAGTTTCGAAGACCAATTAAATTAAAATTAAGACTAAATAAAAACTATCAAATTGTATAGAGTTTTTTTAACTTCATTTTTATAATACACCAAAATTAACAATTGCGTGGAAATTCCTTTGATTTTTTTCATATGGAATTTCAATTGACAAAGATTTAAAATAAAAAAACTCTACACTTTACACCGGTGACAATTGGGCACCTAATCAGCTCAGTTATAACTTATAATACATATTCCGAAAAATAAAAATCCTTCACATATTTTGCATAAACAATTTCTTTATCTTGAAAATTTAAAGCACGCATGCATGTCCCATGCATCCAATGATGGACGACATGCAAGTGACACCTTACATATAAGTGTCATCTTCTAAGTAATATTTCCATGGAAACAGC
Organism: Acer negundo; assembly: GCA_035582765.1. Taxonomy (NCBI): domain Eukaryota; kingdom Viridiplantae; phylum Streptophyta; class Magnoliopsida; order Sapindales; family Sapindaceae; genus Acer; species Acer negundo. Next base: position 24,341,537 of record CM069236.1, read on the forward strand.
TAGTCGATAGTATTTCATATAAAAGGGTTTCTCACTGCACTAAAAGAGAAAAAAGGGAGCATAAAAAACACATAGCCCAAAGGAAGACCGACAGGTAGGGGTGAAGCCAAAAAAAAATTTGTTTGTGAGATCAATATAGTAAAATATAATATTTCGAGAGATTTTAGAAAGTTATATTTTTAAAATGAGTAACGTTAGACATCAATACCATTATCGTAACTTTTCAATCACAATATATATAACAGTTGATGTGTCAATTGGTGAGTGGATATATAGATAACTGATATAAATCATTATTAATGTTTATCTACTCACCAATTGACACATCAACTGCTATATGTATTATGATTAAAAAGTTGTGACTAGTTAGAAATATGTAAATTTAAAGTTAATTGAACAATTACATATGTAAATAAATAAAGAATAATAAGGTGGGGTATAAAATTTTATGTTATTCGTCGTAAATCGGGAACGTTCTAAGACTCGATCGGTGATTGTAATGGAGAAGCAAAGTGTCTCTCTCGATTCTAAATATTCTTTTCACTCTTACACTTGAACCCTAGAAAATACTAAGTAAAACTCTGCGAATTCAGGTTTACAACCCAACAACACAAACCGCCCAAATTTCTTATCTGGATAGCTTACTTGATTCTATTTTTTATTCAATTTTCTCACGTACCCCACTTTTTTGTATTTATAAATAAGTGCACACGCTTCTCGTTTCCTTCATCAGTTGAATACAAAGCAAGCACACATCCCTTTGAGTTGATCCTTTTTCGATAGTGTTCTTGTTAAATTCGTTTTAGCTTTTATTGTTCTTGCCATTCTTATAAAACTTATACATTCCAATTCTACTTTCGGTATATTCTCGGAAGGCAAAGATATTAAAATCCCGAAATTTCTTCAGACTTCAATAGTTGCCTTTCACGGTGTATATATATTATTTTATAATATACTATCAATCTTTTAACGATTCAATTTCCAAATAAGTAGTCCTCTAAACTCTGTATAAAAAACCCATTAAGCTTGGAGGTTTTTGTCATATTGAGTTCTTGTTTCTAGTCATCTCTTCAGTTTTGCTCTGTTTTTTTTTTTCTTTTTCCCTCTGTTTCGTTTTCTGTCATGGCTCCTCCAAATGATCCTTCAAATCCACAACTAAACAAACTTGTCCCAAACACTTTAGACAAATACTTGGCCTTAGATAACGAAAAGTTGAGTGTCAAAGGTGTCACGGTGCTCTCTGATGTTCCTAGCAATGTAACTTTCAAGCCCTTTTACTCAATCACCAAATCTTCTGATGTTCCACTTCCTCTTCTCCAGCGTGTCCAAGCCCACTCAAACAAAGGCGGGTTCTTGGGATTCAAATCTCAGGACCCATCTGATCGTTTGATCAACTCCTTGGGTAGATTTAACGGTAGGGATTTCTTGAGTATCTTTAGGTTCAAAACATGGTGGTCCACTCAATGGGTTGGGACTTCTGGGTCTGATTTGCAAATGGAGTCTCAATGGGTACTCTTAGATGTCCCTGAAATAGCTTCTTATGTCATTATCATACCTGTTATTGAAGGCAGTTTCAGGTCTGCTCTTCATCCTGGAACTGATGGTCATGTCATGATTTGTGCTGAGAGTGGTTCTACTCAAACAAAAGCCTCGTCTTTCGATTCCATCGCTTATGTTCATGTGTCTGATAATCCTTACAATATCATGAAAGAAGCCTATAGTGCTCTTAGAGTCCATCTCAATACTTTCAAGCTATTGGAAGAGAAACAAGTCCCTTCTCTAGTTAACAAATTCGGTTGGTGCACTTGGGATGCTTTTTACTTGACTGTAGAACCGGCTGGTGTCTGGCATGGAGTCAAAGAGTTTTCAGAGGGCGGTCTCTCGCCGAGGTTTATCATCATTGACGATGGTTGGCAGAGCGCCAATCGTGATTGCGATAACCCGAATGAGGATACTAAATATCTTGCTCTTGGTGGTGAACAAATGACTTGTAGGATGCATAGGCTCGATGAAGGAGAGAAATTTAGAAAATACAAGGCTGGATCCTTGTTGGGTCCTGACGCTCCTTCGTTTGATGTAAAGAAGCCGAAGTTGCTGATCAATAAGGGGATTGAAATCGAAGTTGCTACCAAGGAGCGTAACAAGGCGGTCCAAGCTGGAGTTACTGATGTTTCCGGGTTTGATTCGAAGATCAGTAAGTTGAGAAAGGAATCGGAGGAGATATTCATTGCAGAAAAGATTAGTACTCCTGCAGATGGAGGGTGTGGGAGTTGTTCTTGCAAGGCTGAGAATTACGGAATGAAAGCGTTTACAAGTGATTTGAGAACAAAATTCAAAAGTTTGGATGATATTTGGGTGTGGCATGCTCTTTGTGGTGCATGGGGTGGTGTTAGGCCAGGAACTACTCATCTGAATTCCAAGGTCGTTCAATGTAATGTCTCTCCTGGACTCGACGGGACGATGGAAGATCTTGCTGTTGTCAAAATTGTTGAAGGTGGTGTTGGGCTTGTTCATCCAACTCAGGCTGGAGATTATTATGACTCTATGCATTCCTATCTTGCCCAAGCAGGCATTACTGGGGTCAAAATTGATGTTATTCATGTATGTGTTCCTATTCAAACCATGTTTACTTTTCATATTCTATATCTGCTTTCATTTTTATATGTGTTTTAATATATATATATTTATATATATATATATATATATATATATGATTATACATACAGACTCTTGAATATCTCTGTGAGGAATATGGAGGCCGGGTTGAGCTTGCAAAGGCTTATTACAAAGGACTGTCAAATTCCCTGAAAAAGAACTTTAATGGATCTGGAATCATCTCTAGTATGCAACAATGCAATGACTTTTTCTTCCTTGGAACAGATCAGATATCTATGGGAAGAGTTGGTGAGAAATTTAATTTATAAGTCTAGCTTTACACTTCTAATAACTTTATAAGAAAAAAGATTCTGACTGGGTTGATTGACTTACTGTTTGGTTCAGGTGATGATTTCTGGTTCCAGGATCCAAATGGTGATCCAATGGGAAGCTATTGGCTGCAAGGGGTTCATATGATCCACTGTTCCTACAACAGCTTGTGGATGGGTCAGTTCATACAGCCTGATTGGGATATGTTCCAATCCGATCACTGTTGTGCCAAATTCCACGCCGGTTCCAGAGCCATCTGTGGCGGTCCTGTCTACGTGAGCGACTCGTTGAGCGGTCACGATTTCGATCTCTTGAAGCAACTTGTCTACCCTGATGGTACCATCCCTAAGTGCCAGCACTACGCCCTCCCAACCAGAGACTGCATTTTCAAGAACCCCTTGTTCGACAAGAAAACCATTCTCAAGATTTGGAATGTCAACAAGGTAAATACATTTATTTGTGTTTTTTACTTTTTGATATACCACTTGCAACAGCGGTGACTCGAAACTGGCAGATTGTTCCAGTCTGAATGAGCGCTTATAGTGTTTTGTTATCATCTTAGTTGTTGATGAACCATTGAAATTCATTTGATTTGCTACATATTTTTACAGTATGGAGGGGTGATTGGAGCTTTCAACTGCCAAGGAGCTGGATGGAGCAGCGAAGAGAAGAGGATCCTGGGCTATCCGGAAGCCTACAAGCCGATGTCCGGCTCAGTGCACGTTACTGACATTGAATGGAACCAAAACACAGAGGCTGCACATATGGGTGAGGCTGATGAATACTCGGTCTACTTCAACCAAGCTGAGCAACTACAACTGATGACCCAAAAATCTGGTCCAATTCAAATCACAATCCAACCATCCACATTTGAACTATTCAGCTTTGTGCCAGTCAAGAAGCTTGGACCCGGCATCAAATTCGCTCCGGTTGGGCTAATCAACATGTTCAACAGTGGAGGGACAGTTGAAGAATTGAAGTACTTTGATTCTGGAGCTGAGACTAGTGTCAAGATTGATGTCAAAGGAGGAGGAGGTTTCTTAGCCTATTCAAGTGTGTGTCCAAAAAAGTGTCAGTTGAATGGTGCTGAGGCTGATTTTGAGTGGTCAACAGAAGGCAAACTGACCTTGAATGTCCCTTGGATTGAAGAGGCTGGTGGCATTTCTCATGTGGTTTTTCTCTTTTGAAGTTGTTGATTATAACAACTTTTTAATTACAAGAACTAGTGAGTTTGAAGTTTAGTCAAGGTCTAGGGTGTGTAAATGCCTTGGCATTTATTTATTTAAATAAATTACCTTCAATTATTTGTGAAATTTAAAAGGGTGTTAATTCATCAATCCCTTTAACTAATTAACCAAAAATCTTGTGTAATGTGATTGTTTCTCTTAAATTCTTTGTTATTACTATTTTTTTTTTTTCCGAAATCGATCTTACTGCTTCTAATTAGAGCTATTCCTACTGGCTTATATATTTATAGGTGGAGTTCTACGCTTTTTTATGTAGTATCCCAGATCATTAGACTTGATAATCATTATTATGATAATCTAGGACCCTGCACCTGAAACTTGCCGATTTAATTTATAGGATTCTGGACTTTAACTAGATTTTAATTACCATCTTTGAAGTGACCAAGCTTTCTTCATTATTTCACTATCTTTTTGCTGAAACTCTTTTAAAAGAAATTAGAATTGAATGAAACATGGGAACTAGCTTTGTCTTGGTAAAATATGAAGGATTTGCTAGAAACAAAAACAGATATTTAAAAAAGTGACATTCTTCTTGGATCAACAAGCATAGCCGCCATTACCAATTACTGTAGAATGCACTAAAATTAAAGCTTCTACGATATTCGACGGTCAGACCCATCGCATATTTGCACACGTAAGAATCTCTCACAAACCAGAATGTTCCTTCCAGCAACTTTTTGTATTGCAGATATCGACTGCTAGAAAACAGTTGTCATCATTCTTGCTCGGTTGAGCTTTTGTTTCTTTTTAGTTTCAAGTGCTTTTGTTCTGTTATATAATTAACTTTTTGACTTATTTGCTCATCGAGTTTATTCTAACTCCTTTAACGGTTGATACCGTTAAGTATCACAGGATGATGTGATACTTTTTTTATTAGAAATTTGGATCAAACCCACAGAAATCAACTGAAATCAAGGAGTGAACTTTCTGTTAATTTCTATTTTGTCGTAATTTGAATATGAAATATTACTTTTAAAATACAGGATTAATTAGCGGCTTACTTTAATTTTTAAAAGAAAAAAAGTGACGATATTTAACTTTGTTTGAATTATTATTAAATAAATATTAAGGAAAACGACCGAAAGAAAGAAACAAGATCGAATGGAGAATTAAAACCATGAAAAAAGTTGTTCTAATTGCTTCCTACTTCTACCGATAAGAGATTAAATCAAATGAATTAATATAATAACAATGACTTAATGAATACTTTAATTTATAATTTCTTGGTCGAGTTAGTAGTGTACACGTTGGTGGTTTGGTTTCGAGTCCAACCTCGCAAATGTATTTTTTTCATGGTTTTATGTGAGTAAATTTTTAAAATTATAAGAATAGATATCTAACCGTATATATTCTATTTGATCTTAATAGATCCCGTCAAACCTATGAACCAACCTTTCGATGTTAGAATTTATAGTTCAACTACCAGCCAAGTGTCAAGAGTGTGACTCAAGCATGTGGAGCCACATGTCTGAATAGCAACAGAAACATCCAGCACCAAATGGTCAAAGACATTTAAAACCTCTCAACAGTCAACACACAATCTCACAACTCACTTTCAAAAGATCACAATTAACTGTAATTTAATTTTGTATCTACTAGTCCGGTTTCTTCACGAAGAAGAGATATATGGATTGTCATATCAAAGAAATTGGATAAACCCACAAAAGGTGTCGGTTTGTACCTGGAAAACAGAGACCCCTTTCTCCAGATTAACAAAAAAATCCAAGTGAAAGTGTAAAAGAGTTGAAGACGCGTAGGTGCATTTTTTATTATCAGAAATATATAAAAATATGAGTGTCTTTTGGGTCGGCCGAATAGAAACACAATTTGGAGAAAAGTGAAAAGTCATATGTTAGAAAACCAACTGCTATTTAACTAACTAATAACTATATTAGTTAGTACTAAAATGACCGTGTTATGATGTTATGGTCTTGCTGCCTCATCCATCATGCATGGAAGCACCATTACCATACATGCATTTCACATACCATTATCTAGCCACTTGGTTTAACCGACCTTATCCTACCGAGCCGGGCCGGGCCCAATCTTAAATAAATAAAGAGTGGCGATGTTTACACCCCTTAAAAACCGTATGTACATTCTAAATTAGTGTATTTTTAAAAGCCCAATAATACCCTTGAGTAAAATTACTAAGATGACTAATTGTTTGTTAGTACACCCACAAATAATTATTAATTAGTTTCCTATTTTAATCTTTTGTAATTTTATTTTCCTATTAGGGGTTTGATATTAACATATATAATAAAAACTTTTTATTTTCCTATTAGGGGTTTGATATTAACATATATAATAAAAACTTTTTCCATTTCAGTAAACCTTAAATTCTCTTTTAAATATATTTTCAATCTCTTTTAAGGAAATATAAATTGATTGTTAAGTATGGAAAATAAATCAAAATCATGAGACAAATTTGGTTGTGAAAAAGTAAAGTTTTAAAATAATTTTTATTAGAAGAACAAAATTATTATTTATATAAATAGGCTTTTTAAATTAACAATATTATCTATATTTTTTATTTATTTTAAACACACTTTAGATTTTTATTTATTTATCAATATTATATGTTTTTTCTTGTAAAAAAAATATTAGATGTTTTACAATTTCATCAAACATCTATCTTTTTTTTTTTTTTTTTGAAATATCATTTAACACTTATCTACTTCCACATCACTTGAGACATGATTCAAATCTTAAATTCATACCAAACAGAAAGTGATTCTCCAATAAAAAAAATATATTAAAATGGATTTTTAACAAAAAATGGAGTTTGATTTTGAAAAAACCAAAAAGAGAAAAGAAATAGAAAAGAGAAATAATAGCAAGAGAAATTAAAAGTAACAACGAAATTTAAAATAATAATAAAGTTGATTAAATAATATAATAATAGTCATAGGTGGTGTGTACTTACAAAAATACAATACATTATAATTTTTAAAAAGGATAAAAAAGGGTATTTTTGGCATTAAGTGGGATTTATTTACAAATCAGAGATTTTTAAAAAATTTTGATGGGTGTGATTACGAAAGGGGTGCAGATATAGTTTTTGAAGGGTACTATTATCGCCACTCATAAATAAATGGGCGATATTGATACCCTTTAAAAATTGTATTAGCTTCCATTTTATACACATCAAAAATTAAAGAAAACACTGATGCTAGATCACCCAAAAATTTAACCCAAATTTCATCAAATAATATGGCAAGTGGTTTTTTTATTAACCACATCATCATATGTTGTATGTAGTAATGACAATTCAGTTGCCAATCATTTGGGTTAAAATTTGGACTAACTTTTTGGATGGTCTAGCATTACTCTTAAAAAAAAATCTTCAATTTGTAAATAAATCACACTTAATACCGAAAATACCCTTCTTTAATTTATACACGGTCCAAAATCAGGTTTCAGTGGTGTTATTAACACCGCACTAGTTTTATCAATACACCCCAATTCTCGAGTCAAATTAGACAAGTCAAGTAAAATTTTAATTTGGATCCAACTCGTTCCGACCTAATTGATAAAAACTTAAATCCAATTGTAAAAGAACTTTAAATATAATCTAGTCCAATTAAACTCAATATTCTTAATATATAAAAATTAAAATAAACAAAATAATTATCGTACTACAAACTTGTACCAATAATATTATTCCAATATTTTGTCAAATTAAATATATAATTGTCAATGCCGGATATATAATCATCAAGTCATAACATAAATCAAAGAGTAATGCTAGAACATCCAAAAATTTAGTCCAAATTTTAAACCAAATAATATGGCAAGTGAATTGTCATCACCACACACAACATGTGATGATGTAGTTAATAAAAAAACTACTTACCACATCATTTGGGTTTAAATTTGAACTAAATTTTTGGATGGTCTAGCATTACTATAAAACAAATTTAAAAACAAAACCAACAAAGAGATAATGATTTCATTTACAATTGAGGCAATCGTAATGGTTCAATAGTTATCTAGTGAAAACTTAAAAACAAAGCCATACAATTTTACAAAAGAAAGAACTAACTAATTATTAAGTAATAATTTATAAAAAAGTTCAAGATAAGTAATAATAATAACTAAATGTATGATAAAATTATATTACATCTAATCAGCGTCCTGATATAACTTCATCAGTGCGTTGTATGTGGGCTATAGATTATGGAGAAATTTTGACAAGTGCATACACTTTGAGTTAAAGCATGTAAATCTAATGGTTCACATTCAACGCACTTATGAAGTTATATCAGGACGCACTGAGTTGGAAATTTTCCTACATCTAATTGAGTTATATGAGTTATATATATATATATATTGTTAAATATTACATTATTACATAAATTCGGGATTTAGTTATATTTTGTGCCTGAATTGTTAATCACTTAATTGGGATTTAGCGCATGAATAAACAAAAATATAGAATTAAATATATCAACTTATATTTCAAATAAAAAAAATATTGACTTTAAATATTTTGACGGATTTAGTAGATTTTTATACGAAAATATATTATATGACCTAATCCGATAGAATTTCAAAATTTGGATCCAATCCCATCCAATCATGAATATTGTTGGATTGAATTGGATCCTGTACAACTAAAGTTTGTAGAGCCAGTTTGCAAAAGCTTCTTTACTAATTAAAAAAGCTTTTAAACAAAGAAAAAAACTCTTTTCAAAAAAATTGTTGTCATTTGATTGTCATTCTGTAGAGCTTTTTAATGATTAAAAAAAACAGTTTTATGTTTATCGAGAAAAGCTCAAATTTAAAGTTTTTCTAAATAGACTTTTTTGAGTTTTTTTTAATAACATTTAAAGTGTCTATTATAACCCTATTATTTATTTTTATTTTTTAAAAAGTATTTTGGTAATCTTATTATTGAACTGAACTTTTTTAAGAGAATTTCTTCTTACAATCCAATGATTTTCTTTTTTAAACTTCATTTCTAAAGACACTTAATTCTAATAATTTACATTTTGAAAAAATAATTCCGAAGACACTTCATTTTTTCTAAAATTATCCATTTTATCTTTTGGCACTCATAATCTAAAGACACTCAATTTTAAAAAAAAAATAATTTTTAAAGACACTCTATTTTATTTTAATATTACACATTTTGAATACTAAAACGGGATTTTGAAAAGAGATGTTAAGTAATCAAATAAAAATAAAACATAATAAAAGTGAGAAGACCGAAACAATAAGAAAACAGTTTTGGAGATCAAACCGTGAAAATAGGAAAATAATTTTTTTTTTCTCTTTTGGATTTCAAGTTTGAGTAAAAAAAAAAAATTATATCGAGTAAAAAACAATTTTAAATATATATTCTGGAAAAAAGAATTATATATATATAACTAGTGATGATAATAATAGAGGGTTTGATGGTGTAAGAAAAAAAAGTTGAAAAAAAATATATATATATATTTTAGGGTTTGTAAAACAGAAAACAAAAACACAAAAGTGGAAAACAACCTTATTTTCTAAAAAAAATTGTTTGAAGTGTCTTTAGAACCTTTATTTTTATTGTCTAGTAATTTTAATTTAGATTAAAATTTTCATTAATAAAAATAAAATAAAATAGTGTAAACCGATTAAATTGTCAATAGCAATTCTCTTTTTTAAGTGAAAAGATACAATCAAATGACCAACAACTTTCCTTTAAAAGCTTTATTCGTAAAAGATCTATTTCAAAAAATCTATTACTAAAAAACCTAATTAAAGAAACTTTCCTAAACGAACCTTATTCAAAAGAGAGTGACTGCAGTTAAAATATTCGGTGTAAAAGTTGATGCGTAATATTCTTTTAATCATTCCTGAATTACCTCAAATAGACTTCAACCGCAACTCTAGTTTCTACTTTCTCTACTAATCACGTAATCATAGTTTCCTTTGCAAATAAACCAACGAAGGTTGTCAAAGAAATCTTTCCCAAGAATTTGAGTTGTAGTGAAATTACAACTCCATCAAGAGATTGTTTACTTTCCTTAACGGATTAACTCTTTGGTTATAGATTATTTACTTCATTGATTTAAACTCGTACTTATTTTTATCCTCAACAAGGCTCAAAATCCATGGAGTCTACTCAATTGAATAACATGGAAGATAACAAAATTGAAAAGCCAATTCTATATGGGGACATTGAAGAGATAGAAGACGAAGTTGAGAAAAGGTTCAAACAATTCAAAACCTTTGATAAGATTTCATGTTATTACCCATTTGATCATCGCTACGTTGACAAATCAAAGCGTATTGATCCAGAGAGCAAAGTAGCCATGAAGCTGCAGCTAGAGTGGGAAATTCTGGAGAAGAATCTCCCATGTTCAATTTTTGTTAGAACATACGAAGGAAGATTTGATATCATGAGAGTTGCAGTTGCTGGCTTGGAAGGTACCCCTTATTGTCATGGACTCTTCTTCTTTGACATATACTTCCCCAGCAATTACCCAGCTCGCCCTCCAGAGATCTTCCATCGCTCTAATGACTTGAATTCAAACCAACGAGATAGGAAGGTTCCCACCAGTCTCCCATATTTCAATCAGTGGTATAAGCAGACTTCGCAAAAATGGAATCCGAAGCAATCCGACATCTTGCAAGTACTTGTCTCAATTCAACAACATGTTTTGAAAGGGAGACCTTATGTTAAGGAGTCAGTTCTCAACGCTTTCAGTGAAGGGCAATCCAAGAAGAGTAACAAAGAGGTTTTCATGCTGAATTGTGAGGCAATGCTTTGTACACTTACGTTTCCTCCACTACATTTCAAAGATCTAGTTCAAGGGCATTATCGAGTGAGGGCTCATCCGATTCTTCTGATTTGTAAAGCACAGATGAAGATTATTAATGATAACGCTCTCAACCAATTGTTCTTCAAACTCCTGAAGGCATTCGAAGTGAACGGAGCTTATTGTCGTCATCACTATGATATATCATTACAGGAAGAGGAGTCTTCAGAGCACCAAGAGGAGAGAAGTCATAGTAATGGGTATACATTTAAGTTTATCAACAAATTTCGGAATATGCTCTAACTATAGAACTAAAAGTAATTGGATTATTAGTTTGGTTCAGCTAAATGTTTTGCTTTAGAATATTTTTAACAGAGATCTTTTTCTTCATCTTAATTAAAGCTCTAAAATCAAGTAATATTAACAAATATCAATCTATACTTATGATAGTTCTGTTTTTTTCCAACCTGTTCTACTTTTGATAGTTCTGTTCTTTACCAATCTGTTTTTCTTAATTGAGTCCCTTAAGTGTGTATAATTTATGATTGTTGTCTCACGATTCTTATAACTCTCACTAAAACTTTCGACAAGCTATCAGTTATGCAATCCTAGACGGGTTTACTAGTGTTAGGTTTTGATTTGAGAATTTTAAAAGTGTTAGAAAAATTAAACTGGACTTACAACTCTTGGTAGTTGTTTTAGGGTCACACCAACTTATCTAGATCCCTGATCTAACTGTCCAAAAAGGGTCATTAGGTTAACATTTTGATGTTTACATACAAGTACTACATCAACATACCCAAAAACAACTGGAAAAATCCATAGATTTCACTGCCGGAATACTACCAGTGGTCTAAAAAGCACTGGGCGCAAGTCAGGTGGCAGTGACGAGACGAGGAGCTGCTGGCTGGGGGAGCTGTGGAGGCGAGACTCAAGAGTGAGTGTAGACTCTGGAGCGAACCAGAGAAGAGAAGAGAAGAAAAAGATTTTTTGGGGTTTTTAAATTAATCTCAAAACGACGTCATTCGCCTAGGGTGCCTAGCGCCGATTAGACCTTAATCGGCACAGCCGGCTGCCACTTTGGATCACTGAATACTAATGCAGGCTCCTACAGTCCTTTAGAACATTAACAAGTTTGAAGCACTTAACATTCTATGATTGACTGGAAATTGTGTCCCTCTATAACCAATTATTCATGTATTGCAATCTTTGATTTCAATATAGCTGCTCTCTTTAATAACTAGAAAGATTATCAACATCAATTTGTCCGATCTCTGTTCGAGATCTCTGTTTTGTTCCACGGTTTCGACCACATGTCATTTGATAACAAGTAATGACATCACAAACTTGATGTCTTATTTCTACTTCAATCCATTAGAATCAAACAGGAACTTGTAGATTCTATAGAATATACATACAAGAACAAATATCCTGATCTTAAATATCTGTGAGTTAAATCTGAAGACATTTTGCAAATAAATCATCAATCAATTTTACAATCAAACACAATAGAAAATACTGTAAAAGGAAATCGTTTTAATCTAATTAAAATCTAAATCCGAAGACATTTTGCAGCAGCTGATGTCCTAATAAAATCATCAATCAATTTAACAGTCAAACACAATTCAAAATACTGTAAAAGGAAATCGTATCAACCAATTTATATCTAAAATTGACATGAACAAACTCCGACTAGAAAAATAAATCACAAAACAAACGACATGTACCTAATTGGAACCGAACAAGTCACCGTCCTGTCTCGTTTGGCCAAGCTCAAGCTGCAGTACACATACAATCTAATAGAAATATTAGAGGCAGAGAGCTAGAAATCTCTGAAATGACAACAACTGAAAAGACAGATCACGAGTTTGTGCGTGAATCTAACATCATCCGAAATCAAGACATGAAGTGGGTTTTTATTAAATTCACGCACAAACCCGAGATAGGTCTCCTCTTTTTTTGGTATTGATTGGTATACGAATACGAGGCTGTCGAACAGAAATGGAACCGATACGACGTTTTTATGACTGCAAAATTTCGTCTCCGTAAGATGCCCTAGTTTACGTGGCTGTGATGCGACGCCGATGTATCACGTGTCCTACTGTTGTCCGTACGATCGGCGCGCATGTGTTTGTGTATGGACTTTGTAATCGCAGACAAGATCATCGAGTACGGTAAATGAACAGTTACAAATTTACAGCATAAATTTTTTTTTTTTTTTTTTTTTTCTTTTAAAAATGAAAATTTTAATTATTTTTATGGATTGTCTTGACTCAAAAGGTTCCAAAAAATGTTTATGTGAGACTAACAAAAAAATCAAGGAATGTCCACCATCTTCTACCTCTATTTTTTATTCTCCAACTGGTTGTTAGCTAGGTTATGAGAAAAAGTTTTTGATGTATCTATATATCCTATACTATTGATATGTAGGTTCAATTATGGTAAAAAAAAAAAAATTTCTTTTAATTTCTTTAAATGTAAAATTACAATTACTATATTTAAAGTTTATATAATTATTTAATAGACATAGTTTAGTTAGATTTTAATTATAGTATCCCTTAGATTTGAATTAAATGTCGATTGATAAATACAATTCTTTAAGTTTGTATAATTACTTAATAGACAGATCTTACTAATAATAACAACACAACATAAACTATATAGTAAGAATTTTTTATTATTTTAAATTGTAAAAGAGGAAATAGGGGTATATAGCACTTTTAAAATTTTGACTTGTACAACTATCACATTTTAATAACTCTTGTTTTAATAGTTTCAAAAAAAAAAAAAATTGTTTTAATAGCACTAAAAATGGAATTTGGACAAAAATACACCACAACCCCCCCCCCCCCCCCCCCCCCCCAGCTTCTTTTTCCCATGTGTCCTTCACCTTTTTTTTTTTTCCAAAATCTCCATTGATGAAGCTTCAATGGAGGTGTCACTACCGACCAGCGAGTTGATCGACAAAACCACCGCCAAGACGTCCATCGTGCGCCACCCGTTGTAACGGAAGTATCCATTTTCAGTTTCGAGCTGTATGGAGAGAGAAGCGAAGCCAAGCCAAACCCGAATCGTCTCCAAACCTTCATCGTCAAATCTGCGATGATCCGTTGCGAATCTGACCAAACCAATGGCACCAACGAACTTGACGTCGTTTGACCTTCCAAATTCGACTATCTCTGGAGTCAACCGACGCCGTCGTCGGCTCGTCACTGTCACCATTGATGGAGGTCGAACATAATAAGTCTCGAACAAACTTGAATTAAGTCTCGAAACGCATCAATAAGTCTCGAAAACTCATGAATAAGTCTCGAATTTTTAAAATAAGTCTCGAATTTGACCTAATAAGTCTCGAAACTACAAATAAGTCTCGAATTTTCGAGGAAAAAAAATACAAAGGAAAAGAATAAGTGGGGGTATTTTGGTCTCACCACCTATTTTGGTGCTATTAAAACAAGATTTATTAATGTGGTGTTATTTACACAAGTCCTCCCCAAAAAAGTGCTATTTAATATTTGAACCCATTGTAAAATGAGACTGAGGATGAAAATATAATTTTCTATGTATTTAATGTGTTGAAAAAGAAAAGGGAATTATACAAGGATGGAAATGTAATTTGTGTGGAACTTTATGACTTGCGGATTATACAATGGATGTGTGTAAAGTGAAATACATTAAAAAAAAAATTATAAAAAATCGAAGCGGTGGTTTCTGGTCAAATAGAAAAATAATTAAATCATCCATATGAGTTTAGGACTTTCTCAAGGTATTACATCAATATAATAACATTTATATGAACTAAAATTGTATGTGACATATTAACATTTCTTATTTTTCAAGAATATGTATATTTGCAAATATGAAACTCAAATACTAATTTGAGCACATGCAAGGCATCTGCTCCAAGTGGGAAATGGAAATATGGACGGAAATATCGATATCAATAAATATTGACAAAAAAAAAATTAATGAAACTTTTTAAAAAGTTTAAATAACTAATAATCTAACAAAAAAATTTATTTCTTTTTAAATACTTATAATATCTAACGACTATATTATAAGTGTGTGATAGATAGAATCCATTGAATTTGCTATGATCTATGGTCCAATCTGATCCGATTGGATCGTAGAAATTAGAATATGATCCGATCCAATCTAATTACAATTAAATTTGATCTGATCAAATTGTAAAATACTTAAATCTAATATGATCTAATATTATAGATCAGATTCATATGAAGCAACTTTTAATATATAAAAGTTAAAACATTCCTAAATTAACAAAATTAAATTATTAATCTATACGGTACTTCAAATAAAATTAGCAAATTAATTATTAACATAAAAGCAATTCATAATCTGTATACTTTAAACTTCAAAAGGTCCTAACAAATTATAAACATTAAACATAGAAATCCAAGATCCAATATGATCCAAAATTTGCACCCAAAATTTGCTCAATATTCATCTATATAAGACAAAATAAATTGGCCAATATAAATTATGCCTTATATTTTGGCGGATTGGCGGATTAGCGGATTTCCATATAGAAATCCAAGCTCCAATTTGATCCAACGGATTTAAGAATTTAAGATCCAATCATATCCTTAAATACAATCCGATCCAAAATCTAATCCAATAGATTGGATTGGATCCAATGGATCTTATTGGATTGGATTGGATCTCGCACACCCCTAAACTATATGGTATAAATATAAGAGGAAACAACACTTTTTAACCAAAAAATCAAGGGAGTTTCTATTTTTATCCGGAATGAGTAGTTTTCATTGTTTTTACCAAACGTTTCACCAAAGAGACAATTTTACCTAGAGGTGTCACAGTTCCGGTTCCACAGTTAGAAAATAAAATGTTACATTACAAAATATTACATTTTATTTATAAAAAAATAAAATGTTAGAAAGGACATTGTAGTGTATTGGGTCATGGCCTATAACCCTTGTCCAAGTAATTATGTTTTCCTTTCCCTTCTCCTCCTTTTTATATAGGTTAGGCATCTCATTCACTTCTCTATTTATTCAATGTGGAATGTGGGATAAGAAGTCATGTTATGCATTTTTAACAAATATTTCAGGTGAATCAAATATTTCAGCAATACGTATCAAGTGTCGAAACACGTAGTTATTACAATTTTAAACTATAATGAAGATCTCTGCATATAAATTTCAATATCCTTCCTATGAGTATCATGAGACTTGAGAGATGCCAAATAAGCTACTATGCTCTTGGTTGTTACATATGTTATAATTATTCTGCATAGCTAGTATGAGACAAATTGTTATTTGATAAATTATAAATGATGTTTTAATGAGCTATTTGGCATATTTATTTTCCAGATTCAGCAAAGATACAATGCTGCAACAGAGTATTTGCCGTATGTTATTGATGGTTCATCTTTAGCTTCTAGATGCTGGACTGTTTGGATATTTGAAAATTCGTAGCCACCATTCATCAAGCAAATGATCATGTTGCTAGTTGAAACCATTAGAGATGGACTTGTCACCAAATAATGTCAATTTATATTTAGGGTTTTATTTATTATTTATTTGCTACTCATTGTGAGGATTTAGTTCTTATCAAATAATAAGAATAAAAATCTATTGAAGTCTTACAATTTCTTATGTTCCAAATTACTAACATTTTAGTCTTGTGCAATTTGTTCAAGTATAAACAAAACATGTAATGAATGATTGCTTACAAAACCTATGTTTAAGTGTTTAACCTGACAACTTGGCAGATTTTATGCAAAGGAACTAATTGAATGAAGGTGAAGTGAATATTTGTTAAAAATGCATAATATGACTTCTTATCCTACATCCCACATTGGATAAATAGAGAAGTAAATGAGATGCATAATCTATATAAAAAGGATGAGAAGTTAAGGGAAAACATAATTACTTGGACAAGGGTTATGGGCTATGACATAATACTCTACAATGTCCTTTCTTTTTTAAACATTTTATTTTTATAAATAAAGTGTTAATTTTTTTATTAAAAAAAAAAAAATTAGAACTGCCGGTTCCTTAATCGGAACCGGAAAAATAGTTCTGGTTTCAGTTTTTTCGGTTCCGACAGTTCGAACCGGAACCATGTCAGGTCTAATTTTACCCCACCGCCAGATTAAACACATTGGGAATTAAACTGGTAGTGTGTTTAATTTAAGAAAACAAGTGATGTGTTTAATTTAAGAAAACAAGTGATGTGTTTCATTGAAGAAAACTGATGTGTTTAATTGAAGAAGATTGATATGATTAATTGAACAAGACCGGTGTGTTTAATTGAGAAATCATTAAGGATATTTTTATGTCATCAGCTTGGTAAAAACAATCAAAACACTAATGTCGGGTAAAAATAAAAACTCCACTAATTATATGGTTAGTTTCAATTTTAACCCTAAATATAAATATAATGCACATTCAATCTATAGAAAAAATTAAAAATCTTTCATTAGAAGTTAACACTTTAGTTTTTAATAGTTTGCATCATACAAATCATATAAATTTTAATATAAAAACGAAGACCTAGGTTGTTCAAACATAGTGTGGCTAGTATCTTGATTCATATAATACAGTTACCGGCCATAACATACAATTTGAATTATTTTCAATATAATCAAGACCATGTCACATATAAACTTATTGATTTCTTTCCACCGTCCTTTCATATAAAGGAAATTGTGTCTATGTAGAATGATAATCGGAGATCCTTAAACTCATGGATTCAAAACTGATTGAAAGATTGTATGTACTTTAAAAAGACAAAAAATAATAATTAGATTCTTGTTTGAAAAAAAAAAAGATATTTAAAATAATTTTTTTTTAAAAAAAGCTTATAAGAATCTTGTTTGAAAAATAAATAATGAGATTCTTGGTGAAAAAAATTACAATATAATTTCATAAAATTATAGTTATAGATTGTTATATGGTTTGTTTGGAATCTATTAACGTCAACACATATAAAAAAGCAAAAATGTGACTATTTGAGTACATAATTTATTTAATTATAAAATAAACAAAAAGATAGATGAAAAGATCAGTGAAATTCTTAAACTTCTCACTTTATATTGACGAAAATATATAGGATTTTTTACGGATATTTCACGTATATTTCCACGATATTTCCGGATATATCCACGATGTTAAAATTATAGATTTACTGATATCGATATTTTCAGAAATTTCTATGATATTTTTATGAAAATAATATTATACCCCATATCGATATTAGTATTCTCGGGATACGAAAATAATAATATCAACAGAAATATTAGGGATATTATCGATTTTTCAATCATCGGACTCTAGTGACTAAAACTTATAAAAAAAGCTTGACTATTTGATTAAGGCAACTCAAGACCGTAAAGTCATCCTTGAGTATTCCTTTGATTAAAGCCTTCCCGAATTCTTGTACTTAAACACACAAGAATCGCCATCAAAGCGCAAGAAACTTAACAAGTTGTATATTTATATAATGAACTAACAATATGATGAGATAATGGAAGTTATTATACCATTGCCAACGAGAATTTTGTCATTGCTTTTGTACTCTGAATTTGTGTCAAGTTGTTGAGTCGCAGTGACATGATTTGTTGCTCCATTGGAGAGTCATTAAAAACTTTAGGTGAAGCAAAATAGGTTCACGAGATGGTCCGATGGTAAAACCTTCACATTACACTATAAAGTTGCGGGTTCAATTGAAAAAAGCAAAATAGGTTGAATTTTGTGCCAAGTTAGCATGATAATTAGTAGTGTTATGTTGAACAGAAGGATTGTTTTGTGTTGCTGACTACTGTTGAGAGTTAGAATTCCGACTTCCATGTCAGTTTCGATCAAATCTCTTGTAGCATTGAAGAGCAGCATGACTTGGTTTTTGGCATAACTAACAATGCACTTTTTGTCCATTCCATGTTCCAATTCTGCCTCCTCTTCCTCTGCCATGAAAAGATCCTCTTTGTTAACCTCTACCTGTTTGATTTCTATTTGAATCATAATGAGCAAAAGAAGTTGATAGATCAACTTGAAAGGTTGCATTTAATTGTTCAATTCTCTGCTCATGCATCATGAGCAGATATTGACCATCTCGCAAACTCATTGACTCTGCTTGAGTGCTTGTGATGAAACTAACCCAACAATTGGAACAAATCCATGACCAAGACCATTCAACACACTAATGATAATGTCATGATCAGGGACAATCTAGCATGTAGTCATAAAACTATCACCTATAGTCTATAGACTTGATTTTTAGAACATAGTCACCAATTGACACCGAGTCTTTCTTAGTATTTTACAATTGATGTCTTAGTGTTAGCAATTCCAAACCATAAACATCCATAAAACATCAAACCATAATCATAAGAGAAACATAGAAGTTCTTAGATGTGTGTGCTGAAGCATACACAGCAAAACCATATTACTGTCACTAAAAGACTTATAAAAATACATGAGTGAAAACAGCTAAGCATGGCTATCAAAAACTAATTGCATCAACCCATACATGCTGATATAAAAAACATTAAAACCACACCTAACACCACAAACATTGGTGACCAAAACAAGTTAGCTAAAACTAATACAACTTAAACCATTGGAAGCTAACTAAATACATTGTAAACTAACTAAACAATAGCCATAACATAACAAATAAACCATAAACCGAAAATGAACAAAACAACAATAGATTTGGAGTCTCTTAGAAAACTTTTAATCTTCAACACTCCTCCTTAAAATTTTTCTTAGAGACTCCAAGCTTTGCCCTTAAGACATTAAACTGACCATAGCCAAGTGCTTTAGTGAGAATGTCAGCCACTTGTTCCTCAGTTTTGCAATGAATCAATTTCACTTCTCCATCTCGTTCAGCCTCTCGAATGACATAGAACTTCACATTGATATGCTTGGTTCTTCCATGTTGAACAGATTTTTTGCCATCGAAATAGCTGAAATATTATCACACCATAATACAGTAGGCTTAGCTTGAATAAAGTTTAAATCAGGAAGGACCTTTCAGATCCAAATTGCTTGGTTAGTTGTTGCTGCTGCAGCTACATATTCTGCCTCTGTTGTTGACTGTGCTACAACTTCTTGCTTCTTGGAATTCTAGGAGAATGCTCTACTTCCAAGAGAAAAAATGTACCTAATCGTGCTTTTAGAATCATCAAGAGACCCTGCCCAGTCATTGTCCACATATCCAATCAATTCTCCATTAGATTTTTCATACCAAATGCCTAAGTCTAAAGTCCCTTTCAAGTATCTCAAGATCCTCTTCCCAACTCCAAAGTGAGTAAGGTTAGAGAGTGCATAAATCTTGAAAGAAGACCAGAAGGATACATCAAGTCAGGTCTAGTTGCTGTCAAATACAATAGACTGCCAACTAGACTTCTGTAATTTGATTCATCAGCCTTTGCATCACCATCTGACTTGGTGAGTTTTTCATTGATTGCAAGAGGTGTTGAAACAGGCTTGCAGCTTTCCATCTTGAACTTCCTCAAAACATCCATAGCATACTTCCTTTGTGACAGAAATATGCTATCATTGAGTTGATGCACTTCCATTCTAAGGAAGTAATTCATCACACCCAGATCTGTCATCTCAAATTCCTTGAGCATACTTTCTTTAAACTTGATAATACCATCATCATTATTACCAGTAACCAGTAAGTCATCAACATACAAGGAGACAATGATCTTGCTACCATTCCTATCAGTTTTAACATACAAGGTAGCTTCATTTTGACTCATTTTGAAACCATTTTGCAGAAAATAAGTATCAACTCTGCTAAACCAGGCCCTTGGGGCCTGCTTCAAACCATATAAGGCTTTATGAAGTCTATAAACATCACTTTCATGCTTAGAAATCACATACCCTGATGGCTGCTCCACATAAATTTCTTCTTGTAGATTTCCATTGAGGAATGCTAACTTGACATCAAGATGATACAATCTTTATTCATGTTGAGCAGACAAGGCAGCAAGTAACCTGATTGTTTCATGTCTTGCCACATGAGCAAAAGTGTCTCCAAAATCAACTCCTGCAACTTGTGAATACCCTTTTACCACTAGCCTAGCTTTATACTTGTTTATAAAATCATTTGGATTCAATTTGGTTCTATAAACCCATTTAACACCAATAATCTTTCTGTTACATAGTCTAGGAACCAACTGTCATGTTTCATTTTTTGCAATCATTTTCAACTCCTCCTGCATTGCAATCCTCCATTCTTCCATCTTTGAAGCTTCCTCATAGCTGGAAGGTTCATTCACCATAACATTACATCTCTCATAAATTTCTGCTAAGGATTTTGTCTTCAAAACAGGAGAATCAAACTCAACTATCTAATCATCATCAACTTTTACATCATCATGTGAATTCTGGTCATTCTGTTCAACTTGTATAGGCTTCATCTCAAGCTGAATCTCTCCGCTGTCTCTCTGCACTTGCTTGTTTTCCTAATTCCCGTGAGCTCCTTCATCAAACTGCACATCTCTACTTACCAAAATTTTATTGGTTTGAACATTATACACCCTATAACCTTTTGAACTAATTGCAACCAATGAAAATTCCCAATTGAGCCTTTTCATCAAGTTTTGTTCTCTTCACATCAGCTACATGAGTATAGCAAATTGAACCAAAGACTTTGATATGCTTCACTGAGGGTTTTAGACCAGTCCAAGCATCCAATGGTGTCATACCTTGAACAGCTTTGGTGGCAAGCCTATTCAAGATATACATTGATGTATGGACAGCTTCTACCCAGAAAGACTTGGGCAATTTATTCTCTACAATCAAGCTTATAGCCATCTCTATTACTGTTCTATTCTTTCTCTTTGAGACTCCATTTTGCTGTGGAGTATAAGGAACAGTTAGTTGATGCTTGATTCCCATGTCTTCACAAAAAGCATTAAATTTGTTGGAGGTATACTCACTGCCATTGTCTGATCTAAGCACATTAAGCTTGCATCCACTTTCCATTTCAACCATACTTTTGAACTTCTTAAATACATCAAAAGTTTGAGCTTTGTTGGCCAAGAAATACACCCACGTCATTCTTGTAAAGTCATCAATAAATAATAAAAAATACAGACTTTGATTCAAGGAAAGTATGCTTATTGGACCAGATAAATCAATGTGGATCAATTCTAGTTTATTTTTAGCTATAGTTACATTTGTTGCTGGAAATGGCCTTCTATGCATTTTTCCATACTGACATGCATCACAAACATCTTCAATTCTACTAATTTCAGGTAAGCCTTCCACCATGTTATGTGTTTATAAATAAACCAGTGCATTTACATTGAAGTGGCCTAACCTTATGTGCCATATAATTGAATTATCATGCTTAGATAATAAGGCAACATGCTTGACTTGTCTAAAATTGACTGGGAAGCTATTACCTAGCATTTTAATCCTAGCCACTTCTACATCATGAAATCAACAATAACACAACAATCATCTTTGAATGATAATGAGTATCCTCTCTTCAATAACTGAGCCACACTTAATAAGTTTTGATCTAAATCAGGTATGAATAACACATCATGAATAACTTTAGTACCTAAATCTGTGTGAATCAAAACATTTCCTCTTCCTACAGCATGGACCACATTACCATTGCCTAGCTTGACTATTGTTCTGTCAATTCTGTCAAGAGAGGAAAATAAGCTTTCATCCTTGGCCATATGAATTGTACACCCACTGTCTACATACCACACTTCATTTGAGGCAACATTGCAAACCTGAGTCACCATGAACATATGATCATCTGGGTTCTGTTCATAAGTGAAATTTTCTTGTTGTGTAGGCTGTTTTATTTGCTGATTTGGCTTGGCTATGCAATAGCTCTCTTTGTGTCCCCATTTATTACAATAATTGCATTGAATTTGTGGCTTCCCTTTGTACCAACAATCTTTTACAAGATGATTGGTTCTTTTACATGTAGAACAAGATGGATACTTGTTCCTTGCACCAGCTTCTGCAAAGCTACTGTCAAGCTTTGTTTTTCCTTTTTTATCACCATTTCTTGGACCAGAACCTTGTTTTTTTTTTTTTTTGGTCTTTTTTGAATGGTTGATTCCTTTTGTGTCTAGCTTGGAAAGAACCCTCCATTTCATCACCATTTTTTATAGCAAGCCTCTACTCTTGGGCTTGCAATTTGCTAACCATCTCAGAAATTGTCAAAGCCTTGATATCACAAGACTCTTCGATGGCAGCTACTTTTGCTTCAAATTTATCTGGTAAACTCACCAGCATCTTTTCCACAACTTTGTGGTCTTCAATAGAGTCACCATATAGCCTCATTTGATTCACCAACTCTGACAGCTTTGATGAATAATCCTTGACAGTTTCTTCTTCTTTCATTCTTAACATTTCAAACTCTCTTTTGAGAGTCAGTAGCTTGACTGATCTCACCCTTCACTGCCTTCGAATCTCTCTTTTAACTCATCTCATATCAACTTTGCAGTGTCAAAATGCATAATGCTTGTGAAGACTGAATCTGACAAGGCTGAATACATACATGTAACAGCCTTGTCCCTCTTCATCTTTTCTTCTTCATGTTGTTTCATTTGAGCTATCGTTGGGTTAGCTCTTAGGGGAGGAACTTGCTTGTCTTCATTAACATAATTCCATAAACCAAATGCTTTCATATAGGACTTCATTTTGACAGTCCATATCTGATAATTTTCCCCAGAAAGCTGAGGAACATGAAGGGTAACATTGCCTGATGTAGCCATGCTTTCACTCATATGTGTTTGTCTCTCACTCTCAAGTGTTTAGACCTCACTAAACTCTCAAAGGAATAGAAAACAAACCTCACAGACCCTTAAAGAAGAAAGCTTTGATACCACTGTTAGCAATTCCAAACCATAAACATCCATAAAACATCAAACCATAATCATAAGAGAAACATAGAAGTTCTTAGATATGTGTGCTGATGCATACACAGCAAAACCATATTACTATTACTAAAAGACTTATAAAAATACATGAGTGAAAACAGCTAAGCATGGCTTTCAAAAACTAATTACATCAACCCATACCTGCTAATATAAAAAACATTAAAACCACACTTAACACCACAAACATTGGTGACTGAAACAAGTTAGCTAAAACTAATACAACCTAAACCATTGAAAGCTAACTAAATACATTGCAAACTAACTAAACAACAGCCATAACATAACAAATAAACCATAAACCGAAAATGAACAAAACAGCAACAGATTTGGAGTCTCTTAGAAAACTTTTAATCTTCAACACTTAGTTTCAAAATCTTAACCATAGATTGCTGAGTATATAATTTTTCTAGGATTTCCTAAGCTTCAAGAGATTTTTTTAATTTGTTTTCCTGACCTAAAACTCCTTTACTTTTGTTGGAAAACAAAAGGCAAAGTAACAATTAGTCAGCTTTCTTCCATGATCTGAATTCAGGATTTGGTCGAACGAATTTAACGTTTCCATTGTCACTAACTTCTTCGATGTAGCGTTCATGAGGTGTTTGAGTACAAGAAACCAACTCTTTGAGTTCAAGAGCTTGAATCACAACTATGACTTTATCTTTCTAATTCACATAGTTGAGTTTGTCATGTAAGTTGAGGTTCAAAGTTTTGGCGAGTGAAGTAAAGCCCATGGAGGATTTGAATGTAGGTTTAGCTTGAAGAAGAATCTGTAGGATTGTTGACGTTTAGTCAATAGGCTCTAATACCATGTAAACAGAGGTGTTTGAAAGAAGTAGTTGTGTGGTTGATTAAATGCTCGAGAAGCTTGAAGTTCTTCTAGCTTCACTAATGGCGGTTTCGCAGACAAAACTGAGAAAGAATAAAAGAGAAAACAATTTGGAAAATTCTGTAACTAATTATCATTAACCGACTTTAAGCTACATATATACAAAGCTAAGAGTTAATCACAGTTAATGGCTAATTACCAATTTACTAAATTATGATCATGATGATTAACTAATTCTCCGGACAAATGAAACTAACTTTAGCTAGCTTAGCAAAGGCCGATGTCAACTAAGATTCATTTGCTAACTAACTTCAAGTGCTTGCTAGACTTCAAGATAGCCGCTCTGCTTGCATTTTCTTTTAGCTAGATCAAACTGATTTGATTGTATTGTGTTTAATTAGGATAATAATTCCCAAGTTGAATTATCTAATAAGGTTACTGAAGAAAGTTATTAATCTACCAGTTTAAAAGAAGATTATGATAAGATTGTAGCCAACAACTCACAGAGATAATATTTTATCTATTTGTGTTTTGATATGTACAATTTCCATATTGGTGTAAAACTGTTGTACTCATTTCTATATGGATGGATGAAGTCTCAGTCAAATGTGCTAAGCTGAGTACGTTCTATCCGTTACTTATTTTATTTGATCCTTGACTTATTGTAAGATCAAAATCTTGATCATGTGATCAACTTAATTCCTGATCATCGGCTCGAACACCATCAGCTTGAGTACAATCATTAGCTCGAATTCTAGTTTTAATTTTGGAGTTCAAATTACAACTTGAGATGTTATGCTTTACATAAATATGGTGTGAAAATAAAATATCAATTTTTTTTCGGCACGGGCTAGTTCAATTTGTTACGGAATATGTAAACCCAAAATAATAATCAAAACACATGAAATGCAAACCCAAAGTAATAATCAAAACACACGAAGACAAAGAAAAATAAAAGAGACGAGATTTTACATGGTTATGCGTAAGACTACATCCATGGAGTGTACTGATCATTGTCCGATACTCAACTTATACTATCAAATTGGTGTTCACGATAGTGAACCACTCTCGATCAATTCACCCCTCAATATTCCTCTCTCTCTCTCTCTCTCTCTCTCATGCTTATACTATTATTGATTCAAGTTTCACGACCCAACACAATTGATAAGATCTTTTGTTGATATGCAAGGAAATCTTGGATTTAAACCTCAGTCGCATCGTAGTTTAAAGGGTCAATGATTTTTAGAGTCACTAATTTGGTGAGGCTGTCCCTAAATGGTCATTAATTTTTCAAAATTGCTCAAATTAGCTATTTTATTGAAAGAAAGTATCAATTGTTACCATGTTGCCCTTTAATTGTTTGAAGTTTGTTTGCTTCTGTCATAACCAGTTAGAATAGATGTCAAAACAGTAAAACAAGATGGGGCAATAATCTTCTTAGATAAAATCACAAATATTCCCAACCCTAATTTTCCCAATTCAAGCCTCTCACATAGCCTCTCTCTATCACCTTACTCTTTCTCTTCAAACAACCAAAACACGTATGAAACATACACTAAACCACAAAGGGCATAAAGTATTGCCCATAAAATTCTGTATGGGTGTCATGTCATATATAACGGTAGTTTTCTGTTAAATGTTGGCATAATGGCTGCCAATGAACAAGGTGATTTCGGAACAAATTAAATACTGAATGGCTATTTTGGGATTTCACCTACCAATTAATAGTGTCTAATGTTATTTTCTCTAGTTTAAAAGATTTAATTTATATTAAGATTATTTGTTGTATTTAAAAAAAGAAAAGAAATTGATCTTGTACTAATTTGAGTTTTTACTCGAGTACATCCATTGTGTAAGCTGCATTTACTAATAAAATGACGACTTATAAAATTCTAATTCAAATTAATGAAATTATGAAATATCGTGAATTATGTTATGTTTTTATAAAGGAAGATAATTACTCACGAATTTTTCTCTGGTAGACATATAACTTTGAGCATACTTAGAGCACACTTATTCATCTCATCACTTTCTGGTAAAAAGCGATGAAATAGATAAATATGCTAAATAAATATGTTCACGGTTATATACCTACCAGAGAAAAACTCAATTACTCACTCAACTTATATAACATATATGATATTATATGATATGTACACACCACCACACCTAGGATTTCTTA
Source organism: Acer negundo (assembly GCA_035582765.1). Lineage (NCBI taxonomy): Eukaryota > Viridiplantae > Streptophyta > Magnoliopsida > Sapindales > Sapindaceae > Acer > Acer negundo. The sequence continues at coordinate 24,368,367 of CM069236.1, forward strand.
TCTTCTATATATAATAAAGACACCCATTTTTTTTTTTTTTTTGGGTGAAAAAGAAGGCTAACAACCTAGAACATAGTCTAGCAAAAGCGACACCATTGAAATCATCCCTTAGACTATTAGAGACTAGAGGAGGGAGAGAATTAAATATAGTAGATCCCAAATCAAGAGCATGCCCAAGAAACACCATCCTATCTGCCACTCTGTTACTTTCCTTGAAAACATGTTGAATGTAGCAACTCTAGTCATTATCCATAAGAGACTTACATGCATGAATGATGCTAAGAAGGGGGTGACAAATCGGAGTAATATTGTTCAGTAGATCCATCGCCAATTTCAAATCAGTTTCAACAATTACCTTTCTAAACCCATTTTGCCAAACCAGCTTAAATCCCTCCAAAATACCCCACAGCTCAGCTTTGAGAACGGAACCTGTGCCTTTATTCAGCACAAAGATAATCAACCACGTCTTCCTATGATCCATAACCATGCCACCAGTAGCAATGGAGTTCATCTCAGAAATCATACTACCATCAACATTTAGTTTAACCCTATCAGTTGCAGGCGAGCACCACGAAATGAAGCAATTCTTTATAGCAGCATCTTTGTCAACAACAACATTAGCCTTCAACCAATCCTCCACATAATTCCAAATGAACTGACTAGGACAGAAAAGAGGTTTGAATTCAGGATTAAAAACACTATTACATCTCCACTTCCATAAGAATCAGAGAGTCACACTAAAAATAAGATAATTAGGAAATCTTCCCAACACCAGATTATTGCAATTTAGGTTGCTGTGCAACCACTCATCCCAAACAGCCTGAAAAGCACTATTCCTAGTAATACCTTTGCTGATACTCTCCCAAATACGAATAGAACAAATACACCCTCTAAATACATGGTCAACATCTTCACCACTCTTATTACATCTCAAACAAGTAATATCAGACGTAATTCCTCTAGTAGCCTGATGACAATTAGTCAAAAGCTTTTCATTGAGGATAGTCCAAATAAAGGAGGAAGTTTAAGATTCCAAATAATGTTCCATTTCCATTTAACATGATCAACACCACTAAAATGGCCATCATAGGTCGTTTTCATTGAAAAATCACCATTCTTTGATAAACCCCACACAACAGTATCCACTCTATTAATATTACTATCAACATGAATACTGATAAGACAAGAGACCACATGTCAAGGAAGAACATCAATAAGTTTTTGCACATCCCAAGTACTGTTAACAAGATAATCACACACCTTCTCTTGATACATAGCATCCGAAAGAGAGGAAGAAGTATATCTATGAAGCTTACCAAATGTAGGCACCCAGTCATCATACCAGAAACTAATTCTTCTCCCATTACCAACTCTCCACTTCATACCATCCATAAGAATATTAGCCCCTAGGAGAACTCCTCTCCAAGTACTCGAACAATTTTTTGGATTCAGATTATCCAAATCGATCAAATTGCCACCTTTAAGGTATTTATCATTGAGAAGCTTACCCATAAACCTGAATCCTTTAGGGTCAAACACCACCCAACTTTAGCAAGCAAAACTTGGTTTATCAATTTCACTTTTTTAAGACCAAGACCACCTAGATGTTTCGGTAGGCACACAGTATCCCAGTTAACAAGATGAATTTTCTTTTTATCAGTAGTACTACCCCACAAAAAAAATGTCTATTGATTTTATCAAGGTTTTTAGAAATTTCTGAGGGAAGCTTGATGGATTGCATAGCATACAAAGGTATAGCAGACGTGACAACTTTGATGAGGGTGCATTTACCGGCAAAAGAGAGGGTAACACTCTTCTAGGTATAAATTGAACTTAATCCTATTTTTATTATTCGCATCACAGCCGTCGCTAGTCAGCTTGATTTAAGTCTCACTCTTTTTTTTTCTCAATTATCCACTATGAAATCTCTCTCTCTCTCTCTTCATCCACCATGATCTTTATTTTTCTTCTAATTCTCGATGTTGATGCTAGTATATGTGTGATTCATCTCATAATCATTTTTGTGGTATATCTGATCATAGATCTCATCAAATGATCAGATCTATGGTTAAATGATCTTACAAAGTCATGAATAAAGTCTATCGAATTTTCTATAGAAATGATATATCTTATCAAGTAATAAGGGCATCTCCAATGCAAATATGTATTTTGAGAAAATTGAGTACCAACATAGGATAGATAGTTAAAAAGTTAGTTATCTTTAATACAATTATCTAACTTCAATATAGAGATGACGGGACAAAAAAAAAGTTAGAGAATATGAAGTTGAGTTTCTAATTATAGAAACTCTCCTAAAAATGTTGACTAGGATTTCTAACTCATTCCATAATAATATTGAAGCTCATTTAATTGTAAAATAAAAGAGGAGAGAGAGTGGAATAATTGTTTTATTATAATTGGTCATAAAATGGATGTATATTTGACTTTAGATAATTGCATTAGAGATGTGAATATGCATTTCTTTAAAAAAAATTTCAAAAGTAGGCCCATAATGAATAGAAATGCTGATGTGACACTATTTAGAAACTCAAAATTACATATTTACATTGGAGATATTCTGATAATATTTGTTGTCTTTCACGTAAAAAGTATATCAATTCCTAGTATATTTGTTGGGCTTCCAAGTCATTTTGTTTTATCTATTAGTACTTTCAATTTCAATTTTTTTTAGTGCTATTTCATCCCCGAAACAAACTTTTTCTCTCTAGTTAATATGATGGTTCTCTAATCAGGACATTCAACCATTGCCACACATTCACATTGGGCCTAGAGCCACACATTAACAAATATTCACACCCAATGTGAATGTGTGGTTGTGGATGATTGTCCTGGTATTATAATTTCAAGACTCCTTACTAGAGAACCACCCCTAGTTAATATATATATATATATTATCAATTTGTCCTGATAAAAAATATATCAGAACGAAGAATGTTGAGTATTAGATTTACATACTTTGACTTAAAGTGTATACACTTATCAAAACTTCTTCATAATCTATGGTCAAAATTCTTCGTCCTGATATATTTTATATCAGGACAGGACGAAAGATTATAAATATATATATATATATATATATTATTGAATTCAAATAGATTTGACATAGACTTTTTGTCTTCTAGTGAATTGATATATCAATTCCCATCAACACCGAAGACATTGCCGAGTTAATTCCTTATCAATTTGCAATCAAGTGGTAGGATGATTAATTGTGATCAACGCAATAATACTCGAAATTACAATATTAGCCTTAACCTGTTGCCAAATAATCAGGTATGCATATCTCTTTATCTGTTTTCTCTTTATAATTCATTATGTTGTTTGAATTTTTAAATTTAAATAAAAATAATTATGATTTTCCAAAAGGAATAGTATTACACTAATACATATGATTAATCTTCGATTTGTATTTTTTTTTTTGGGAGTAAAAAGTATGTTATTTTAATGTCTTGAGAAGAGTAGAGTTATTTCATCCCCAAATATAAATGGGGATCCCCTATCCCCATTTCCCCAAAACTTTTTAAAAATTTTTTAAATAATTATCCATTTCCCCATACTCCCCATTCCCCTGTTGTCCTTATTTCCCCAATTTTAACTAATAGTCCTAAACTTTATTTGTATTTTTATTTGACTTTGTTTTATAAAAATTTTATTTAAATTTGAATGAAGAATTTTAATACATTCAATCGTACGTATTTTAAATTTTAAGTCAAACATAGTCAACATGAAGAAAATATGAGGTTTTTTTTTTTTTTTTTTTTGGAGGGTGGGGATGGGGAGGGGATACCTCCTCCAAATTCCCCCATCCACATTAACCCTAAATGGGGATGGGTGAATGGGTTAGATAATGGAAATGGGGATAAGGGAAAGGGTTAGTGAATGGAAAAGGGGATTGGGAAGGGGTTAGAGAATTGGGATGAAGATGGGAGAACTAATATCCATCCCCATTTCTCCTATTGTCATCCCTTAAAACAAAGGAAATGACCGAGGGTCAAACATGGTGAAACGAGAGATTGGGAATTTAGGGATATGAGATAAATGAGTGAAGGCGAAGATACCTCCCCCCAAACACCCCGTCCCCATTTGCTCCAAATGAGGTTTGGGGGCGGGGATAAGGGAAGGGGTTAGTGAATGGAAATGGGGATAGGGAAGGGGTTAGAGAATTGGGATGATTATAGGAGAACCAATATCCATCCCCGTTTCTCCAATTGTCATCCCTTAAAATAGAGGAAATGACCAAGGGTCAAACATGGTGAAACGAGAGATTGGGGATTTAGGGATGTGAGAGAAATGAGTGAAGGCGAAGATACTTGCTCCCAAACACCCCATCCCCATTTGCTCCAAATGGGGTTTGGGGGCGGGATAGTTGTTGCATAATCACATATAGACTTTTCTAATTTATATATATATATATATATATATATACACACGTTTCAATTCATTAAACTTCATGTCTATGTAAAAAAAAATTTCTTCAAACATGAAATTATAGTATTTTATAATTCTTATAATTATTAATTTCTTACGAAGTTGGTATTGTTAATATGTATATAAATTGGTTATCGCCTTCCTGAGCAAATTTAAATTCTTTTAGCAATAAATCTAATTTGTTGTCATTGTTACCGTTGTCTTCATTGTCATATGTATATATAGACACAGTTTTTTTATTGTCAGTTCGTCGTGATATAAAATATATCAGGATGAAGAATGTGGACCATTAGATTTACATATTTTGACTCAAAGTATATGCACTTGTCAAAATTTCTCCGTAATATATGGTCCATATTCTTTGTCTTGATATATTTTATATTAGGACGAACTGACATTAGAAAGACTATATATATATATATATACGGTCTCATTCACATCAGTGCGCACGGATATAACTATATCAGTACCAATGCATGTGGACCATTGATTATAGAGAAGTTTTGACAAGTTCATACGCTTTGAGTCAAAATATGTAAATCTAATGGTCTACATCCAATGCACTAATGAAATTATATCAGTGCGCACTGACTTGAACATTTATATATATATACAGTCTCATTCTCATGCGGCATTCTGATATAACTTCATGAGGAATGTGAGCCACTAGTTTTGACAAGTGCGTACACACTTGAGCCAAAGCATATAAAACTAGTGACTCATATTCAATATCCTCATGAAGTTATATCTGGACGTCCTTATTTGAAATTTTATATATATATATATATATATATATGAAGTATCATGTTATTACATAAATTCAGAGTTTTTTGGGGAGGAGAGATGACTCGAACCCACAACCTCGTGGTGTAGGTGTAAAGGGTTGTCATATATTTATATGTTGGTTTTTCTATCGGTACGTTGATATAAGGAAAATACAAGACATCCAAATCTAAGTGTTGGTTTCATCTGATGGTTAGATTTATTTTTTCAATGATTTGAGGTCTTGACCTCCAATAGAGGTATGTGAACCTCCATCGAAAGTTGCCCAGACCTTCATGGAGGTCTTCGTGATCTTTAATGGAGGTTCGAGCGACCTCTGATGGAGGTTTCCACCTCTTTCAAAAGTTGCGGAGACATCCATGGAGGTGTACGTGACCTCCAATGGAAATCTCTTTCCACACAAAATTTTTAAAATTTTTTTTTTTAAAATACTGGGAATTAGGAAAAAAAATTTGTGAAAAAGAAGGAGATTAAACACACTAGCTTAAACACACTAGGAATTAAACACACAGATTAAACGTATTATGAATTAAACTAGTGGTGTGTTTAATTGATGAAAATTGGTGGTTGTGTTTAATTGATGAAAAATGGTGATGACGTCATTTTTATACTTGTTTTAGGCCCTCATTTCCTATTGCTTGTGCTCATTTATCGGATATTTTTGGTATTTTAATATGTTTTGTGAACCTTTGTGTAGTTAATTATCTCTAAATAAGGGGTTTGAACTTATTTGGAGAGTTTGGAGGCAAAAAGGTGGGAAAATGGCTGAAATTGTAAGGGAGTGTGAAGAACGACCAACTTGTGGAGGCCATAACTCTCTCCAAAAATTAAACTGGGTTTCGTGCTACATATATTCGAAAAGTCCCGGATATCTAATTTCAAAAAAATTATGGTTTGCGATTCCGATCTTTTTAGAGGGAGTTATGCCCATTTTAGTGACTGATGGTCAGTGCTGAAAAGTCAACCACGGTTCTGACAGGCCAACTTCGTCATTTCACTATTTAGAAGCCCTAATTTCATGTCTAGCATATTTATATCCCATTTTGAGACCTAGAAGCAGCCACCATCTAATATTCTAACATTCTTTGAAGACCCAACACTAATCAAGAGAAAGAGAAGATCTAAAGCTCCTATGGAGGTTTTTCCTCCATGGGAGCTCACCATCCACCATCACCAAACCTTCTACCATCCATCTTAGAGGAAGATCTATAGAGAAAAGAGGGTTCTTTCTTATCTATGAGGAACCGAATACAATCACATCAAAATGTAGACTTCTTAAAGGAGATCATGACCATGGCTTTTTAGGTTTTTCTATCTTTTACTCTTCTTTTTGTTTTATTTTCTTCTTTGATGTGTATCCCCATTAGGGAAATTTGTAAACCTACATTTGTGCTCTTTCATATATTAGGTTGATATTTGTTTAATTGATTCTTGTTCTGTTCTTTGTGTTCTTAATAAATACATGTCTTATCTCTACATGCATGTAGATGGAGGATTGGAAATTGATATTTTACATGAGTGAGATTAGGAGTAGTGTAATGCAACATCTCATTCTTGTATGTATGTGGTGGAAGATTCGAAATTGACACGCATTGTATGATTTGACTTCATGAGAATTAGGAATTGTGCTTTGGGAGTCCTTCCGGGCACAATGATGACTAATTAGCTTAATCGAATGGAAAAGTCTTGTTTTATGAATCATTATGCTAGAGTAGGCTTTAGTTAAATGTTCTTGTGCTTAATGGATCTTTGATTTAAAGACACAATTGCCCGTTCCATTGCCCTTGGAAGGTGATGAATTGATTTTTGGTGAAAATGTGCTTAAATGACTTATGTTGAATGCACAAAATTAGGGTGCTTTGCATTTAGGAGTAGTCTAATTTAGTTTTGGAGTGTTTAACGTGGAAAGCAAGCTCCCGGGTTAACTAGATGCACACTCACAACACACACCCAATTTTAGCAAGGCAATTCTTTCTTTACACACTTTCAACGCTCTTTAACAGGACCACACACACACAATGCTTTCATTTACATTGCTTTCAATAATCTTTAACTAGAGACATGATGACACCTCCATGTGGAACGAACACACACACACACACACACACACACACACACACACACACACACACAATGCTTTCATTTACATTGCTTTCAATAATCTTTAACTAGAGACGGTCGATGATGACACCTCCATGTGGAACGAACCCGTATTTGCACACACAATGCTTTCATTTACATTGCTTTCAATAATCTTTAACTAGAGACGGTCGATGATGACACCTCCATGTGGAACGAACCCGTATTTGCTGTTATGCGATCGTTTAACGATCCGTACACTTATGGGATAAACATACACGCAAACATATTGTATGAACCACTTTAGGCGTGTCAATTGGTGGTGTGTTTAATTGAAGAAGATATGTGGTGTGTTTAATTAAAAAAGACTATTGGTGTGTTTAATTGAAGAAATCTGAAAAAAAATTTTCAGATCTAGAATTTTCTTCTTCTTTTTACTTCTTCTTCTTCTTCTCATCCTTCTTCTTCTTCTTCCCCTCCTCCTCCTTCTTTTCTCCTTTTTCTTCTCATCCTCATTCTTCTTCTTTTTCATTTTTTTTTAGATTGCCTAGGAGGTCTCGCTAACCTCCAATGAATGTTGGGGAGATCTCGCTTAGAGATCGGGCCTCCATTAATGAAGGGCTGTAGACCTCAAAAAAAAAAAATTTAAATCTTTTTATTTCAGAAATCATAAAAGGTGTTCTTGTTTCTTCAGTGGAAAGTTTAGTAAAAACAATCAAAACAATAATGATGGGGAAAAATAAAAACTCCACTAATTATATGGTTAGTTTCAATTTTAACCCTTAAAAAAAACATAAATAGCTGGGATTTTAAAAGTGATTATTTATGTCCAATAAAAATATGATCTTACGAAACTACCCTTCATTAAACTTTCCCTCTAACCATCTGAAAAATAAAGGAAAGAAAAAGCACAACTCAAAACAATGAAATTCAATGTTTCAAATATATATATATATATATATATATATAATTTGGAACTCAATAAAGGAATCGTTCCAACGAGAGAGAGAGAGAGAGAGAGAGAGAGAGAGAGAGAGAGAGCACCATTAGAGAAGATGCCGAAGAAGACAACGGAGACGATAACAAAGAAGATAGATACGAGCTGACAGGAGCTGCTGCAATGATCTAGGCTTCCTTCTCTTAGTCTCGGTGGTATGGTGTAGGGATCGATTTTTTCGGTGATGTGGTGCTTGGTTTGTAAAGTTTTTGTTTTAAAACTTTGTCAGACTAGAAAGGTCACGGCAGCCACCTGGGTTCTTTCTCTTGGTCCCGTTTTGCTGGTTTCGGGACTGGTTTCACAATTTAGGGTCTGGATTAGGTGTTTTGGTTTTCAGTTTTCGGAGGTTTACATAGAGCATACTAAACCAGTTCCCATAACATTACCAATGAAACCTAATATCCAGACCATCATTCTTCTTTGATGGAGATGAGATGTGACTTGCGCGAGAGAGAGAGAGAGAGAGCTTCAATGTTTTTTGGAAAATGGAGTTTCGTTATTCTGCGTTCTGGTGTGGAGGAAAAAAAGATTCTTACTAGCAAAACATTTGTTTGATGAGAGAGAAATGCACTTTTTGAAATTTAGGGATTTAAGAAATATGTAATGTTTAAGGTTATTTTAATAACCAACTTTTTATTTATTTATTTATTTTGTCATTCCCATTAATGAATATAATATTAAACTAGAGACTGATTTTCAATCACTACAAAAAAAAAAAAAAAAACCTATCAGTGACGAACTATTTCCGATGACGCTAATTGTAGAACTATTTCCGATGACGCTAATTGCCGTCGGAAATGGTACCATTTCCAATGGCCATTTCAGTGCCGTCGGAAATGAGTAAAAAATTGATATCACATTTCTGACGGCCATAGACCGTCGAAAATAGTCGAAAAAACAGTCAATTTTGTTACTTTTTCCGATGGCCTCAAGGCCATCGGAAATAGTCTTGTTTCATTTCAAAAGGAAAAAGGAATACATTATTTTCGACGGCATAAATGCCGTTGGAAATATTCTTTGTTCCATTTAAAAAGAAAAAGAGAATACACTATTTCCGACAACCTCAAGGCCGTCGGAAATAGTTTTGTTCTATTTGAAAAGAAAAAAAGGAATATACTATTTTCCGACGGCATTTAGGCCGTCGGAAATAGCTTTATTCCATTTGAAAGGAATAAAAAAAGGAATACACTATTTCCGACGGCTTCAAGGCCGTCGGAAATAGTCTTGTTCCATTTGAAAAGAAAAAAGGAATACACTATTTTCGACGGCCTTAATGTCGTCGAAAATAGTTTTGTTCCAGTTGAAAAGAAAAAAAGGAATACACTATTTCCGACTGGAAATAGTCTTGTTCCATTTAAAAAGAAAAAAAAAAAGAATATACTATTTCCGACGGCCTCAATGCCGTCAGAAATAGTCTTGTTCCATTTGAAAAGGAAAAAAAGGAATACACTATTTCCGACGGCCTCAATACTGTCGGAAATAGTCTTGTTCCATTTGAAAAGAAAAAAAAATAATACACTATTTCCGACAGCAGGCCGTCGGAAATAGTCTTGTTCCATTTGAAAAGAAAAAAATGAATAAATAAATAAATAAATTATTATTATAATATTAATTAATAAATTATAATGGAATGTATGTAATTTATAACACTACACAAAAAATGTGACTTGTAGGTCAATATTTTAACAATAATGCTACACATCCCATATATAGTCCCACCATTTCCATCCCAACACATGTGGCAGCTGATGTGTCACTTGGTGAGTGGACAAACATTAATTGGTGAGTGAATATATAGGTAAAGGAGATAAGTATCAATTAATGTATATCCACTCACCAAGTGACACATCAGCTGCCACATGTTTTGGGATGGAAATTGTGGGATTGTAGGTGGGATGTTTATTATTATTGATATTTTAAATGTATTAGTATATGTGTTAAATGTATCCAAAATTCACCGTCAATAAAAACTCTAATAATTTTAATAAAATATTATTTTTAAAAACAATATCTCAATAGTTATATTTAATTAGTATATATATAAAAAAGAAATACTTAATTACATAGTATACAAACATATCAATAGCTTATATATAAATAATATGCAAAACATAACAGATATAACGTTATAGCAAAATGGTAAGGGAAGCCTTTGTTGTTATTTAGGTCAGGGTTCGAGCCACATGAATTTCATAGATTTAGAGTACCAAATGCTAGGTGAGGTGGCGTCTGCCAAGTCGTGTTGTGCCTTTTTTTATTTGACTATTTTCGCAGGCAATAAGCCGTCAGAAATACAAGTAATTTTGACCACCTTTAATCACTATTTCTAACGGCAGTTTTATCTTTTCCAACAGCCATGGTCGTCAGAAATAATTGTATTTGTGACGGTTCGTCAGTGAAAAGTTATTTCTGACAAGTGTATTTGTGACGGCCTCTGACGGCTTTTTCCTGTCGGAAAAGCGTATTTCCGACAGGAAATGGTTTTTTCCGACGGCATTTAGCCGTCGGAAAAGATCATTTTTTTTTGTAGTGAATTCATATGTCCAGACATCATACGGGCTATAAACTAGTCGGATGTATTCTTAAAGCTTCATTTAAGTAAATTGCGTCACTACTCGCTACCACCGGTACATGAATATTCAATTAACCGACAAAAAAGTCAAACGATTGGAGTGACACATACTCTTTTGAAATATTACAAAAACTATTACAATTAGATTGCCGAGACTTACCAAGATCAAATAATACATGTGTGGCCTAGATATTTACTCTCTTAACGAGAGATAACTACTTCCCACAAATTGAGAAGAAAAACTACTCACACATGTTTGTAAAATGCACATGGTGGGATTTAAACCCCTCACCACAAATATGGAAGGGAGGTGTCCAACCACCTTTATTAATAGATAATGTGCGAGTGACACATACTCACATAGGAAAAATGGGAGAAAACTAGGATTGAAAAAGTTGTTACTGACATGGACCATGGATCCAGCCGAGAGCAACTGTAGTCTTAAGGTTGATAGAGTTTTTGGTCTACCAGCTTTCATTGTGACTCCAGGACGGAAGAGTGTTGAGGCCAGCAGGGGCCATGGCCCCTGCAATGTTTAAAAAAAAAAAAAATTATGCATATAAAAGTTCTCACTTGGTAATGTTATTATAAATAAATAAATAAAAACAATTATTAAACTCTTGTTTTGTTGCTTCTTCTATACATATATCCTAACTCCAGCACACTTCTGTGCACTACCAATGTTTTTGTAGTTGATGCATTTAATGATGGATGAATTCAACATCTCCATTTCCTCTATTATTTATTGATTCTATTAAACTTAACATTCTTTTGATAATCGTATGATTTTAGTATCTAAAATATGTTTAAATTTTACAGATTATTGTAATTGTTATGGTTTTTATAAAGTTATATAAAGCGTCAAGTGTATTTTATATTGTCATCTCCCCTGATTTAATTAAAAAATTATATAAGCATGTTAAATAGTTTTTAGGTTTGTGTTTCATAATAGTCTTGACTTTTAAAAATCATAATTAACATCATGATTAAGTAACTTAAAACTATTGATTCTTTCATTAAAAGAAATATGTAGAATAAATTGCTAATTTGATTGTTTTTGTCAGTATCATACATACCGTAAAAATTTGTTAGATACACTTTGGCCTCCCCAACTTCTAACATCTAGTTCCACCTCTGTTGTGACTTATGACGTAAAAACAAAGTAACCATTAGGAGGGTAAGCATTAAGCTGGTATTGGATGCGAAAAGTTTGTGAGTCAAGTTTTGGCTTACAAAAGGAGTGAAATTCATTTCTCTTAAAGCGCTTTTCTATTGTCCCAAGGGCGTAGCTCAGCTAATAGATGAATAAGCTTGGGGTTTGAGTAAATGACTCCTAAATAAACGGCTCAAATCCTACATATGGTAAAAAACTTTTAAAAAATATATAGTCTAAATACCTAGATAGATAGATATCGTTAATAAATAAATAATAATAATAAATAAATAAGCTTTTCTTTTTTCAGAGGGTGAAATCCATTTTAGTCCCTCTAGTTTGACCTATTACACAAACTGGTTTCCCAGTTTTCAGTTTTATCCTGTTAAGTCCTTTTGTTAAAAATTCGGTTTAAAAAGTGCTATCTAACAGTTCAGAGGGTCAAATGACCCTGCTAGCCCTGAATAAAAAATAAAACAATAAAAATTAAAAATTAAATTCAAACAAACATCAGAAATTAAAAATTAAATTAATGGTATATTAATAATTAAAAACTAAATTTAAAAAATTAAAAAATTGATTTACTAAATTAAAAAAATTAAAATTAAAATTTCTTGTTTAATCAAATTCATTCTCTGATACACAGAGATTTGCAGAGATAATCGACAAGAACATTAAACAACATAATCAACTTCAAGTCTCCAACATTAAAACCACAATTATCATCATCAAATTCCAGTGACCAAAAACCCAAAACACCATTATCAAATTCAAGTCTCCAACACCCAATTCAGTCTCCAACACCAAACCATTACCATGATCAATGTAGTCCAGCTATACATAACAAAATCTACGAACACAAGACAAAAAGATCTCGATCCAAACAAATAAATCAATCGAATCCAACATATAATGATGAAAAAAAAAAAAACCCTGTAAAGAACTACTAATACATCACCAGAAACAAAATTAACCTAACCATAAAAAATCAGAGACCTTAAAACAATATAAACTTGAGAATACAAAAGCAATAACTACATTTTCTTTCATTACATTATCCTAGTTACCAAACAGAACCCAGAGAGACTGAAAACGAATCTAACGGCTCACACTAAGATGTAAAGACGCGATCTTTCCTTTGTTTAATCGAATTTTCTCGTCAACCAAACAAAGCAATATTGATTTTAGAGTGACTAGCAAACCTGAAGAAGAAGCTGAGGTCGAAGAGTGTGAGAGACCTGGGTGAACCAAATCCAAAATCTCACTCTCACGCGAATCTAGATCTCTCTCAATCTCGAACTCGATCTCATCTCCATCTCGAATCTCTTTGTGAACCGAATCGAAGAAGAAGAAGAAGATGATGAAGATGATCTGTGACAATTGACAAGAGAGAGGGTTTCTGGGTGGGTGGTGGCTGGAGGTGTTTGGCTTCGATGGCGACCGAAAGATGAGGTTTGGGTAATTTGGTGGTCGATCGAGAGAGAGAGAGAGAGAGAGAGAGAGAGAGAGAGAGAGAGAGAGAGATGAGATCTGGGTTTGGTGGCGTCTGATGGGTGTGGTAGCAGATGAAGAAGAAGAATAGATGGGTGTGAAGAGAGAATGTGTTTAGTCTGAGTTTGGTGTTGATTGGGTTTGATTTTGGTGTGAAGAAGATGAAGGTTTGAAAGAAGAAGAAGAAGAAGAAGAAGAAGAAAATGGAGAGAAACACTTGATATATCAGAGATCGTGAGAGAGAGAGAGAGAGAGAGAGAGAGAGAGAGAATGGTGCGATAAATTTTTTATTTTATTTTAATAATTAATTTTTAATCAGATTTTTATATTTGTTAGGTAAGTTACGATTTTACCCTCGCCATTTGGACGGAATCTTTGTAAACCCTAACGGAATTAGACGGCAGGGACTGAAATACATATTTTTAGAAACTAACAAGACCTGTCAAGATAAAACTGAAAACCGAATAACCAGTTTGTGTAAAAGGTCAAACTAGAGGGACTAAAATGGATTTCACCATTTTTCAAATGATCAGACTCGTGTGCCCTACGCTGATTTTCGAGTGATAACGTTGCTTGCCAAACTAGAACTAGGTAGAGTAACATACCATCTGTCCATGTCCATGTATTGTAATTTTGAGATTATCCAAGTTTTGAAGCTCCACTAGGGTCAAGCACAACACAGACTCTGGGCCTGATTTGGACAAGACGAAGTATGAGCCCAAGTTAAACAGCAGACTCAGTTTGGGTTTTTACGTGTGTCCGTTGGAAAACTCCCAGTCCCACTTGTTTAATAAAATGAAAACACGATGATGGTTTATTCGAATTCCATGTGAACACGTCATTAAGCATATGAAGATTAGGATAAATACAACCCACTTTTGATGAGCCATGTCTGCAGTCACGTCGTCCATCTGTCTTTTTTTTTTTTTTTTTTTTTTTTGTAAAGTATATTTACAAATTCAACAAAATATAATTGTTAGAAATATTAAAAGTTTTTCATAGCAAAAAGGATCGGCTTAGACCTAGTCTCTCAGTGCACATGGAGAACGTGCTAGTCTTTGTTTCCAACCAGCCGCGTGCTCAACTTTAATGGTCCACGAGCCACCAGCACGATGGCCACAAGCTACTGATTAGGGTTTCATCCCTATATTATCATACCAAGGCATGTGATGATCTAATGCTTCAAATGGGCCCCCTGTCACATATCAAGATCACCTTTCTCAAAGTTTTTTCTTCGAATACAAAGTAAACCATCTAATTACAATGAAAAACTGGAAAGGCAAAAATTAGAGCATATTAGTCTGCATATATATGCACAATTGGGCGTTGCATAGAAACAACAAACCACGTATTGATCAACAAAATATTATTAATCATCAATAATGGATGACTAAGAAGATTAGCTAGGATTAATTCATGTGCCTTGGCCGTCTTTATATTTGTTTGCTTTATGATCTAAGCTTATCTACTAACTAATATATATAAAATTAATTAATAAAAATAAAGAGAGTATATATATAAACCAACTAGTGGATGACAGGAAGAGAACATCTCATATTGCTACCTACTTGTTCGTTATATACAGCACAAGGAATAGGTGTCAAAAACATGCTATTATTATTATTATATATTATACAAAGGTAACCTCCTAATCTACATTTTGCCACTTCTGGTTGTTTAAAACCATGCCTTACATATATACTATTTTTTTTCCTTAAAACTCAAGCTACTTAACCACCGCCCCCAATGTCTCCTAATATGATGTGGTAGTAAATGATATGTTATTACATCTGAAAATATCTTAGATTCGAGTCGTCACATGTCATGTGCTCTAAAATAAATAAATAAAACCCTCAAGTTATTTCCTTCTACTTGTTTTTGGTATGTATATGTTGTGTATATACACAAGACAGATTGACGTGATTAATGCATGTTCTCTCTAGTCTCTATAGCTAGCTGATCTTGATCGTCTTAAAAGAATTTAGGTTTTGGTAAATTTATAGAAGAGAGAAATCAAACACTTATACAAACAAATGCAATTTTTAAGTGATCAAAAAAGAAGAGAGCATGTTTTAATGGTACTGGTTAATTGTATGTAATCGATCATGTGTGATCATCATGACAAGCCAAAAATCACGAGCTATAAAATGCTATGTATGAATTATGTACCCGAAAACATGGAAAAAAGGAAAGATTCCTTAACTTCCAAGACATATCAGAATGTGTCCTTGTGCAGTATCGGCGGCGACGATGCATGCATCTTTGTCTGAGTTGATATCTAATATATGGAATATGGTGTTGTGTACTTTTTGATCAGACATGTTAAAACATTATTTGTAGAAACTTCCGTAGGAGAAGAATCATCATTTGATGGAAACTAGGGTTCATGAATGAATGAATGTGTCAGAAGAAAATCTTACCTTATCCCAACATTAGGATCTAAAATGTCTACTTATGTGTTGACACAAATATTGACAATAAACAATCCGCCGCCACAAATAGCAAAATAGGTTTCCCGTTTGGAAACATTCGCTAACCACCCATCAAAACCCTAAATTATTTTTTTTATATATTTTCCATGTTTATTGAGCTGGAATGAGAAAATTAATTAAGGACCCCGGCGGATTCACATTATCAATGCATTGAATTTGGAAAGTGAGGGAGGAATAATCCAGGGTGTTTTGATGAGATTGAGTGAGTGAGGTGTGGTGGTGGTTTTGAGAGATAGTTGGGTGGTGGTGGTGGTGGTGAAGAAGAATCATGTGGTTGCATGTGCATTGAGTTGGAGAACATGGGCCCAAAGCAAACAATCAACATTTTTAGGTGTACACATGGCTCTCTCTTATTCATTTATCCAATTCTCTTGGAGGCCTTCCATGAAATTGTATTCTAGTGGTGGTCCTCTCTTTTGGTTTGCCTTTAATTAAATAAAATGTATTATCCTTATTGCCCACCAAATCCATCTCACAAATACCATATAAAAGCCATCACTTGTGCTATTTCTGCTATAAGGTCTTGTCCTGCCAACCAAATTTGGAGGTCTATATAAAGACTACAACACACCTTTGTGTGCATTAAAAGTTTATTGAGAGAATTAATTTTTTTTTTTTTTTTTTTTTTTTTGGAACTATGGGAGTTAATTCTCTACCACTTCTTCATTCACTTGACTTGAAGGGTATCATCCTTCAAGGAAATGAAAACGACTCCAATAAGTCAAATTCTTTATGGAACAGATTCTTGGAATCCCAAGCCAAGAGAAGAAGGCAAGCTATAAGGAAACAAAAGGCACTTCTGAGGAAAAATAGAGGACAAATCAGATGCAGGAGGCCCAGAAGGATCTTGATGAAGAGAAGATCATCAGCTAGAGTTCTAGAAAGTTCTAAAAGGCCCTCAAACGACGTCGATAGGAAGGTCAGGACCTTGAAGAAGCTTGTCCCGAACAGCGAATCCAGTACAGGCTTGGATGGGCTGTTTAGAGAAACAGCTGATTATATCTTGGCTTTACAAATGAAAGTAAATGTCATGCAGGTTATGGTTAAGGTATTGACTGGTTCTGATGATCAGTGAATTACTAATTCATTTATTGTGTAAAGGCTGATGATATCAAATTTTTTTTAATTTTTATTTTATTTTTTATCATTTGTGTTTCATGATCATCGTACGTAGTCAATATAGGAGAGCTTGTTTGTCTGGTAATTAAATTCTGTACAGCTGTATGTGTTCATGCTGTCTAGATTTAACGATAGCTTATTAAGTCATTCAATTGTGTGTAGAATGATTTTAAGATGAACCAGTGAATCTCTAATTCACTTCTATTATTTTCCAGATTCATATATATTCATTTATTTGAATAACTTTTTTAGCGCTTATATATATATATATATATATATATATTTGTTCTTCCCCAATATTATTTCGGCTGTTAGTTAACGAGGGTAGTAATTGAAGATCTGGATCTAATCATATTGAGAAAAAAAGATGCAGTTACTTTTAATACAATTGTATTTTTAAAGCTAGCCAGCACAGATTTCTCACCAATAGTGCTTTTGTCATAAATCATAATTAGTAACCAACTAGCAGAAATAGATTGTTGTCTTCATATTCTAGCATCAAAATAAGGTAATTTTGATAAGGCAAAATTATTAGTTTAGCTGGTAAGAAATCATTAATTTTTCTTATTCATGTTAACTTTTAACGTGCCAGCCTAATAATTAGTTCGGGCTCCACTTCCACTTACTTATCTAAACATCAATGATATTTCAACTCTCAATCAACTTATATAAATAAATAGAAAAATTAATTTGAAATAATAAATTTTTTGATTTTGACTACAATATTGTCTAACTAACTAGAAAAAGACAAGGATGAACTAAACCTATTCTCTCATAGTCTCATATCATGAACTCATGAAGTCCATGAGTTGAATTTCTAATACTCCTAATTAGATAATTTGAATAAGAAATGTTATGATCTTATTATATTACAATTTCTAACCAACTTAAAACCGACCAGGTTAAACTAAACCTAATCTCAGTCATCAAGTCCACGTTGGTTATCAGATTTGGCATTATTTTTTTCCGATTGACAAACAATTAGATTAAGGGGTCGTTTGTTTTTTTGTCTAAAGACTGGATAGTCCTGAATTTTATTGAAGACTGAATAGTGACTGAAACCTCAATCTGAATGACATGTTTGTTTGTTTGTTTGTTTGTTTTTTTTTTTTTTTTCTCACATCTGAATGTACTGTCAACATGTTTGTTTTTTAAAAATAAAATTGTCTAAAAAGAAGTAATTTTACATCTATACCCATGTTAAACAGTTATACATATAATATAGAATAAAAACAATCCAAAAATAATAATTATATATGAGCACATATAATCATGATCTTCTTTTTCGATTACAAACAAACTTTATTTTACTAAGAAAAGAAAGGGGTTTTTTTTTTTTTCAAAAAATAAAAGGGGTAGCAGGAAAACTCACACAAAACACTCTAAAAAAAATAATATATAAATACATCACTCTAATATTATAATAAAGTATTGATATTAAACACCAATATGAGAAGTGATTAAGGTTATTTTTTATTTTTTAAGCTATTTAAAATAAGTAATATATTAAAATAAAGATTTCTATACAATACATAATTATGATGAAATTGAAGATATGTTATATATGGAGGATAGTATCGGAAGAAAAGATTTTGGATTGCATTTAATGCAATTCAGAGATTTACAATTAAGTGAAAAGTCAGGATTTTTTTACTTTTTATTTTAAGCTGTTTTTTTTTTTTTTTTTTTAATATTTTTAAGTTGTTTGACCATTTAAAAAAATTAACAAATCAGCTTAATAATTATGATTCAGACTCATTATGTTTTAAGTGGAAAAAACAAACGACCCCTAAATATAGTTACATGAAATCTTGTACTGGTTCTTTGTTGGGTTTTTCCTAAGTGACACCCAAATATAAAAAATATTATAGGATCAAGATCTGTTACTTTTTTTTTAAAATCGTATATATGTAAGTATTTCATTCAAACTCTAGATTAAAATATAAAATAAAATAAAATAAAAATAAAAAAATAAAAACCCACAAAAAGGATCCAAACCCTCTCTCTCATAACTATCGTGTAATATTACTTAACAAGTCTAGTAGCAAAATCATTCTAGACGACGAATTCTGGCTGTTACCCTAGTAATCCAGAGTTACGACTTATGAGAGTGTCTACCAAACACCATTAAATTTCAGACTTTTTAGTCCAAAATAAATTACGTACGATCTCCAGCCTATTCTATGAGTTTATTAGCATATTCCAAAAAATAATAATAATAATAATAAATAAATAAATAAATAAAAGAAGCAAACTATATATTGTGTGAGAGGATTGTAAAAAATTAAAGCTCGACCTCTTCAAAGCCCAAGAAGAGCCCAGTGCCACCTTTATGAACCGAAACGGGCTTTGGGTTGGATGACAACATTAACAATGACTAGTCTCAAACATGAAAAGTTAAAATTTTCCTTAAAATCATGATCTAACGATACGGAGAAACACGAAAATCTTTGGTTTTGTCTCTTAAGCACGCAATCACCACCCTATTTATTTCCTTTTTTGGATTTTATTTTAAGCTACTTCGAGGCTTAATTTGAACCGGTCCTATTTCTATCAGAGCATCCTTATATAAATTTATTATAATATTGAATATGAGTCACTCATTTATAAAAGTGATTTGATAAGTGCATACATGTCAAGTCAAAGTATGTAAAACGAGTGGCTCATATTCAATATCCTTATATAATTCTATCAGGACACTCTCATAGTAAAATTTCGTAATTTGAGTTGACACTAAAATTTCAAAGCCACAAATTTGGTTTCATTTAGAGAGGTAAAAAATAAATAAATAAATAAAAAGAAAGAAAGAAATATAGAAGAAGAAAGAAAAAAAAAAAAAAAAGGAACATGGTGGGTCCATAAGACTTGTCTCTCAAAAAAGATTTGTAGGTGGCGGTCGACAACATCAACTGTTTCAAGATTTTCGAACATTTCCAATACCACATTTTGCATGAAAAGTGGGACACGGCAATTTCTTAATTTGCTTTAATATATATATATATATATATATATATATATATATATATACCATATCTCAATTCTCTAAAGTCAACTAATCAAAAAATAAATAAATTTTTTTTGATGTCTAACTATATTGTTCAATCGATAGCATTCTTGAAAATATACATAATCTGTAAATAAATAAGAAAGATTTCTTATTTATTTGAACTATTAAATTAAAATCTAATAATTGGAGATGGTGTATGGTAGCATAACTCATTTATTAGGGTAGTAAAAACAAGGCGTAAGGATATGGCCTATGGGTGTCGTGTAAGGTTTGATGATATTGACCGTATTTAAATTGTGAGGTGTTTCAAAACATGCAGACCGACAATTTGATGACTGTTTGTGATGAAATATTCCAATTCGAGAAAAGGGAAGGTGTCGGCACCAACCCATAAAATAGGTGGCAGCAATTGCAGCTAATTGAGTACCTAATACGAATTGGGCCTAAATACATTTCCTCGTCAGAATTATTAAAATATGACGAGCTTAATTATTGTAAGTATAGTTTAAAATACAACTTCTATTATAGGAGATAAATCTCTCACACTTTGTGATTTATCGGAAAAATATGGGTCTTAAATCAAAACTCTATATCAATTTACGAAAATGAAAGTGTTCAAACACTTTGTCAAGAGTAGTTGTGCATTTAGTTATTATAAGTTCAACACACGATTGTTTATGTCATATAAATTTGGTAAATCCTATGCTAAAAATATTAAAAATTTGACATAGCAACTATATTATTTTGAAAAAAACTAGGAAATTAAAAAGAATGGTTTATATAAGGCATATACATACATAAACCAATCCGAGGAAGAAGAAGAACATGTACAAACAACAAATTGTAAATTGTTAGAGCATTGTCTGTTTCTATTTGACTTGACTCGATTCAACAGCATATATAATATATTTATGTAAAATTTAGAATTAAAAGACGATCGATGTTTGAAGATGAATGTTTTGTTTGAACTTTTGACTTGGCCATGTGAGCTCAAATCCCAACTTTTGATTTGAAAATCTTGATGGGGTCAATCAAGAAGATCGATGATTCACATAAAAAGATTATCTACCAAAAAGTTTATTACCACCAACAGTTCACGAGTCAGATAATATCAATGACCACCTTTGGGCTTCAATTATTATACATGTCAACCTTCTAGAAAGTCTTCTCTTCATTTATTAATTAATTAATTAATTAATTTTCATTTGATTAAGGTCAGGATAAGTTCGATACTTCAAGTTGGTGACTTTTTAATTAAAAGTAACGGTTAGGTGGGTTAATTAATCTTTTTATTGTATTTAAAATTAGTCACGGGGAAACACGTAGGTTTATGTTTAGCTAATGCCCCCTACCAATAATGGAGGATTAATTAACCACTTATGTGTATAAGTGTATTCCTTCTATCATTGAATAATGGGAAAAATAAGTAAATAACCCCATGTTAATTAACATCGAGTTTTTGTATCTAAAGATTATCAAGTCATGAAGTCACTTAAATTTAGAAGAAAAAAAAAAATTAATTAACTACATTACACGGTAAATGATGTAACGTGTCAGTATATATATAGGGTAGTGTTAACCTATCGGTCCCGTTCCTATCAGGGCATCCTGATATAACTTTATCAGGATATTGAACGTGAGCCGCTTATTTATAAAAGTGATTTAATAAATGCATACATACCAAGTCAAAGTATGTAAAACGAGTGACTCAAATTCAATATCGTTATATAATTCTATCAAAACATCCTCGTAGGAAAATTTCCGGTTAACCTATAACAACTAAAAATTTATTAAAAGTAGAAAACATTTATTACAAATATATATCTATTCCATTGATTAAAACAATAAATATAATTAATAGTTTCATTTTTGAGAATTTTTTAGTTGTTAACATGTGCCTTATCAGGGAAGAATATAACCCATATATCTATCATTTTATCTTCATGTTATAAATGTAAAAACATTTTCAATGCAAATATGTATTTGGAGAAAATTGACTGTCAGGTAGGATAAATAGTTAAAAAGTTAGAAAAATACTCTCCAATGTAATTATCTAACTTCAATATGGAGATGATGTAGTAAAAAAAAAGTTAGAGAATATAGAGTTGAGTTCTAATTCTAGAAATTCTTTTAGAAATGCTGACTAGGATTTCTAACTCTTTCTAGTTTCCACAAATAATATTAAAGCTCATTTAATTGTAAAATAAAATATAAGAGGGAATGTAATAATTGTTTTATTATGATTTGTTATAAAATTGATACATATTTGACTTTTGATAATTGAATTGGAGATATATATATGCATTTCTCTAATTTTTTTTCAAAAGTGGGTCCATAAAGAATAAAAATACTAATGTGACACTATTTAGAAACTAAAAAATACATATTTGTATTGAAGATGCTCAAAGGCAAGTTAATATATCAATTCCATGTGTTTAAATACTCGTGTAAAAGTTAGGGAAGAATATAATTATATATGGTATATGATGTTTAACGTGTCAGTATATATATAGTCATTTTTTCCTTAGTGGACACCGATATAAAATTAATCAGTGCATTGCATGTGTACCATAGATTATATATAAGTATGGAATAGTGTATGAAAACTAAGTCAAAACGGTTGAATCTAATGGTCCATATGTAACACACCGATATATATATGTATCTTCACGTTATACCTATAAGACGAGTTAATGTATCAATTCTTTGTTTTAAATACTAATGACGAATCTGATCACTTTTATAACATTTGCAAACTAATTGAAATTTTGAAAGAAGTCGGTACTTAACGGTAATTGCTCTATTATTATTTCATTTAAAGTTGTTTTAAAAAGAAACTAGTAAATAGATAAAAACAAGAATTGCCACTTAAAAAAAAATTTGAAATAAGCAAAGAAATATTCAAAGATTTGACCGATGGACAATGCTATAAATATTGATCGGATGTGGCAACAGGAGGAGCAATAAGTAGCGAAGACCGGTGACCACAGACCAGTAGATCACAGACCACAGACAACAGACAACAGTCAAATTTATTTATTGCCATATTGGGCTCCGATTCCAAAACAAAATATACAAATTACTTGTAACCGAAGATGGTGACTACTGACTAGTGACTACCCCTCACAACAATACAAATCACTTTTTATTAAAAATTAAAATCATCTCCGCAATTTTTGTCTCTTTTTTAGCTCCCAAACGTATCCAACAAGCAACAAGCTAGTCAAACACGCTCACTATTCACTATTTGATTGTTTGTTTAATTCCTTAATTATTTTTTAATTAATTTAATTAATTAACATAGCTTCCATTCCACCTCCACTAACAACTAACAAGTAACAATATATATAGATGGAGATTATTTTAATTATAGAATTTAATAGTAATGGAAAAGACAATGTCCTCGTGGGAGCGTGTATTGAAAGCAAACCCTATAATATTCCAAAACCGCGTTAAAAAAATAATAATAATAATAAAAAATAAAAAAAACAAACTAGCTTTGCCTCTAGCTCCCACCGTAATATATGACTGGACACCACTATTAACTCAAAATTAGAATCATCATGTAACGCCTGCACCTTGTGTTTCTTCATTCTTGCTTTTTATTCTACGGTTTATTATAATTTCCATCAAAAACAGTAAATGATTCAAAAATCGCAATATAACTCCAACACCGAAACAAGATGAGGTTAGCAAACGATTTTCGGTCACACATTTATTATAAAGTTATAGATTTAAATTTATCTTAAAATACTAAATTAATGTAATATTTTAAAATAATCAATACCGTGTGATCTTCTATTGATCTTGATTTAAAAATGAAATTTCAAAAAACAATCATGAATCGGATGAACCGGAGGGGTACTTTTGCTGATGATAAGACTAGACTTTTTACACTTTAAAAAAAAAAAAAAAACACACACAAAACTCCATAGTTTGCTTCATAGGTATATCTTTATTTATATTTTTAATTAACAGAATTTTCTTGTATTATCAATATGGGGTAAAAAAAAACTTATTTACGGGCTTACTTTACGGTCACATCTACTTTATTTTGAAACATGGTTCTTTAACATTGTACAACATTGAACGATACCTGTTCTTAGCATTTACAACACCATTGATAATACATAGATTTATCACTTGAAAACATATTCTAACAATTCCAAATAATAGGATATTCTAACAATATTATTTCTCAAATGATATTGGCAGGTTTTATAAATCAAGAGATTACGTGTGATTAGAGAGTGATATGATATTGATATTTTATGTGACAATATCATTTGAGAAATAATTTTTAAAAAAAATTGAAAAATCTAGTGTAAATAAAAATCCCATGTGTTATATGCTTACAAATATTATTTTTAGTGGCGCTACTGATGAATAAGGTAAGATAATGATAAAAATCACTTTAATTATTGTAACATATAAACTGGAGAAAGCATGAATCTCGTTAAACGGTGCTGGAGTGGATGCCAAACTTGCGGCACAAAGAGGGGCTTGGACGTACTTGTGATGTCATGTTGAACGAAAGATGACCGTCGGATCTTACACGTGAACGGAAGCGGCGCTGATGCGGGACCCATTAGATTACAAATTTTTTTTATAAAAAAAAAACACGTGGGAGATATTGAAAGGTGGTGGTGGTGGAGCATCGCATCGATCCTCGAACATCGATTTATGTGAGAGAAAGAGACAGCGCCCGTGTATTATGTGAGCTTTGGTTTCGCGGGAAAGGAGCTCATTAGCTTAAATTTATTTTCCCCTGATCTAGTCACCTTCTTTCTTCTTTTTTTTTTTTTTTTTTTTTTTTTTTGTTTTTTTTTGTTTTTTTGGGTTTGGATTTAGCTTGGCAAATCTTTTTTGTGTCGCTAAACTCCTGTCTTTTCGATTTTTTATCTGAAGACCCATCACACTTTCTATAGGTCTATTATGTTTATGTAAAATCCACACCGATTTTCTGTTTTTTGAAATCCGATAACGAAAATGGTTAAGAGTCGTATTGTAGAAAGCGTGAGTCGTAGTTGGGTGGCAACCCCCTATCTAGTACCTAGCCCTTCTAATTGGGGACTAATCGAGGACAAGGTGGCTAGTCGATTTTTTTTTTTACAAAAATTATGTAAATATTCATACTATTTTATATATTAAACCTTAAATTGAAAATAAAATTCTAAAAAACTCAACAGTGAGAATTATAATCCATAAGTAAGTAAACAAAATCTAACAAAATCTAATGAAATTAATCAAATTCCAAAAAGTTAATAAAAAAAAATTCAACATA
This sequence comes from Acer negundo, assembly GCA_035582765.1. NCBI lineage: Eukaryota > Viridiplantae > Streptophyta > Magnoliopsida > Sapindales > Sapindaceae > Acer > Acer negundo. Next base: position 24,393,793 of record CM069236.1, read on the forward strand.
GTCGGTCAACAGTGACTAGTCATTGACTTTGACTAGGTAACTCGGGGCGGCAGACCGCTGACTAGGGACTAGGCGGCGCCTAGTCAGAGACTTTTGCTACACTGATAAAAAGAGTTATGGTATGTGAAAATTTGTTGAAATATAAAATTAAATAAATAATCTGGAGGAGATATATTTACTCCCATAACATAACGAGAAGAAATTTCATCATAAATACTTATAAAATACATACAATAAAACTCAAATACGTACCATTAATGTGGACGGAAGAAAATGGGCACAATGTGAACTAAAAGAAGATGCCCAAGTAGAATCGTGAGATGTGATTGAAGGGGATAACTTAATGCAATTTACTTAAAAAAGAATATAATCTCAAATGTGAAAAGGATTTTGAGATAGTATGTATCTCAACTTTTGTACAATGGGATGATAATTGTATTGCGCAACCATACATAGATACATATTAATACTGCATATCTCACAGTAGCAGATATTTTGTTTTAATTGAATTATTGCAATCAATTTAGGATTTAGATAAATCCGAATCCGCACGATATCAATATAGGTGTCATGTCGCGAGATAACTAATATTATTCGAACATAAATTTATGTATTTCAGTAGATGTCTAGAATTAGAATAAACAAACATCATTGTAATAGCAATATATATAGTCCAATGTTTCACACTCAACTTAGAAAGGAACAAAAACAGTATGATAATATAGTTATTTGCTTTATAAGATTATTCAGGAGCTATTTACATACATTAAAAACAAGGTTGTATATAAAGCAATGTTCTAGTAAGTGCTAATCGCTAGACGGAGACCCAACGTCTATCCCATAGGTTAATTAGTCAGTGATTAATTAGTCGGTGAATTTTTGTTTTCCTACATAAAAATCCAATTACAAACAAATTCTAATGATCAAAATCCAAACAATATTCTTTCTAAATCCACAAATGTCAAATTACCAAACAAAATCCAATCACAAACCAATCCAAATTCAAAAACACTCATCCAAATGCAATCACAAATCAATCCAAATCCAATCATAAAATAACACAAACAAATCAAAATGACAAATTTCAAGTTCTAAGTTCTAACAAATATCAACAAGTTAACAACATTCAAAATGTAAATTATAAAACAACAAATGAAGAAACTATCTAAGTTTCTAAGTTTCTAAGTCTTTGTCTCCTTCTCTAAGGATAACGACACGCTCTTCATCGAACTCAAATAAACTTCAATTTCCTCATTCGTATCACCATCCGCTCTTGAATCGGACTCTACTTCTTCATCAACCTCATCAACAGTAAAAGTGTAAAACACTAAAACATAAAACTGAAATCAAAATATCAAATAATCAAATTTTGATTTTTCCGATTAATTGGCGACTAGCACCGATTAATCGTTCCCTGCCTAACTGATTTGACCCATTAATCGATGCGCCAATTAATCATTCCTCGCCTAATATGGCCGATTATGGCCTTTTCACCACGGCAAAGCACCGCTTAGAGAAATTCCATCGATTAATCGGCCGCCTAAACCAATTTTTCGAACACTAATATAGAGTGAATAAAAAAAATTGGAGAAAATAATAACTAATTGAAATTTTGAACAACTACATATAATTTGAGGTTTTGGAAAGGAGACATTTTTGAACAACTACTCTGTGAATGAGATATTAGTGGCCAAGTTCATCTCTTAAAAAAAAAAAAAATAAATAAATAAAAAACATATTCAAATGAAAAGGTATGTGAAATTAATTATAATTTGAGGCAGAGTAGTAATAAAAATATAGGAAGGGAAATTAAATATTTACCAAGAAAAGTGAGAAAGCAAATAATTGAAGCATGCATAGGTAAGTCGATTGTACACGCAAATTATGTCAGCGTGCCATCCTTCTCTCTCTCTCTCTCAATTATACACCATACACACGTGCATGGACTTTTTTCCATCAAAAGAGAAGAGAAGAGAAGATAAATTTAAACAACACACTGTACATATATGCTATGTACGTTGTTATAAATCTTCTCCACATCTTTATTTAATTATTTTTGTTTTTTCCTTTTCGTGTTGTGATTTTCATACGCTACAAAAGAAAAAAGAAAAGCAGCCATTATCACCGACTATTATATATAAGCCCCCAACATTAAATTTAAATTCCTATTTCACACCTATGAACTTGAATCAAATTCTATTTTCAGCTCCTTTATCGCCCGACAAACTCTTCATTTTCAGCTATAATAACTTCCACGAATAACACTAAACCTAATAGTGACAGAATAACACTCACAGTTTCGAGTGTATCCCCTCATCCAAACTTTAAATTAATCGTAAATCCATATGTTTTTTAACAATATTATGTTTAATACACTATATATATATATATATTTTTTTTTTTTTTCCATCTGTGTTGTTTTCCGTGGAATAATTCATATTCAAATAATTTTTATTAAGATAATTCTTGCATGATAAAAAATATATGAAAATAAATTTCCTAAATTATTGTAACTTTATTCGGTTGAATCATTCAATGCTTCAAACAAAAACATTTATTTAAGTTTATAGAATACCATTGGTGCAATGGAAGTCTTTATCTATATAATTTACAATCAATTAAGAATATAGTAGTTAATTATTTTAATGAAAGTTAGCTATAATTAATTAGTTTATTATTAAGTTAAACTATGACATTATCTCTAGCATATATAATAATTATTAAATAATCTGGCATATGAGATATATTAATCAAGATTATATGAAGAAAAAAAAAAAAAGATCGGAAAGAAAAGGAAAGGTGATACATCAATTCTTAATAAAGTAGTCATGACATATCTTATATTACGTATGTGATATAAGTTAGAATATTACATTTACCTATTAAATCGTAAAGTGTAATGAGATTTCTCAACTCTAATAAGAGTTATATGTTAAATCTTACTTGTATTGGTTGATCTCATTTGATCAAACGACATATCCTTGAATCAATTTGTATTAAATTAAATAATAATAAAAAAATAAAAAAGAAAGAAAAAGAAAAAGAAAAGGCCAATATCTTAATATGATTCACTTTGTTTGCTTGCACACTTTCACAAATCCCATGCACACACGAGCGAGCGAAAGAAATACAAATTAGAAGCCTTTTTACGCCGTAAGAATCTCACGTGTAGCACGACCCCGTTCACATTGTGAACCGGTTAATCCGGTCAAATTATATGTATGAAAACGTCGACCACTTTGTCGGACCACCACTGGGCACTGGACTCACCATCTACATGCATTGAATTAGAAACCGGAATTGTTCACATCCGTACAAAAAATTCACCTATAATAACCGGTCAGTCTTTGTTGCCACTTAGCCAACCCTGCTCTTGCCAAGTCTCTCACTTTCTTCCATATCAATATCTCTCTCTCTCTTCCTCTCATTTTCACCTAACCCTTCTAAACCAGATCAACCCTACTCTACTCTACTCTCTCTCTCTCTCTCTCCCCCTCTCTCTCTTTATTGAGCACTAAATATCCCTCAGTATTTGTTCTCTCTCTCTTTTTATTAATAGGGTCTCTGTTTTTAATGAATAGTTTGAAGTATTGATTGATCTATGGACATAAAAGAAGCTGTAGAGATGGATGGTGGTATGGGATCGTCGTCATTTCTTGATCATGTATCAGCTGGTTTTCCATTACAAGGCATATTTGATTTCGCTGAAGGAGAGAAGAGCTCATTAGGGTTTATGGAGCTACTGGGTGTTCATCAGGACTTTGGTTCTTCTTTGTTTGATATGGTAAAGCCGCTACCGTCTACGGCACCGTCGTCCTCCTCTCCAAATCCAACCGTCGTCACGAAGATGGAATCTCCTGAGTTGTTGAATCAGCCTGCGACGCCTAACTCCTCGTCGATTTCGTCTGCGTCAAGTGAGGCTGTTAATGATGAACAGGTTAAAGTTGAAGAACAGGAAGAAGATCAACAAAAGACCAAAAAACAGTGAGTGTTTTTTTGTTCTTTTCCTTTTTAATCTCAATTTAATGCTGTAAAAAAACCCTTTTTTAAGGGGAAAAAAGTTTTTTTTTTTTTTAAATTTTGTTGGTTATTTGTTTTGATGTGAGTTTCTGCAATTTCTAATGGCAGTGAAAAGATGTGGAGGTGGTTTTTGTGATATGGGAATCGAAGATCAGGATTTTGTTGATGTATTAATATTTTCTACTTGTTTGGTTTTTTGTGGGAATAGGTTGAAAGCCAAGAAGACAAATCAGAAAAGACAGAGAGAGCCGAGATTCGCGTTCATGACGAAGAGCGAGGTTGATCATCTGGAAGATGGTTACAGGTGGAGAAAGTACGGTCAAAAAGCTGTAAAGGACAGCCCTTTTCCTAGGTACTAACTTCAATGTTTCTACACTACTACTATGTGTAATGTGTTTGTATTTCTTCTCAACTCCAAAAAATGAGTTTTTATATTTTTTGTAATTTGTTGAATGTTTGATTGATTTAGGAGTTACTATCGTTGCACCACTGTCTCATGTAATGTGAAGAAAAGAGTGGAGAGGTCTTACAACGATCCAAGCATCGTGGTCACTACTTACGAGGGCCAACACAACCATCCAAGCCCTATCATACAGCGTCAAAGCCTAGCCGGAGTTCCAACGATGAACAATAGTGTTGGGTCCAACTTTTCAATGCCAATTCAGGGCACAATGTCTCATTACAATCATCATCATCATCATCAACAACAACAACCCTCCTTTGTCAATAGCTTGCTACAACCTATGAATTTGCCTCGTAATTACGGCTCAACAAATGCTGCTGCTTTCCTTCATGAGAGGCGTTTCTGCAACCCAGGTCCAGCTTTGTTCAAAGATCATGGTCTTCTTCAGGACATCCTCCCATCACATATGCTAAAAGAAGAGTAGATTAATTAGTATATTAATTCTCTAGTAGTACTGCTGTCTAGTGTAGTTCTAGTTCTAGTTCTCTTCGACTTCTCTTTTACTGACTCTTTTTTAAAAGGTGTAGATGTATGTAGTTTTCTGGTAGTAGACAGAAGCTGATCTTTTCTTGCAAAAGAACCCATTTCACCTTATTATTATACAGACTCTATTGAAAATCAGTGTAGCAGTGACATGGGTTTTTGGTCCAATGCTGGAACTTGTTTCTTTCTTGGGTTCAATATTAATCTTCTTTTTTCGGCTTCTTCTTTGTCCTTGTGGGTTTGGAATTTGGATATATAAAGATTATATACATCATAGTTTCTGATTTCTGACCCCTCTCCTTTTTTGTCCTATTTCTTTGTTGTTATTGTCCAAGGAATGTGCATTGATTTCATCGAGAGTAATCTTCTACTACTACTACTGCTACAATCAAGATTTTTGAGTGCTAGGGTTTCGTTCCATAGAACAATTAATGCTACCTTTCTAGCCTTGCCTTGTTCGGGAATCCATAAAAACAATATCATTATTATTTTATTTTCTTAACAAGAGGCGCTCCTATTCTGGGAACTTGGTGGGGTGAAAACCGTGAAATTAATGTGTTATTGCAAAGGGTGGGGTACAGATAGGAAGAATAACTCACCTACTACTGACCCACTTATAGGCTTATAGCCTGTTGAATTAATGCCTGTTCTCTCACTCTTTTATCTTTTTTCGTACAATTACTGCAACCCCATTTAATGGGTTCATGGATTTAGGTCGCCAAAGAATAGTGGCAGTTTGAATGTTTGATGATGCATGACAAAATAGAAACCCTTTAACGCAGTAATCTGTTTTTAAATGGCATTAGAAGGGATTCTTAGATCTGTAGATGTGAAGCTGGTACTGCATTTTAGGAAACCTAGACCAACTTTTGATTGCCTATCTTTATTATTATTATTATTATTATTATTTTGCATGACCGCCAATTGAGGGCAATGATCGGCTGCTTAAAGTTCTTCCCATATCGTTCTTTTAATAAATTTATATAGCAGATGTATACAATATAAAGACAAAATGGAAAGCAAAAGGCCAGCTTTGATCGCTGTTTTGTTTTGTTTTGTTTTTTTTTTTTTTTTTTAAGGACAACACCGCCAATAGTGGGCAAAAACTCTTACACGGAGGAACACAGAGTTGAATAGTTGATGAGTCCTCTACAAGCATGACAACTAACAGTGTACATCTTGCTGCACCTAAAAACCATCTTATCCAAATTAGGACAATTGAAGATAACACCAAATCTTTTATGACAATTGCAACGAACAGGTAATTCTTGGAATTAAGCCTATTAACTTCAAGGGCCATTTCCCAAGTTTCAAGCTTCAACAGAGACAACCAACGGCTTTTAAATCAAGTTCCGGCTATTCAGGAAAATGTAAAAACATATTCTTGTCTAGTTCACACACAGCAATAAAGGAAGCTCACCTCGACAAGCAATCCATGTGTCACAAGAAGGAAAATTACCCGGTCGGCCTCCACAAAAGCATCTATGGGACCGAAAGTGTTTTGTTTCCAAATTGCAATAACCCCAATTCTTCAAAACCTGCTAACCACTCTCTACCATATGTAGCAAAAAACTGTAGAAACTGCTCTACATAAACTTAGGTCTTTATTTTTTGTCTTTTACTGTTTTAATCAAAACTTTGCGCTACTAACGTAACAGCACAACATAAAGCATCAACTTAAGTCATACTTTGACAAATGAATATTTGATTGTTTACATTGTCTGAGAAATAAACAGAAAGAGCTGTTAATTGAGTTACTTCAAATTTTCAGCGGCATGGCATGGTACCATAGCCTCTATCTAAAACACATGCTCATACTAACGTACTATCCTCTAACCAGAGGTCCAGAACCAAGCCAAAATGAACTTAAAATTGTTAACAGTACAGATCGTATAAATGAAGAACATAAACGTTTGGCTAGCCCAAATACGTATCTTTGAAAGACATCCGGTAAGGCAATGACAACTGTATATCTAAAGAGCGCACACTTTTTCGGCACGCTCTTTTTACCTTATTTTGCATTGAAATATGCTGTATATGTCTTGTTTTAGCATAGAGTAACTGCAGACGAAACAGATGAAGATGATAAAATCCTAGGAAAGATTTCTTTCTTTCAAATGCCACTTGTAAAATTGGATTTTTTGGACATGAGGTCTACCTTTAGCTTTAAAAAGAAAAAGAAGATACATTAAAGGCAATCATTGAAAAAGTTGTCCTGGAAAATTACTCACATGGGCCAGAAGTCTCAAAGAATTCTAATATTAGTAGTTGTAAGTAATTACCCCTTAATTCAACCATGCCAATATTGAAAGCCACAAAGTTGACAGAAGATGATGCACAATGGTTGTCAATATTTTAACAACCGATGATGTATAATGTGTTGTCTTAGCATAATTATACATTACTCAAAGAGAAGAGTAGACATCCATGCAACCTGACAAAATTAAAATGTAATTTAATATTATAATTAAATTAGAAAACACATAATCCTATACTATGAATCCGAAAATCCTCTTAAGCAACCCCAAAGCCCATGTAAGAACAGCATAGACGATGAAGCTTTAATCTTTTAAGGATATAAATGTAAGAAAATTATCTCCTATTTGATTCATACGCGGATACAAATGTCTATTTTGGAAAAGAAGTTATATCTTTGGTTGGGGTGATTTAAAAACAATCATAAAAACTGGATAACAATATGAAAATAATATAAATTTATTTTTACTGTTCTAAAATTCTATCCAAGAAATTCAAGTTGCATCATTATTTTAAAACTGTCTATAGATATCATCGATGAAACGCCATCTTAATACTCTTTACCTATTAAACGCAGGCTGGATCAATTACTGGACTTGCTTCTGACTGTACTTGTAAATGGTCCAGTTCCTGAAAAATCACAGCACACTGAAGTGAAGATATACTCACACACTCTAACCAGTCAATGTGCTTCAAAGCTTCCACGGCACGTGAACCATTCCACCCCATATGCAGAAAATCACCAATGTTGTGATTATTATTTTTTTGATAAGAAACAAAAATATATTAATGAAAAAAAGAGCACCAATAAAAGAACAAAATATACTCGAAACAAAAAATATTCAGCCCTAATCATTAAAGTGACCTACTATTTTCATTTATGCAAGGGAATTTTTAATCACTGGTTAATTTGCCTGAGATGCTTATACAAAAAATACTTCTTCTAATTATTATTGTTGTTATGATTATTATTATTTTGATAATATATATATATATATATATATATATTAATGAAAAGAGTACCAACACTAGAACAAAATATACTCAAAACAAAAAATATTCAGCCCCAATCATTCAAGTGGCAGAACCTACAATTTTCATTTATGCAAGGGAAATTTTAATTATTAGTTAATTTGCATTAGGTGCTTATGCGCATTATGCTGCAATACCATCAATATCAAAATATTTACGTAAAACAAATAAATCTTCCAACAAAAAATGCATCATCCAAAATTTTTTTAAAATATTGTACCCGAGTCTTCCCTTGAATAAACTTATAGCAGTGGACTAATAAATAATGTGATAGACAGATAAAAGTTCTAAACTATTAAAAGAACCAATTAATAATTATTTCTTACAGGTGGAGACATGGACGGTTGTTGGAGTTGAAGCTTCTGATGAAATAAATGCGTCTGAGGCTGCACTTCTTGGGTTTGAGCAACTTCTTGGGTAGAAAGAACTGGTGACTGAAATGAAAGCTGTTGGCTTAAATTTTGCGGCTTCTGTAACTGCTGCTCATATAAAATATATCCCTCGGGTTTATTCCACTGTAGATCAATTTTCAATGACATTAAAATATGCTCGAAAAAAAAAAAAAAACAACAGGCAACAAGCAACTAAACTAACAAGGCAAAAAGCTTACTTTACTTTCACAAGTGACACAATTGTAATAGTACTTCTTTCCATCAGGGCAGGTGTGTTCGCTCCAATCACACTCTAAATCCACTGTCTCGGGACTTTGACGTCCGGCAGGAGCAGTTGAGGTGCCCGCACCTGTCTGAGGATTGCTTCCAGCCTTCGGAGACTGCAGAGATGCATATTGACAGTATATCATCAGGTCAGATTCTCTAAACACTAAGACAAACCAATTAAACTAGAGAAAATAAATGATGGCACCATGTCAATCACTATTGAGTGAAATGAACCTCTGTAGGGAGTACTTGCATTACCAGTCACAAGTTGCATTAAAATGCATGTAAGGTATGTACGTATATCTATTGTGTAGCAACTAAAACTTCTTGGTCATGCCCTAGCTTAGCACATGGACCCAAAAAAATAACCACTAAAGGTGGTTCTGTGTCACTTTTTAATAAGGTTTGCTTACAAGTGTTCTAGAGTTCATTTTTACTAAGATTAACTGTCTGCTATCTTTCCTCCTTAATTCCATAAAAGATTTATTAACATGTAAATAAGGATATGAGGGTACAAGTAGGTTTCATAACATATACATGAGAGCATACCCATTTTCTCCATGCAAAACAACCTAATAAAGTAATAAAAGCACTCAATAATTATCCTAGAAATCAAATGGATAACTTGAATCCCCTTTTCAAGATGTACTGCATATATCATTACTGTAGACTGTAGTGCATTGAACCTAGTAACCTAAAAAAATTGCTGCTGCTCTATATTTAAGTAAACCAGTGTCTCATATGTAATTCTTTCTGCATCTCCGAGACTACTAGTTGAGATAAATGAGAACTTAGCGGTGGATTGTGTCTACCTGAGATAATTGTGAAGGTGATTGCAGTTGAGAAGAATGTAATTGTTGAGTAACACCAGGAGCTGCAGCTTCTTGGTTTGTCCGGTGGGAAACAGCTTGTGGTTGGGAATTCACAGATATATGCGGCAAAGGATATGATGCATTAGAAGTACACCCTCCGATTGAATCACCAAGATTGGGTGCTAGCCTGGAATAAAAAAAAAAAAAAAAAAAAAGCGATCAACTAAATATACTTGACATGAGCATCCGAGAAGGCAACCAGAAGTATTGAAACAAAAATTATACCTAGCTGGTTCTTGAGAATTGGAACCAAAACTTGGGTTACCAAATGAATGATTTCCCCTGGAGAGAGAGAGAGGGAAAGAAAAGGAAGAGAAACAACTAATTAACCGAGGCTGACTGTGAGTTATAGCAACAAAGCATGGAATTCCATGCATATGGAGACAATCAATTGTGTTTCCACAATGAAAATTAATAGTCTCATCTTATCTTGATTTAATTTTGCAATATATATAACAGTTTTTCTCTCCTCAAGACCGAACTGAACTTTTAAGATTATGACGAAACTTGTGAGTCACTGATTAAGTTTAAGAAGACTTTGACTAAACTAAACTATGTGAATCTAATTTTTGATAGTTGTGGAACTGATATAAATAAAATCAGTTTGGCCTGAGGAGAGAAAAACTATATATATATATATATATTCATATTTGCAAGCTCAACTAGGAAAGAACAAAATCCCAACCGAAAAAATGTTGGCAGAAAACAACCATGCTTATTTAAAAAGAAAAAGAAAAAAAAAAATACAACACACATGTTTGTCTCTGTGGGTGCACATGTTAATTCAACCAAAGACTTCAGGACAAAAATTATCTTTATTAGGCAAATGATTTATATTTTACAACAATAACAGAGCAGATAGATGCAAATTGCAATCACCAATTTTAATTTAGTAAGAACATGATTAGAAGATTCATTAGCTTAGAGCATTAACTAGCAGCTTATATGATCACAATTCAATACAGTGAAATATGATCTTCCAATAACACTCAGCGCTTGGATTCATAATTCTTACAAGTACTTGTAATGGAAAAAAAAAAAAAATAAAGCAAAAAGTAAAAACCTTGGTTCTCCAGTCCTGGGTTTCTTAGGATCCGCAATCCGAACAATTAATGGCTGATCACAACCCTAGAATGTGAAGGGGGAAAAATTGTTAAATACCCTTCAAAGAACAATCTAAGTACTAATAGGAATCAAAACAATAGATACACTTTACTCTCATCATGAAAGTTCCATTTAATCCTTTAATTGCTGCCATTGCCATATCTTTACATGAAAATTGAACAAATCCGGATCCTTCAAAAAATAAAATTCTATCTTAGAACTGAACTGAACAGTTAATACAAATATATGATACCTTTAGGGAAAATGTGAAAGACTCAGCAAGGGAAGGAGTGATAAATGAATGCAAGAACAAGTTGAGGCCTTGAGGGGTGGGGCTTTCAACCAAGAGGTCAGGGGTTCAAACTTCAAAACCCCTGGGGCACATAGGATATTTAAATTCTACAAGTTCAAAGTTCCAAGGTTGTAAGGCCTGGTTAGTAGCCCTTAGTTTAGAATCTAGGGAATAACGAAAAGGTCAGGGGAGTTCTGGGAATACACACATATAAAGATAAATGATTACAATAACAGTTGTACAGAGTTAATTAGTATTTAGATTAGAAACACAACAAATAACACAAGAAAAATTCATCAAACTCTATTTTCCACAAAGCACAAGAGCAAAAGTCCTTATCCAATAAGTTCATTCAATGGAAACATGCTCCATATTAAATAGGAAGGAAACAATAAAGAAAAAACAGAAAAGAACGAACCACGACTTTGCCTCAGCTCATCACGCATAATGTAGATATCTTCAACATGACCATATGGGGAAAATACCTGAACCAGAAAATACCCATCTATAAACTCATATATCTTCAAGAAAAAAAAGTAGGGGCGGGAGGTAACTAAAATTAATTTGAAGGAATTCATTATGGTCTTCCCTGGCATCATGAGATACTTGCCTGAATCGAATCCAGATAGCAGATGTTAAAGAGATGCAATCAAGTACATGTGCACAAGGGTGATATATGCATATTATTGTTACCTAAAGCGAAAAGATGACATGCACACATAGACATACAGACAAGTAAATCTGCTTAAGTAATATTAACTGTATCCCACATTTCATAACACAAAACATGTATGTCAACCGTGGTCTTCGATCTGCGATTTGAGCAGGCACTGCAAATATTTTTGTTTACAGTTAATGACAAGAAGTCAAGAACTGTAGCAATTTATACCGTGAATAGTATTCAGTCCTGACCATGCAACAAGGCCATTTTCTCATCAAGAAAGATTATTTTTAAAAAACAATATTTAATGCAATAAATATATATAAACCAAACCTCTCCCCACCGTGGTGTGAGCAGGATCTATATCCAAGATTATTAATCATAGCATAGTCAACGACAGCAAAAAGCTACAGTGAATTCTACTAATATTCATGATCTGAGCAATGATTTTATTGCCTAGGAAATTTTCTATTCTCCCGCTCAAGAGGTGCATAACATTCATAAATGCAATAATTGTTACTTTGACCATCATATATACCACTGCTTACCTACCATGGCATTGCATGTCTGCCTAAACAAATTAAAAGAAATGAAAACAGGAGACATGACGATTATTTGTCAATTTAGGGGAATAAATAAATGCTAAATGGAGGTGAGAGCATACTTCTTCAATTTCCCTTTTTTGAAGCTTCTTTGCTCAATCAACCAAAATATAACTTTTGCGAAGGAACCACCATGTTTGGGACAAATGGAACACAGATTGAACAATGAAATTCTGCTATTATTCATGACCTGGGCACTAAATTCCGAGGCTCAACCACTCAACAATTTTATTGCCTTGGAAATTTTCTATTCATCCCGCTCAAGGGGTGCATAACATTCATAAAAGCAATAATTGTCACTTTTACCATCATATATACTACTGCATACCAACCCACATAGCATGTCTGCCTAAACAAATTAAAAGAAATAAAAACTGGAGACATTGCGATTATTTGTCAATTTAGGGGCAGGAATAAATGCTAAATGGAGGTGGAGCATACTTCCTCAATTTCCTTTCTTGTAGTTTGTTTGCTCAGGCAGCCAACATATAACTTTTGCGGAGGAGCCACTATGTTTAAGACAAATGGGACACAGATTAAACATTAATTCAGCAAGAAAATGTGATAAAAAGAATAATATTGCAATAGCAAAAAAATAATCTTACACTTTTGACAACATAAGATGAAAAAAAATGATGGATTACAAAGCAAAGATTATAATCATTGTAGAAGCGTGATAGCAAGTCATACAATATATTGGCCAGAAGAAGAGAAGAAAAGATATAAAGAAGCATGTCCTATCAAAATTCAAAAGATATAACCTACTCTTTAGCCAGGGCAAAATCTAATGTCACAAGAGTAGCAAGTCATATTTCCGCATTCAATAAGGTGGAACCAAACTCCCAACAAACCCAATAGTAAATTTATTATATACATTCTTATACACAGATCCAAACAACAACCAGACAGTCCTAACTGTTCAGAGAATGAAGATTAGCTTGAAGATACTCTACAATTTCCTCTAACTGTCAAGACTGAAGAGACGTGCCTCCATTTATAAAAGTTTTCATTATATAACCACAACAGCACTACTAATCAAGAACTTAGTTGTTTTTCTACTCCTTGCAACAAGCCACAGCCCACAAGAATTTTTTTTTTTTTTTTTGGGAGCATTCCTAAATTCATAGCAAATAAGTGCTGGAATTAAAACATAAGCATATAAAGGTATCATTTCACTTGATCACTGCTCATTCATTTCTAAAAAAAAAAAAATTTGATGCTGAACAGCATAACCATAATTGTCTTGCAAATTGTCTATTGAAGAGGTGGTAAATATCAAAAAGTTACTGACAGCTTTAGACAATCATTGGAACCACAAGTTCTAATGAAGATATCTATATATTCAGTATAAGAATTTACCGAGGCGTTCTCGCTCTCCATCAGCATATTTGACTCTAATGAAACTCTGTTCCTGAAAAAAAAAAAATACATATTTACAAATTATAAGAAAATGGGAACATCAGCATCATGAGGTTTCTCAGTTGTTATCCTGGCAGAGAGGAACTCACCCCAGGAAAAGTATACTGATTGTGTAGAGCTCTGATAGCCCTGCCAGCTTCCTCAAATGTTGTATATTTAACAAAGCAATACCCTGCAGAAAAATGTTTCATGCTACATCCTTTAAACTACCATAATTGCTTCAAGAGGGCATGCAATGGCAGCAAAAACATGCATTGGATTAAAAACATGTTCTAGGACGTAAACACAAATAAATTTTTTAGAGCAAATTCATGAAATTATAAATTGAAAGTTCAGACTCCTTGGGAAGCTCAAAGTGATACTGAGATGCACAAACGACATAGCAGCCATGAAATGGAAACTCCAATAAAGGGCAAAGCAATATCACTCATAGCTAAATAAGGACAAAGCTTTCTAAAAATTAATGAAACAAGTGAGACTGACAGTGACAATATACTGTCTTGATGGCAGTAAACCAAACACACGCAACAAGCAAATCACATGGGCACTACAGTGCAGTAAAAGTTTATAATAAATCAGTGATTCTTTTTTATAGGGAATGAGAATGAACATGTTTTCAAAAACCAAAGTATACAATGATGTGAACAAAGCAGGTCACAAAAAAAAAAAAAAAAAAAAAAATCAGAACAAAAATGAAACTTATATGGGGACAGACTCAAGAATAAACAAAGGCATATAGAAACATGAAATGTTTCTGACCAGAAAAGTTATAGTAATAACTAAAGTGAATTAAATCAATTTCTTCAAGAAAACGTTTTGCATACCTAGTTGTTGATTGGTTTTCTTGTCCCTTGGTAGAATAATCTCAACAATGTTCCCATGTTGTTCAAACAAGGGGCGTATCTGATGTAAAAGCAATATCCCAAAGTTAAAATAGTAGTAAGTAGCATAGTTAAAGAAGCAATGTCCAAAGGTAACATAGGAGTTAACAGTTGCAAGAAGCATGATGAAATTAACAATTCGATGGAGAAAGGAAGAACAAAGTCTTGAATGCATGTGCATTCTTCCTACATTCTCAGTCCAGTGGGAATGTGCATATATATATATATATGTGTATAAAAAATAAAAAATGGACAAAACACTATGTCATGGTTTCTTCATATTCTGCAGACAATTTTCAGAAACATTGATCACTCAACACCAACAGAACAACTTACATCTTCTTCAGTAGCAGTTCTTGAAACTGGTGCAACAAAAAGTTTCGCAGGAATGCCACCATCAATATGATCTATGGACATGTAATAATAGAAAAGCTATACAGCTTCAGTAACCTTAAGAGAAAAAGATTGAAGTTCAAATTATAAATTGAAAACAGGCAACATAATTGACATGTCAAAAATGGAACAAAAACAATGATGAAGAATTCTCTTTAAAGAAAAAAAAAAAAAAAAAGAGAGGCCAGAACAACATTTTTCTCAACGTAAATTCATAACTATCACCGAGAATGGTTATATTTTAATTTTTAAATACACTACAACACATTCTTTTGTCATGCCAATATCATGCTTCCGTTTTATTAAATTTGGCACTGCGCCCACACACCCCACCCACCCACCCACTGTTGGCGTGTGCGAGGTTTGGTCCCAAACCTCTTGCTTTCATTTAAGAACTCTAACAAACTAGACAATCCTACAATGCCAATAGCATACAGTGAAGGAATCTGAGAAAAAAAAAAAGTGAAGCAGCCGATAATTCTTATCATGATAAATGACATCACAATGAGTACTAATACCGAGTGAAAAAGTACCTAAATTCATGACACCGTATTTTAAAATAAAACAAAGCATTAATAGAGAAAGAAAGAAAACGAAACCTGAAGAAGCACCGCGAGCAGGTTGATGGAAGCCTCTCTTTCGACCAGAAAAGGGCAGAGGTTGACCATAGTGAAAATCAGTCGGTTCACCACTCATTTGGTCATACTGGTGTTGGCCCCAGCGGTGGTTGTGACTGTCAGCGGACCAAGAGCAAGAATTGCGGTTCAATTCTTGGTGATTAGGGAAGCTTTCTCCTCTGTTCCACTCCATTATTTGAAACCCTAAGTCTTGAATTTTGGTAAAGTAAGCTATCATAAGAGAAGAAGAAGATAATTCACAAAAGAGAAAGCGCGGGAGGAAAAAAAAAAAAACCGTGGGAGTTACCTTAGCCAATTCTTGGAGGTTTGGTCGACTCTATCGGGTATTTGAGTGATTTAACTAAAATTAATAATTAAAAAAAAAAAAAAAACAAATGAATGAATGAATATTCTTCGATGTTATATTTTTCTACTTTAATTATATTTTTCGCGTTTTTACAAGTTTTTCACATTTTCTAATAGTGATTCACGTTTAGTAGCAAAAAATTTCCAGAAATTTGACATTTCGAACTAACGGTCCCAACATTTCTAAATCCAAAAACACAATCCAAAATCAAAATCAAATCACAAAAAATTATACATTATGTAAACCATAAACATGAATTAAAATCAAATAAAAAAAATAGAAAATTGAGAGAAATCACACCTTTCTCTCTCTTGAATGAGTTTTGAAGATTTCTTCGACTATCCAGCGTCCTTCCGTCGTCACGCCGGCGTCGTCTCTGCGTCGTCGACGTTGACGGTGCTTCGTTCGTCGACGGTAAAAACCCTCGGCGACTCTGTTTTTCTTGTCTTCGCAAATCGCGATTTTTTTTTCAACAAAGTCAGCTGTGTGTTCTGGACAGTGAGGGAAAAGGTTGTTGAAGTGGAGGGTATATTGATAATTTCTCGTTTCAGGGTATTTCTGAATTTCTCCCATTTCTTTATAATATTTCACGCTTTTTTTTTTAATATTTTTTTTTTATAAAATTTATTTATGTTTTTGATATTTTTGTTATTATTATTATTTTTTTTAATGTATTACGATAAGATTGAGACCTACCAAAATCAAGGTTATTTACCCCTATAAATCGAAAGAAAATTCTCCACGTATATTTATAATCTCACAAATCGTAAGAAAATTCATCACATACTTATAAAATGTGTATGATGGAATTCGAACCTTTAACTAGTCACCGTTAATGTGGAAGGGATGTGTAGAACCACTCGTACTAAAATGTGATGTGCATATTTTTTTTTAATTTTTTTTTATAGAACTTATATTTTTTTATGCTTAAAAAAAGAACTTATATTTTTTATTGAATAATTTATTTTGTTATATTATTACATATTTAACTCTTCAAATTTATTTTTATTTTATTATTTTGTTAACTTATGTTAACATATTATTTTTATTTTTTTTATAGTACTTTTAATAAAAAAAATAGAATTTTTTTATTTTTATTTTTAAAAAGTGATTGTTTTCTTAATTTTTTTCTTGAATCGATTGTTTTCTTATTAATAATGGGTGAAATGGATATGTAATAAAAATTATGTAATTTTTATTAAGTTCAAGGTTCATTTTACTTGTAAACTAGAGATATTTTAATAAATTATGTTAAATTTTTTATTTTATTTTAAATATTACAATAATTAAGGGATTTGAATCCACAATATTATGGTGTATGTGTAAGAGGTTTGCTATCAGACCAACAACATCTTATCAATAAAATAATAAGTTACGTTTAGTAGTCTATGGTTAATAACAGTAAGAATTTAAAATTAAAATAAAGAAATGATAGAGTTACAAATGAGATTACCAAAAAGGACGAGTTGTAAGATAACGTGAAAATTTTTGTTACAAAATAAAAATAAAAATGTAGTGAAAAACTCAGATAAAACGAACCGGAGAGAGAAAAAACCAGCCCTAGTTTCTGGCAGTCATTCGTCTCCTCGTCTTCTCGCCGCTCAACCCTCTTCAGGTATCGATTACTTACCATCATCCTTTCGCCGATTTCAAATTCTTTTTACGATTCATGCTTTGTAATCGAGTACTTGTCGAACAGGTGGACTAGCGATTTCGTTTGTCTGAAGCTCGCATTATTTTGATATTTGATAATGTTAATTAACGTAATCCACCATGTGATTCTTAGGTTTGAATCTAAGGAACAGCTAGAATTTACGGAGAAACATGAAAATAGAAAATTAAACATTAGGAGATGTTCTGTTATGATTTCTGTAGTTTTTTCATTTTTTTTTTTTTTTTTTTTAGATTACTAAATCTTTTATCATGAAATCTGTTTTTTTTTTTTTTTTTGAAATTGATGACTGAAAATGGTCACACAACTTGTTTTTACGCCAGGAATTTTAAGAATGAATTTCGGTGCTGGTTTGCTAGGAGTGTTTCACACTGTATCTTTTGTTTTCCATTAAATTTTTGAATTCCATATACGGTGGTTGATTAGATAAGATTTATGTTGATAGTGCAGGAGTCATATTTAGTTAACTTTCTTTTGCATGGCAAAAAGACCGGATCCAGATGATGATGATGATTTCAGTGAACTCTACAAGGAATACACTGGTCCATTAGGATCCACAGTTCCCCGTTCACAAGATATGGTAAAACCAATCAAGCGTTCCGATGCAGGATCTGATGAGGAAGAGGAACCGCGTGATCCCAATGCTGTCCCGACTGATTTCACTAGCAGAGAAGCTAAGGTTTGGGAGGCTAAATCAAAAGCTACTGAGAGGAATTGGAAGAAGAGGAAAGAAGAAGAGATGATTTGCAAAATATGTGGAGAATCAGGTCATTTTACTCAGGTACTGTTTGGTTTCTCTGTGAATGACTTGCTGGACGTATCTGTCACGACATTTTATAATCACCTTACAATTCACATGTTTAGTTCTGTTATTTTTTTTATTAGCATTAGATTTGATTGCTAGTTAATGACAGTTTGATGGATTTTGTTTTATATTTATATAGAGACCAAAACAGTAATTTTTTTTGTACTCTTAGACTAACACAATGTTAGTCTCACATCTGGCTTCCTATATTGTTAGCCTATTACTCATTAGCTTGGACTTGAATTCAATATAGGATTGTTGCCTCAGTAGTGAGTTAATTATGTGGTTTTGATTAACCTGTTTCATTGGACCAGTGCTGCTGATGTTGTCCTGTTTTACTATATTTATTATTTCAGTCTAGTATAAGATTTATTTTGGTTCAAATCTATTATGGATCTCCATCCCACACTTCAACTTCAAGATTCATTTATGGAATAACAACAGAGACATACATTTAAAGACACACTTGCACTCAGAACTATGTGAGATCATGAGGTTTTTTTTGTCATTTTCCCTGGTTTTATTTCCTTTCAAGGAATTTATTTTATTTTATATTGAATTATATACTACCTGTTACATACATAGGGGTGCCCTTCTACTCTTGGAGCAAATCGCAAGTCTCAAGATTTCTTTGAAAGGGTTGCTGCAAGAGAAAAACATGTAAAAGCACTTTTCACAGAAAAAGTGATACAGAGGATCGAAAAGGATATTGGTTGCAAAATCAAAATGGAGGAGAAATTTATAATTGTCAGTGGCAAGGATAGGTTAATTTTGGCAAAAGGTGTGGATGCTGTGCACAAAGTAATTAAGGAGGAGGGTGATCAAAGGGGTTCTTCTAGTACTCGCAGGAGCAGATCTAGGTCTCCTGAGCATAGTCCCGTTGGCACACGGTTGCGACGCTCTGAATCTCAAAGGTCCTATCCAGGTTCACATAATGCATCACAGTTTCATCAGCGGTTTGTTAGACAAGATAAGGTTATGGAAGACCGTCTTCGTGAGGATCTCCAGAAATTATCAAGGGGTTCTCCACAAGGTAGGGACAGCATAGGATATCTTTACGGCATCCATAGAAAGCTGGTAATTCCATGCTCGTAGCTTGTTAGGCCCCTACAAATATTTTGTATGACTTCTACCGATTGTTTACAAAATGTGAATTTTTAATAATTCTGCTTGTTGCTTATCATTTGTTTGCAGCAAGAGGTAAGTTCTTATGTTCAAGCATTATTTGTGCGAATCTGAAGTAACTTTCGTTGGTGGTTCTGAATTGATCGGATTGTCTCCAAAAGAAATTATTAACTGAAAAGCATATCTGGATTGCTACGGATGGGTTCACTATGTGAAATATAAGATAGTATGTCTAGTTAAAGAAACCATCTATGTTAGCATCTCGAATCAAGTGCTTAATGTACTCTTCATTTCGTGAAGCTTATGGTAATGATGGAGCTAGAAGCCGGTCAAGCAATTCTAAATCTCCCGCTCGCCCCCCTTATGCTGGCAACTCGTATAATTCATTTGATGGTCATAGTCAGAGCATGGGTGGTTATAGAAGTGATGGATGGGAAACTGAGAGACGGGGAGCTGATTCAGGCCGTCAGTTTGAGTACCCTGCCGTCCCTCAGACATTAGAAGATTTAGAGTTGGAGTATAAGAGGGAAGCAATGGAACTTGGTAGAATTCGTGACAAGGAAGAAGATGAAGAGAATTACAAGCATCGTGAGGTATGTTTGTCATGTTTAGTTCACACCTCTTGTGATTTTAGAAAGTTGGAATCCTTCCTGAACATGCCATTAGCTGTTAAATTCAGTGTCAATGTATCATTATATATTTATATGTTATGAAATTATATTTTTCTGGATAATGATATACTCTTCCTCACTTAGGAACTTCTGTTATGCGTTCTTCTGCAGTTGTGAAAAACAAAGTTAAAGGCCCTTGTAACTTTTTCACATTATGGATTATGAATAAAAATATCTTACTTTAGGCAATATAAATTTCAGACTATCAAGGAGATGAGAGAGAGTAACATGAAGAAACTGACTTTGCTGAGGGGTGTGCATGCAAAACAGTGGGAGGATTTTCTTCAAGTTGATGCCCAAAGACGTCAACAACAAGCACGGCAGCAAATGTCTGCCTCTGGTTATGGTGGTTATAAACAGCATAACTATCCTGATTATGATGGTGAACCCAATGCTCACTATGCCGGAGCCAGTTTACCTATGGATTCACGAGGCAGGTACCCAAACCCTATAGAGAATTATCCTTCAAGGCCTCATGACACATATGGTGAGTTTCAGCGTCAGAGGCGTGATGACTATGGGAAACCTTACAATCGATACTAAATTGGATTAAAAAATTGTGGGGTGAGTTGTCCCTCTCATTATTCTATTCAAAGGAAGGTTTGATTTTTTCCATTTCTTATTTTGTTTCTCTCGCTAATTTTTGAGCATCCATAATCTATTTGTCCCGTACTCATGGTAAGATTTCACAATTTTATAAGACATGATTCTTGGTGGTCGCTTTGAGTATGTCTTGAAACTATTGTATTGGTTGTTTGCAACTCGAGTGGGGGTGAAGGATTTCAATTTAGTAGGCTTATGGTCGTGTCAGGATGGTGAATATTGACGTTGGTTTTGGGGATATTACAGATTTTGTTTTGTTTCTTCTGTGTTAGCTTAAAATTTCACTTAAAAACTTTTCAGGCTCCACAAGTTCTTGGTTGGATAGGAGTAATGCTCGGGAGTACCCATATATAACTAAGGTAAGTAGGTTATTAAATTGTACTTGAGAAGGGAACAATGTTACAACTTCAACGTGTTGGTACACTACATTCTATTGCATCTCAACTTGGTGGTTCAATATTGTCCAGAACTTTTTTGTAAGGATATGAGATTGCTGTTCTTGGTTTAATTGTCAGGGACTGTATTTAGAAATTGCCAACTCTTGAATACTTGATAATTTGCCCGTAGTGAACAAATTTTTTGAATAAAGTAGAAGCTTTAACTTTATTTTTATTTTTTAGAATTTTATGATTTTAATATTCTCCATTGCAATGTTTTCTATACGTCAACTCCAAGGAGGGGTTCTGTTTATGTGGTTGTGATAAATCAGTAGTTGAATCTGACTTGAATGTTGGTTCTGCCATTACCCTAGTTGGTGAAGTTTGTAGTTCGATGGTTTCATGTCATTTAATTGTTTAACCTCTCAAATGTGTCAAGTTTGTTAAAATCCTTTCCATAGAAGTAAAATTTTGTTGTTCAATTAAGTTGATAAATCAGATGCATGGGAACACAAAAGGGTTTTCTGCTAGGTTGCCATTGGTTTTGTTTTTATTATGGTTTTATATTCTTATATTTTGTGGTTTAATTTGCTTACATTTAAAGGGAAACTGATTTTAATTTCTTCTGTTACTCCTGCATGTTCGAGTTTTTTACACCGAGTGCATATTTACATGAATGTAATTATCAAATTTGTGAGATTTTCGTATTTAATATTAGCTCTTAATTGTGCAAGTTGGATTGAAAGCATAAGTTAGCTTGTGCCGGTCGATATATTCCGGTCGTTTGAACAAGTAAGAAACTGAATGTCATTTAAGTGAAATTTAGATCAATGGCTATCTAAACACAATCAGCTTATTCTCTCAGGTAGAACCATCACTGGTGCCATCAAGTATAATTTTCCACGAGTTACAGAAGAATTACCTCGGAGGTTATCAAAGCCTCTGAAAAACGTTTCATCAAGTTTTGACTTTTGATTATCTGTTCCTCTTTCAAAATGGTTAAAGTCTGTTCTATTTCTCAGTTCTCAGAAAATCTTTTGAAGTGTTAACAAGAAAAGATCTGTTATATCTTGGAATTGTTTCTTTAGCCGGATTGTAGGATTCTTCATTCTTGTGCACTCCACTTCTTAAGATTAAAACAGTGAGATAATATGGTACTGGTTATTTACATAACTCAGTATCTGATTTTGATATCGAATTTTACGTACATGAATCTGTTAGGCCTATAACTTGCCAGCTCGCATAAACAATTTTATTTATAAGAGCATTTCCAATATAAATATGTATTTTTGAGTTTTTAAATAGTGAAACATCAATATTTCTATTTACTATGGGTCCACTTTTGAAAAAAAATTAGAGATATGCATATTCACATCTCCAATGCAATTATCTAAAGTTAAATATGCATCCATTTTTTGTCTAATCATAATAAAACAATTATTACACTTTCGCTTCTCTTTTATTTTATAATTAAATGAGGTTTAATCTTATCGGTGGAAATAGTTGAAAGCTTTAATCTTATTGGTGGAATGAGTTAGAAATCTTAGTTAGCATTTCTATGAGAGTTTCTAGAATTAGAAATTCAATTCCATATTCTCTAACAATTTCATTTATAAGAGCATCTCCAATGCAAATATGTATTTTTGAGTTTCTAAGTAGTGCCATATCAGTATTTCTATTTATTATGGACCCACTTTTGAAAAAAAATTTAAAGAAATGCATATTCACATCTCTAATGCAATTATCTAAAGTCAAATATGCATCCATTTTATATCCAATAATAATAAAACAATTATTATACTCTCTGTCCTCTTTTATTTTACAATTAAATGATGTTTAATCTCATTTGTGAAAAGAGTTGAAAGCTTTAATCTTATTGGTGGAAAGAGTTAGAAATCCTAGTCAGCATTTCTAAGAGAGTTTCTAGAATTAGAAACTCAACTCCATATTCTCTAACTTTTTTTTGTCCACATCATCTCCATATTCAACTTAGATAATAGCATTGGAGAGAGTTTTTCTAACTTTTTTAATATTTATCCTATGTGGCACTCCATTTTTTCCAAATGCATAATAGCATTGGAGATGCTCAAAAGTTAGAGAATATGGAGTTGGGTTTCTAGAATCTAGAAACTCTCCTAGAAATGCTGACTAGGATTTCTAACTCTTTCCACCAATAAGATTAAAGCTTTCAACTCTTTCCACCAATGAGATTAAACCTCATTTAATTGTAAAATAAAGATTAGAGAGAGTGTAATAATTGTTTTATTTTGATTGGACATAAAATGGATGCATATTTGACTTTAGATTATTGCATTGGAGATCTGAATATGCATTTCTCTAATTTTTTTTCAAAAATGGTCCCTTAATAAATAGAAATGCTGATGTGTCACTATTTAGAAACTCAAAAATGTATATTTGCATTGGAGATGCTCTAAGGTTAATATTGTTCACTAGAAGAGGATTTCTCCGGTTCCCAGATGTACTTAGAATGTAAACCAACATTTATAATCATCTTATTTATTTATTTTTTTTCTGGAAATCAGGAATCGTTAATGATCGTCAAGGCTCAATGCATATGGTTTCAGTTTCCTAGCCAAGTAATAAATGCAATCGTAGGGAATTCCACTTAATTAATTAATCGTACTATAAAAATGAATTAAGCAAATTTTGGGAGCTAGATGTTTACGGATGGATTCAACAGTCATGGTTTCCTATTGTGGAAAATTTTTAGAAACGACAGTCGCAGCCAATACCTCTGTAGCTGAAAACTGGGTTCATAGTGTTCAATCAATGAACAAGTACAAAGAAGAGTCACTTGTTGTAGGATTAAACTGCAAATGGAGTTTACATCCTATAAGATCATTGAGCGGCAAAATTGTCACCTTGCAACTGTGTATAGACACCAAGTGTCTGATTCTGCTACTGACTTACATGGAAAACATTCCGGACTCAATCAAGAACTTTTTCGATGATCCTAATGTCGTGTTCGTTGGAATTGATGTTGAGGAGACATTGAAGAAGCTAAAAGCCGAGTATGGACTCCACTTGGGCAAGAAGATCGACATTCGTGTGTTGGTGAAGTTACATTTTCCTCTTAGTTTCCATGGAAAACCTGGTTTGAAAGATCTTGCATGTCAGTTGGTGGATCTTCGGATGTGGAAACCGAAGCACGATTGCAGGAATAACTTGGGATCAAGGGTTCTTGGTATGGAGCAGATCAAGTATGCATGTGTCGATGCATATGTTACTTATAGAATTGGACAGAAGCTACTTAAAGAGACACCATGATTCTCTTACGTACCTAGCTCCATTGTTCTTGCCTTCCGGTGTCGATTGTTAGAAACTCATGAATGACATGTTGTGACATATATACAAGTTAATTGGAAAGGGGTTTCTTGGAGAGAACTAAATAAAATTACTGTTAACTTTCTTTTCTCGTTCAATCGAAGTAAACAAAAATATGCAATAGCTGCCATTGCCTGCCGAATTCATTGTCTATTACTCTGTCTATTGCTTAATTAGTCGACAGAGATACACACAAACAGCAACAGCAATCAACTCTTGCTCTTATACGGTACATCATGTTAAAAGTATATGGAGTGCTTTTTATTGAAAATATTAAAACAAAAAAAAAAAAAAAACTAATTTTAATTATAAATATGATAGAATTTTATTTAATAAATATATAGATTGCACAAGTCTTTTTTGAAAATATCTTCGTGGGTACTAGGATAGGAAATGATGTCAATAACTAATTATGTGTTGTCAATGTAGTATGAGAGGGTACACTACTCGAACACATAACCTCAATGTTGTAAGTGTGGATATGCCATTAGAACAACATCATCTCATCGGACCTCCACTAAGTTAGTTTCAATGATATATAGAATTCGTATTTATTCCGGGTTAAGCTGAATTCCAAGGGATAGTTTAATTTATGTACTAAATTAGTCTAGGTATGGTTATCGGGAGAAAATCTTGGCTGGAACAGTCCCATATACGTGGATATGAGACCGTCCAATAAGAGTTTGCCATAAGTGATCCACAAGTCTGTTACAAGTGTGCCACATATTCTCCAATGTATATGTGGCAGACTCTTATTGGACGGTCTCATATCCACGTGTATGGGACCGTCCCAGACAAGATTTTCTCGATCATCGGAGTGGATTTGGATCCTCTCCCTAATCCCATTGGAGTAATTCTAGGACCAATTAATGCTTTGGAGACTACAGTCGCACATTCTTCTTCTTTGAATATTCCCTCGTTATATGCATGCAAAATCAGGATTACAATGAACATTAAATAATCACAACTATCTTGATAACAATCGTTTCATTTTCCTAGAAGAGTTAATGTGAAATGCAGCCTCTTCGCCTTCCACAGCCAATCTCAGGCTATATAAGAGTACTATAAATTATAAAGATAGAAGCATATATCAGAGTGAGAGGAACTTACTTGGTCAAAGATGGCAAACACACGCTCTGTTTATTTTTCTGGCAAGATTATTGAAACAACTGTAACAGACAAGGCCTCTATAGCAGACGCATGGGTTGTCAACATTTCTTCAATTTACGGTGGACAGAAAATCGTTGTAGGATTGGACAGCGAATGGAGGCCGCATCCGAACCGAGACCTGGACAACACAACTGCTGTGTTGCAGCTATGTGTTGACACCAAGTGCCTCATAGTTCAAATGTTCTTCATGGACTACATTCCTGAATCACTCAAGAACTTCCTCAGTGACCCCAATGTAACTTTTGTTTTGGTTGAGGTTGCTAGAGATGTCGCTAAGCTGAAGAATGAGTATGGTCTGCAGTGCAATAGCATTGCGGATGTTCGTGATCTGACTCTGAAACGTTGGCCGAATGTGTTCTATAGGAAACCTGGGCTGAAGGATGTTGCTAGGCTGGTTGTGGGGCTTGAAATGCCGAAACCGAAGGATGTTTGCAGGAGTGACTGGCAGTCCAGGGTTCTGGATTACATGCAGATTGAATATGCTTGCATTGATGCCTATGCTTCTTTCAAAATTGGTCACAAGTTGCTTAAGGAGATGTAATGTGATGTAATGAAGTGGGTTTGTTTGATTATGTCTTAAATTTGAAGTCTTTTCTGTTTATGTTTTCTGTTGAATTGAGTTTAGGTACACATTTTGGTGATGAATTGTGGTCTTGAATTAAGGTGTACTTGTTTAATTTTATGTTTTCCGTTTTGTAATGAGAACAATTATATGTTTTCTTATGATAAACTGCATATGCTAATTAAGTTAATTTTGTTTTATGAATTGAAGTTTGCCTCAAAATTTATCTCCTCTTGATGTTGGTATATGGAATAGAGGGTTTATTTATATTTATAAATAAAATAAAATATTTTTTTTGATAGATAATTTACGTACTAAAATTTAGTTAGACTTATGGCTAGTTTGATATTGCTGTAACTTTTTATAATAACTACGGTGGAATAATCCGTTGTGAAGTTAATCAGTTGATATAACTCAAAAGTGCTGAGATTAGTTATAATGACTAAGATATACATGATTTTTGGACACTATTTTTTTTTTTTTATATTAATTATATATTAAATCAATATTTAAGTAGAATATTTAAATTTAAAAAAATCCATAAGAACAATAAAATATTTTTAAAAGATTTTATAAATCAAATCAATATTTCAATATAATATTTAATTTTGAAAAGAAATAAGGTATATAAATGATTTTAACTTTATTTCATAAGGATAGTAATGATATTTTAAAAAATACATTAAATATTAAAAAGATTATTTCATAACCTCCACTACTTTTCAAAATCACTGTCAAAATTTATTAGTTTATCAATTAATCAATTTTTAAAGTTTTACCGAATATCAATTTATATCAAAATTATAAAATAATCTGATTTTAACTTTTTAAAGAAAATACTAATCTGTCTAAATTGAATTATAGAGAAGACCCTGGCGACTTTTTTAATAAGGCGGTTTTGTATATCCTCAATAACTCATGTAAAATGAGTTCAAGTGTACTTATAATTAAATCGTAAAACGTGAAAGTTACTTCCATCTAAAAAAAAAAAAAAGTGATTGTTACTTCTTTTCACCTGTATTGAGAGATTTTGCGTCAAGTCTGTCGTATGTATGACTATAATAATGTAAATCTTAAAAAAAAAAAAAAAAACTGATATTAATATATTAAATAAGAGTAGTGATATTGACATAATCCTTATCTGTCTATCTGTGTCTCATTTTTTTAATTATATATTATTTTTTTTCCTTTATCAAAATTATTTAAAGGGATATATAATTTAAGGAAAAAAATCTTCTACAAAGTAAATCTATTAAAACCCTACATTCTTTTTTATATTTTTATTTTTAAAAAACCATATTCTTTTAAACCCTTTTATTTTATTTTATTTTATTTTAATTTCTTAACTCTTAAACCCTAAATTTTGCTTCTTACAAACATACAAAAATATTATGAAATAGTCTTTGAAAGATATCAAACATATGGAAGAATCGTTCTTTAGAATGATATTAAACTATCGTTGTACTGAAGCAACTCTGTTATTTTTTTATTCTCTTCTACCATGAAATAAGAATAAAAAAAATTCAAAAAAATAATAATAATAAAAAGAAAAAATAAATCATTTAATGGAAGTGAGAGAAAGATGTATACAGAGATCAAAGATGTGGTGTATTAAGTTTGAAAAATAAGTAAATTGGGTAGTTTTGAAAATAAATCAAAACAATTAATAAAAATATTTAATTTTATTTTATTAAATCAAAATTTTAAAAAGTGGGACATATATAGATTGGTAGGGGATGTGCCAATAGCACCACTTTTAAATAAAATAAAGAATTATAAAATTATAAAACAAAAATATACATGATAATATTTCATTTACATAAGCTTAAGGAGGTTTTAATTTATTTTCATTTTTCTCGTAAGTTCTACTTAATCCAGATATTTTTAGTCCGGGGACCACGGTCTACCTTATCCCAACATCTTTTATCAACTGTACCACAATTCACTCCCAATATATGGTTTTTTAAAAAGGTATCTAAGAACATGTTAGCACATAGTATAAGCGTGTTGGTTGGATTAAAGGTCATTCCAAATCCAGCAATATCAACCGTTATAGATACGATTAAGAAAGTCAATAGGGATATAGTTTGGTTGATAGATGGACGAATTTGATGTTTGGATAAATGACTCTCAGCTTAGCGGTTTGAATTCTACCAAAGATTAAATCTTTTAAAAAAATATCTGGTTTTGAATTAATAGATATTATTAAAAAAATTATAAGTATTTTATACTTACATATTTGGCACTTTTCCGTTTGGTGTACCCATATATGATATATGCTCACAGAATTGAGAATACTATGAAGACATTATAAAAATCCACAATGGGGACTTTTTTCCCAAAAAATTTTAAAAAAATTCCATAATGGTACACGTGGCATTATGGGCTAAAACATTTTTTTAAGGACTAATTGCACAGACGTCCACTGAGTTTAGGTATAACTGCATGTATATGGAATTTTTACCCATAATTACACAAACATCCCCAATAATTAGTTGACTTTGTTAAATCTAACCATTGACCACAATTTTAACCAAAAAATAACTAAAGTGCCCCTAATTACCTATTTTATAATTAATTATATATATATATTTTTTTGACAATTTATATATATATACTTAAGAAATAATTATATATATACTTAAAAAAATAATTATACATATACAGATATACTTAAAAATATAATTATATATATATACTTAAAAATAATAATTATATATAATACTTAATTAATTAATTTTAAAAAATTTATTATAAAAATATGAAAAATGGATTAAAATGGATTATAAAAATTATTAATAAATAAATTAAGTATTGTATATAATTATTATTTTAAGTATATATATAAATTGTCAAAAAAAAATGAAGTATATATATAATTAATAATAAAATAGGTAACTAGGGGTACTTTAGTCATTTTTTGATTAAAATTGTGGTCAATGGTTAGATTTAACGAAGTCAACTAATTACAGGGAATGTTTATGCAATTAAAGGTAAAGTTCCATATATATACAATTATGCCTAAACTTAGGGAACGTTTGTGCAATTAGTCCTTTTTTTAATCTTCAAAATAAGGTTTATTAATATGCAAAACGACAACGATGTGGTATTGGGTTTAATTTGAGACCAAAATTTGAATACTTGTCATATAATATATGGGACCCTCTTGACACGTCTTTATATTTACCGGCTCCTGCCGGTTGGAGTCTCGGACTGGGTGACACGTTAAACCTCTACTTATTCTTCGATTGGCAACATTAAAAAAACATATGTGCCGGTTGTTTTTCTGTTTTGTTTTTTTCCGGGATTTTGACTATATTTATATTATCCATTTGTTTTTTTAGATTATTATACAAAAACCCTCGTTTAGAAAAAAATCAGATGAGATAGAAGCTCATAATTGAAGATAAATATCTCCAAAAGCCGTCCGTTTCAAGGGCTTTTTTGCTCAACTGAAGGTACATTCGATTTTGTTTTCACTTTTTCTGTGATTTTTATTTTTGTTTTAACATATTTGTTGGTTCCTTTTCTTGATCGGTGGCATTGTGTCGTTGTTGTTCTAAAGTTATGCTTTTGTTTTATCCATTTTCGCCGTTGCATTAATTTGGAAATTTTATTTATTTATTTATTTTTATTTTGGTTATTATTATTCTTGTCCACCGTTTGGGTGATAAGAAAACAGAGGAAATAGCGGTTGTCGGAAAATCTTAATTTTTTGGATTATTTTGTTTTGTTTTGAATATTAAAGAACCCCGATACTGCATTTTTTTGTCCTGTTTTCATTTTTGTGCTGTTACTTGTTCAAGGCAGGACTTTATCGGTTACTTGAAGTTTGGAGGTTGATGTGTGATTTAAGGTTCAGAATTTCTTGGTTGTTTGATCCTCAACTGTGGAAAATCATAGGGTAAATGATTTGATTTAGAATTGTAACTATTTGTCAATTATTAAGGACAATAAATCATTTGAATTTATTTATTTTACCTGAGGAGAAAATGAGAAAGGTTCTTCATTTTCATGAGGCTTGTGGTCTGTAATCTTCAATGGATTCGTTAACGGTTAAGGGGTATATCTTCAATAGTATTGCAGTAGAATCGTTTTTATATTGATCAGTTAAAGGTGGGAAACTGGTATTATAGAGGTTGTGACCTTGAATGGATCATTTGGCTTCAAAAGAAAGAGAGTTTGAAGTAGATCTTGAAAGTGGTGGGACGACAAGCGAAGAGGAAAAAACCAAAGATTTGGTTTCAGAAAATGGACAAACAAAGAGAGTCCTCAGTAGGGTTTTGACTGGGATTTTGAGGGTTGATGGATTTGTTAAGCCTAATTCTGCTGCAGATGAGCATGTGGAGTTGTTGATTGACAAAAATTCAGAAGAGGAGACTGATGAACATGTTGCACCTGTGAAGAAGTGTGTTGAAGGGAAGCGTAAGAAGACTAACTCTACAAAGCCTCCCAAGCCACCACGTCCACCGAAAGGTCCATCACTGGATGCAGCTGATGAGAAGTTGGTCAGGGAGATTGCTGAGCTTGCCATGAGAAAGCGTGCCAGGATTGAACGAATTAAAGCATCGAGGAAAACGAAAGCAGCAAAGACTTCAAATTCTAACAGTAGCTTATCTGCTCTGATCATCACACTTCTGTTCTGTCTCATTATTCTCTTTCAAGGTATTGTTTAATCTAAGAGTCTAATTGAGCTGTATGCTATCTTTACTTATCTGTTTTTCAGTTCGTGTGTCCTGATTTTGGTTCAGCTTTTGCATGTAAGCTAGTTTTGATTCTTAAACAAGACTTGCAAATTGGATTCCGGGTAAAATCTTACCATTGATTTTCCGCTTTGTCGTTAAGCTTAGCACTGCACTTAAAATCCTTTGTGGTACATAAACTTTTATTGCAAGCTAAATTGAATAGGTTTTATTTTTATTATTGAGATGTTTATCTTCAATTTCCAAAATTTCTCCAGTTGATGCTGTACATATGTATTCTGATAATTCCTCTTACCAAAAAAATGTGTATTTCCTGATAATTCCAACTTTTAGATCCTTCAACAGAAAATTAGGGACAACGTTTTTGGGGACCTTCAGAATATAACTTGATGAAAATACGCAAGTTCAAAATTAGCCTAGTTTCCGCCCTACTAAGAACTTTCTTGCACAAACTATTGCTTCAATTTAAAGCTGTTTTAAATATTTAACACATTCAAGCTGCCATGTTTACCAACTATTGATAATGTGTATCATGATTATCATTTGTATGTAAAGTCTGATCCTTAACTATGTATAAGGTTTTGCTCTTTGATTGGGGAAAAGAATGGGAAAAAAATAAGAAGTTTTCAAACTTTAAACATTTTATAAATGAAATATAGGTTTTTCAGAATGCATTGAGGGAAACATATGTTCTTCGGAATGTATTGGGGAAGTGTGTCGCAATAAATGGAGCAACTCTTTTAGGAATTCTTTTTCTACAGCACATTGAATTGCCTGTATTTCATGATGCATGGCTTACAATCTGTTGATCCCAAACAGCTTAATGACAAACAGGGTAAACTACTTGGAGAAAGATTTTCGCATAGAGATTATTTAAATATGCATCTTAGACTTGAATACCCTGTAACTTGCTTCAAGATACCTTACCTTTATGGAAACTGCCTGGAGAAAGTTTATGCTGTCTGTGAAGTACCAGCATCTCAATTGTCTCTATAACTTCTTTCTTTGTGTGTATGTGCGCGTGCATGCAAGCAAGCGTGTGTGTGTATATAAACACTTTACATCATGGAAACTTTGATTACAGGATTATGCAACAGAAGCCATGCTAGTGTTAGCATGCAGGGGTCTCCTGCACCAGCTGTCACCGGAAGTGAGAGTTTGATATCCATCCAGCTTTTCAAGACGTTCTCTGCTGATGAGAGAGATGGGTCTAGCTTCGGCTCCCTCAAGTATGTTTTACTTTTGTTTAGTGAAAGATATGTCATATTTTTCATGCATTTGACTCTCTGAATCTCTCCCCGGGTACTCTCATCTTTCTCATATACTTTTTCCTTTGTTTTGTGCTGGCAGTTTGGCAAAAGGGCAGGTCTCTGGTTCAGGTCCTGGGGAAGAACCAAGTAAAGTTGCCAGAAGTGATTGAAATATCATTGGAGATGCTAGTTGTCCATGCAATTCACGCTTGCTGTTTAATAGCAGTTCCTTAGTTGAAGTTTTGTCCCCCTGTTAACTGATGTCCTCGTGAGTCATGTCTCACGTCCATCATCTTCCCGACTATTCCGATTTTTGTACATATGTGTATAGACCGCCAAGCTCTAGAGGATATCCTTTAAAGTTTTATCCTTGTACAATGATTTCATTCAATGTTTCCCTCCATTTGTTTGTATGGATTGGTTGTTTTTGCTTACGTGCTCAATTTCCATTTTCATGATTAAAATTATTGTTTTATTATGTTGGGGTTTTATGGGAAGCTGCCTCCCAAATCCCCATTTAGTTTTAAGTGGGTTGCTAGTTTTTAGTGTACTGTGATTAATTGACTCGCTGTGATGTTAGAGGCCCTATTATTTGGTAAATGATGTTGATCAGTGATAAACTCCTCGGATACACATCATTAAGATTAGGGGTCGATATGGTTCGGTTTGGTTTTCGGTAAAATCGAATAGATATTTTCGGTTTTCAAAAATTGAAACTGGTTATAACTTATTAGTGTGAGTAATTGAATTGGACTGATTTTAATTGTTTGTTTTAATTCGGTTTTGGACCTAATGTGCCTGGTGAGCTAAATGGGTATTTTAAAGATATTTTTAAATTAAATGGACTTTTGGAGCTAATTTTGGGTCAAAACTTGAGCAGATTATAAAACTTGAAAATGTTTTATCTCACAAAGAGACTGTCATTTTAATTGTTAAAACAAAAAATCTAAAACTAGATATCATTATAAGTGTTGATTATTGACACCAAGTTAATTGACAATATATATATATATATATATATATATATATATTTTGAAGCAACTAGGCTGTCCGGTATCCATTTTTGACAGCCCTTTTCGTTTTTATTTTTAAAAATTATTTCAAAATATTTGTTCAATACACATTTTTAAAAAGCAATTCAAAAAAAATATTAAGAGGCCATCCTGTAAGCGTTTTTCATCGACTGTTTTTCGAAAAGAAAAATGAAAATGAAAATGAAAACAGTGTTTTTAGTATCAATTTCGAAATCCAAAAACACGTCTGGTAGTATATGTTGAAAGTTGTATTTTGAAAATAAAAACACTAAAAACGCGTCTGGTGAGATAATTGCCAAATATAAAAAATTGTCAATAATTCATCCAAAATATCAAAAATTTCCATTAAATAAAACTTAAATGAAAGAATTTTAAATATTTCAATAAAAAAAAAAGGAAACAAATTAAAAAAAAGAAGAAGTCATTTTCGATAGCAGGTCTAGTTGTGAATTCCAGCAGGTCTGCAACAACATCAGCCAGATCAGTTTGACGGCGAGCATCGAGAGGCAAAGCAGATCGACAGCGAGTGGCGAGAGAGATCAGTTCAACGGCGAGCAGCGAGAGGCGAAGGCAGATTGACGGCGAGCGGCGAGAGAGATCAGTTCGACGGTGAGCGGTGAGAGACGAAGCAGATGGGAAGAGAAGATGAAGAATTCACGTTGAAGAGAAAAAAGAATTTTATTTTTTTAAAATTTTATAGTTAATTTTTTTGAAAAACAAAAACAAAAACAAAAAACAAGTATCTGATGTTTTTCAAAAATTTTACTCTGGTTTTGTTTTTCATTTTATTTTTTGTTTTTTGAAAATAAAATAAAAAACAATTAATGAATGCAAATTCAAAATTTTTTTTTTGGAAAACAAAAACGAAAATAGGTTAAAAAACAGCTGCAGGAAGAGACCTAAAAAACTATTTTTTACTTTAACGTGTTACATTGACAAACATCAAAAACTTATTTTTTTTTTTGAATTTCTTTTTGTTTTTGTTTTTGTTTTTCATATGAAGTAGGTCCCATATCATTAAATAAGCGAGCCACATATCATTAACATATATTTTATTTTAATAATTGTTTTTCCTCCGCCTTCTTTCATCTTCTTCTTCATTCCTTCTTTCTTCTTTAAATTAAAAAAAAAAAAAAGCATAGATTTTTTTTACTCTTCAAATTGAAAAAAAATGCAGATTTTTTTATAAAAAAAATCCTTTTCTTCACCTCCTTCTACTCCTACTTTTGCTATGAGTAAGATATTTGGATGGAGAATTTGGTCGAACATGTTACATGCATAATGGATGTTTGCGACTGATGACACGTCGTTGCAGTGTCGATCAAAAGATGAATAATTAAGTTTGACCTCATTAGCGCGAGTCACAAAGACTAGCACAACGGCAAATGAGGGTATTGTTCTGCAGGGAGGTGGAATCCACCAACATACACTAATTTAGCCAAACACGGAAATAGGCGTGTGTGTTATTGTGCATGAAATATAAATAAAGCAATAAAACATAAATTATATACAATATATGTACATGGATAGAATGGAATGGAGAGATATGGAATGTAAATGGTTACACTAAGTAAATGACTCCACCATAGCAATCACACAATTTCATACAAACATGCATAGTCAATGTTGAATGCCATGCTCACTTAATCCTCGCCAATTGTCCTCACTCCAGCAACAACGACTATACCGACATGCACCGGCAACTTATCTCTCGATGGTTGCCCGAATTGCACTCGAGTTCTTTAAGAAATATGAGACACACATAGAGACAATACATGCAAAACCGCGCGCTGGCTCTACATGTAGTGGCCAATCTACTAGTGCACGTTGAGTGCTTCATGATCGCGCTTCAAATGTTCTCATTTAGCGCTCCATTTTTCTTACCTTTTGTGCTCGTTTCCTAGCATTTTTGTGTATAAACTTATGTGTTGGTTAAGTTCAGGTGATATGCCAATTAGGAATGTGTTTGCATGAAGGTTGGAGAAAAGAGGTCAAAATAGGAGAAAAAGACTTGGAAGAAGAACCTCGCGGGAAAAAATCCGCGGCATAAAGCCGCAGGAATCAGCAGAGAGGCATTTCTCTCCAGCCAGAAGGCTTGAACTCCATGTGAGTTGTCTCACGGGTTCAGTTCACAGGAAAGAAGCCACCTGGCAGAAGGAGTGAAATTGCGGAAGACTGTTAATGAAGCTCGCTGGTTCATACCAGTAAGGAAGAACTCAAGAACTAGTAGACCCAAAGCCGTAGAGGCTCTAAAAGAAGACCCCACGGGATCCATCCGTGGGATGTAACCCGTGGGATGAAGCTGCGGATAATGCGTCAAGGACATTTCTGGCTTTTCCCCTGCCTAACTTCAGACCAAATGATACAATTAGGCAGTTTTATGATGTAATATATACAAGTGAGAGTTTGAGAGAATAATTAGACTCTACTTTTAGCTTATAAGAGTTAAAAGAGTTAAAAGTGTTAAAAGTATTTGTGCTCATCTTAGATAACTTTGGCTTAAAGAAATTGATCTTAGTAAAACAATTAGTTAAACCAGCTCTTGAGAGTTGCATGTGATCATCTTAGGTGGTATTTGCTGTGGAGAACAGTACTAGTGTTATTCGGCCTTGGAATCTGTCAAGATTTCAAGGGTTGTATTTCTTATTTTTCTTCATAATTATGCTATTCTTAGTTATCATGTGTAACTAACCCACTTATGTTAGGGGATTTATGAAAGTGATGATGTTATCCACTTGTTACCACTCTTTTTTGTATTAATCACTTTGTGTTTATGAATGTTTAAATTGATGAAATCATAATATGTTTCTCGTAGACTTTAGAAAATCATGTATTGATGATTGTACTAAGAGTTGATGCAATACCTTATTCATAACTTTTGAATGATGTAAGATCCTTGATTTGTATTGGCTTGATTTCATTGCAAAGCTCTCTATATTTGTAATAGTTGTTGCTTAGGTGGTTCTTGGTGAAAAGAAGCTTCAAAGGTGAAGAAGCTATATCTTGTGCAAATATCGTCTTCAAGGGGAACATCGCATTCTTGGATGCTAAGGTATCAAGATTCTTCTTCCTCTTGCAAGGCGTAAGCGCACACACACACAATTCATATATGTGTGTCCCTGCATCATTGTGCAAACATTTGGTTTAACACATTCACACACATTTAAGTATGCACATGCATTGGTCTCGTATCGACAAACATTATAGAATTGTTTGTTTTATGACTATTGCTTAGATATGGCATACTTGTGTGACATTGTGTTTATATATTTGTGTTTCTTATATTTTGGACTTGAAAATGATCTCATATGATTCCTTATTGAGCCCCGGTCATTTCAGTTACTCATTCATTAGGTTTCGAGTCCAAACGATATAGCTACGCTACTTTGCTTTCTCATTCGTTGAGTTATCTTTGTCGTTGTTTTCCGAGATGAATTCTCAACCTTTTTGCAAAATTTTATAGTTATCATTGTGTGTGAGGGAGTCATGGTTCGTAATCCAAAAATGGATTCAAATTTGGAGTTCGGATGCCCTAATATGGCTGAAGAACGCGAGCGGAGCGTGAGAGGAGCAAGTATGGCCAACGGCTAAGCTTGGAGGCCACGTGTGCCACATGGCCAGCACACCTCTCTGCCCATGTGTGCCACACGTAGTCCACACGTGGAGTTGAGGTGGCATGTCTTGATTGGCTACCCGTTTTCCCTCTTTCTCTCTTTAAAATACTTTTCTCCTTCTTTCCAAACAAGTGTAAAGAAAATTTGAAAAAGAAAGAGTGTAGAATTTCTTCATGATTTTAGTTTTCTTATTTTGATCATAACTATCTCATATGAACTCGAAATTGAGTGATCTAAAGACCAAAATTGTTGGTCTTGAAGAGAGCTACAAACACCGAGCATTTTTGGAGTCATTTGAGTTTGTGATTATTTGTATTGAGCTGATTTCAGTCCTTGACTCAACTTTTGTATGTGAAACTTCTTCTTCTCACTTCATCTTTTGATCATCTCTTTTAATCTTCCTAATTGATAGATGATATGTGTTTAGAGTGTTGTTAGATCATATTCTAGGGGTGGTTGATCTACTGATTATTGAGTTTAGCCTTATGATCTCAATTGAACATATTTAGCTAAACTTGACTAATCTTGAAATTGATTCTAGAAATGTTGTATATGATGTGCCTCATGTTATTTTCTAGGTTAAATTTTATCATCTAAGAACTAAGATTTTTGTGTGATATATTGAATATTCATATCTTGTTCTTATTGATTCACATGTCTTGATTTCTAGATACATTTGCGATTGTTTGTTGAAAGCATATTCTAGATTGTCATTGAACATGTTTATAGAGCTTGATTGATCATCTTGCTTTATTTTATTGTGCTTGCATCATTTCATCACTTAGATCATTGCCTTGTGAAAAGGTTGGAGCCTCTTGTTAAAGTGAGTGAAGCTTTAATTTGAGCAAGAAGACTTGGCTAGGAAAGTGTTCCGGATAGCCAAACGAAAGTCTTAGCTAGGAGTGTGATACTTCAGATGGTTGAGCTAGGGAAGCTTGACTAGGATCCTAGTGATCTAGATAGTTAAGCAAGGAAATCTTCCTAGAGGATTGAGAGCCTTGGATAGGGAGTTGATTCCTAAAGGTGTAGGACACACCTTGGATAAGGAGTAGGCTAGGTAGTTCACTAGACCCGAGAGTAGACTAGGAGTTGATAGCTTAGGGTGGACATCATATGTTGATGGCCTTGAGTGTGTAAGTCTTTTTCATCATAGTGAATTGCTTTGCCAGTGGTTGTAGTGTTAACCCGTGGACATTTCCTCTTCGGAGGTTTACCACGTAAAAACTATTGTGTCAATTTTAGTTTTTATGTTTCTTTATCTTCCATATCATGTATTGATTGCATCACTTGTATATTGATTTCCGCATGTGTTGATTCAAACAATACCATTGTTAAGACATATCAAGTGTGCATTTCATTCTTGTATTCAGCAAAATTTGAATTTAGAAGAAATTGGGCCTATACCTATTCAACCCCTTGTAGGTATATTATACACTATATTTCTTAAGGGAATTTCAAATGATGTATTGGCATCCTATAACTCATTAAGTAGAGTGTGTTGATTAATAATAATATCTTTAAGACCCACACTCTCAATCATAGTTCCAACCAAAACCTCACTTAGTGTTCATCTAAGACTTTAGAGGATAATTGAGTGAGTTGTTGATTGCTCTTAATTGTAAATGGAACTAACCATAGTGATTTTGATCTAAAAAGCATAAGAGTGATTACTTGATGGTGCATCATTGCTAATTTCATATCTCCTCTTTAGCTTATTAATCTTCAATCGTTTAAGTATTGCATTAGTTTAGGCTCGTAACAATTAACTAGCTCTCTTATTCACTAATTGTCCTAGTTCTCGTAGGAAGGATAACCTTTACTCTCACTTGCGAAGGATGAAACACTCGTTCATCCCTCTAGTATAGCCGAGGTAGAGTAGAGTAGATTAGTGTAGCTTTTGTAGGACCGGTTCGGGTGAGTCAAAATTCATGGCGCTGTTGCCGGGGAGGTAGTGTGGTTAGTTTAGAATTATAAGTAGACTTGTTAGATAAATTTAGAGTTACCTTACTTTGTAGTCATGCTTTAGTTTAACGCTTTCCTTTTTCGCATTTAATTTCCCTTACTTTTCTTGAATTATGTGCAGAACCATTACTATTAACTCGATGGAGGATATACGCTGCATGAAAGAATTCTCATTGCCCATTGTG
The DNA here is from genome assembly GCA_035582765.1 of Acer negundo. NCBI lineage: Eukaryota > Viridiplantae > Streptophyta > Magnoliopsida > Sapindales > Sapindaceae > Acer > Acer negundo. The sequence goes on from CM069236.1 coordinate 24,432,992, forward strand.
GGGGCACATCTTTCAGCTATAGCATTGAATGCCGCTCAGTGGGACTATGAGCTGAAGAACTTATATTACAACATCCTGCCAGCTTATTTTGGGAAGTCGAATGAAGACGCGCTTCGGTTTATGAAGGAATACTACAATGTTATCACCACGATACCATTGTACCGGTTGACGGAGGATTTACTGAGAATGCACTGTTTTTCATACTGCATGAAGGACCATGCCAATAAGTAGCTTATGTTTTTGCCAGTAGGGACTCTCACTACTTGGGCCGAGGTGGAGCAGAAATTCTTCTCCAAGTTTTTTCCTTCCTTGAAAACCAAAGAAATCAAGGGATGGATTGCAAATTTCCAAGAGGAAGAAGGAGAAGCTTTTTATGAATCATGGGAGCGATTTAAACTTCTCTTAGCTTAGTGCCCACACCATGATTTCACACTTCAATCCCAAGTGCATTCCTTTTATGATGGTCTTACCGGACTCACAAAGGTGATCGTTGACAATGCCTGTGGTGGGGCGATGAGAGAGTGCACTACAGACTTTCTGTTCAACAAGTACGAGATTTTGAGGCAAAATTCCCAACAAAGAAGCACAAAGGGAAGCAGGGGTGGTAGCGTAGAGTTGGCCAAGCAAATGGAGGCCTTGAATAACAATGTCAAGGCAATGATGGTTAGTCAGCAAGAGCAGTAGAATGAGCAGGTGAAGGTGTGCCAAGCATGTGGTATAGTTGGACATGGAGCAGACGTATGCACCTCCCAGAGAGAGGTTTATTCAGAGGCAGAGGCTCAAGCCATGTACCAATGGAATCAGGGAAGGTAAAGAAACAACAATAATGCCTATCAGCAACCAAGATATGATCATAATCAATCAGGGGATGGAAGCAACTACCGGAGTCAGTATCAGGGCCAGCAGGGTGCTGGGAGCTCGAATCAGTGGAGCAATCATAACCCTCCATAGTTTTATCAGCAGGAGATGGACCACAGGATGATAGGTATAGAAGCTTCACTAGGGAAGTTGTCTACTCAACTAGGACAGGTGATCGAGGCAAATGGGCAGCAAGACAGGGGGAAAGCCCTAATGCAAGAGCATGCCCATGCCATTACTAGTTCTAGGAGTAGGTATACAACCAAGGAGCAGGACCTAGGAAGTTTTGAGTTAGGCAACAATGTAGGTACTTGCTTAGAGGAGAGGGTTATGCTTGATTTAGGAGCCAGCATTAATATGATGCCATACTCTGTGTATGAACGGCTAGGATTGAGTGGTCTTAAATCCACTTCCATATGTTTGTGGTTGGCAGACCAGTCATCTAGGAATCCTAGAGGTGTGATTGAGGACGTTATCCTCAAGGTTGATCGATTGCTCATCCCTACATACTCTGTAGTACTGGATGTAGATGATAGGGATGAGCATGGGAATTCCCAACCCGTGCTGCTAGGAAGTCTCTTTATGGCAACCTCTAGAGCAGTAGTGGATGTACACAAGGGAAAACCCACCTTGAGTGTCTTGGATGATGTGTTGGAGTTTGATATGTTTGGTGCCGAGCCCCAGATTAGGAAAGAAATCAAGGATGAGGTAGGATGCCCATCTAGTCAAGTCTCTCTAGAATCCGAGGAGATGGATGAATTCATGAGAGCCTTGGAAGCTGATGTTAAGACCTCAAGTGATCTTGAGGCAAAGATGAAGGAAGAATTGGTTGACCTCAACAAGAGTTTGATGTTGAGAATAGAGAAGGTTGAACAAAAGAAGAAGGAGCAAATGAAATATCTCTCTGAGGTCATGCAACTCATGGATGAGCTGAAGAAGGCCAATGCATTATCTACAAAAAAGATGCAAGATAGGATCTTTGACCTCATTAAGGAAAAAAAAAGGTGTAAAACGTGGTGAATGAATTAGACAGAGTTTTTCCAGCGAGGAAGCGATTCACCAATGACCTCAAAAACATGGCAAATGATGACAAGCAAGAATGTAGTTTATACTTTCCTCCTTGTTATTATTGTGGAACTCAAGGGCACAAAATGCCCCATTGCATGAAATACCGTGAGTTATGCAAAACTAGGAATGTGTTAGCTGGGAGACTTTTGGGGAAGCTAAGGCAAATATGGGTTCGAAAGAACATGTACAAAGAGTCTCCTCCACTTCAGGTGAAGTCCACACTAGGTTTTGGGATGTGGATCCCTAAAGAACACACATTCCCTATATATGTATAAACATTTTTTTTTCCTTGTATATAACCTGTTTCGAGTCGAACTAGTGTTGGATCAAAACCGATTTCAGTTTGACAAATGTAAACCGGTTTGAACCGTGAACTGAACCGAACTACACTTTTAAGTTCGAATCCAGTTTTGGTGTATGCCTACCCTTAATTAATCTACCAAGAGATTAGACATCCAAATTGTAATTTAAAGCGACTGGCCTTGTTAAACCAGATTAACCCAGATGGACGAAGATTGAAGAGATCATCTCTCTAACTGTCTAACTACGTACAATCGCACAGCAAGGTTAACATATTTTCTCCGATTTAGGATTTTATCTCAAACCATAAAATATTTCTGTGACAAAAATCAACTTTTAACTTTACAAAATGAATAGACGAAAGACAATTTGAAGGGAGAGGAAAGAAATCACATATTCACATGGTCACTTGAACTTGCTAGAGGTGAATTACATCTCCTTCATCGAAGACAATTTGAATTATTTTTTGAATTTTCCTATATATCTCCCATTTTTCTGATGTTTTTACATTTAACAAAATCGGGATAAATAGTTTTAGTGCTTGAAAAATTCTCAAAGTTTATTTATAGTTAGATTTCAATGAACTTATCATTCACAAAAAAGTTCATATCAAAATTCATATAAATTGATGTGATTTCATTAAGGTATGAATCGAAATTAAAGTAAGGAATCCCTCACTTGAAACTTACTTTATATATATATATATTGATTTTATATTTTATTTGAAATGAAATTTCATCATTTATGTTGAGTTCCACCTTTTGCACATTAAATCACTAAGTTTGAGGGTACGCATTATTTATGTTTTTATAGTGACACAGTAGGAGTAGCATTCGGAAACATGTTTTAACGGTAGATCCCATTAGATCTCGACAAACCTCTAATCCAATCGGTATCATATTTTTTAAAGTTTGATGAAAGTCGATAAATATGTTCTCTCTCTCTCTCAATGCGAAAAGCCTTGCCATAATCAAATTGATTTTGCTACACGAACACATGCAATGATGCAAGGCTAGCTAACAAAAATCGACCCCATGTTTTTTTGGGGGGGGGGGGGGGGATGATCTTGATCTTCATGAAACTTTACTAAAATATAAGACATGGATATGATCTTCAAATTTCGAAAGTTCCTCATATCGCATTCTTCCGTTCACGTACTTTGGCTTGACATTTCATATTGATCAGCCATATATGTCTTTGTGAAGCATATATAGGATAACTATATGAAATTAATTAATAATATTTTTTTCAAGCGGAAATGTTATAAAATAATACGATCACTTTTAAAAGCATGTGCAGATTATTATGTAGAGTTACGTACTCAATTATGTAAAAAAAAAACGCATAAAATTTCATGCCTGGTAATTATTATAAATGAATCGAAGAAAGTAGAATGAGCCAACCCTAGTTGAATTGATCCATGTGAAGCTTTAAAGAAAGCTTAAACTAAGCATAAAAGAGGAACAGAGAAGATGAGCAAAAGAGCTCTGTGTATTTCATTTTCTGGATAATTACATTCACACACATAACGTGTGTTTATATACAAAGTTGAGTACTCTCAATACTGATTCTAACGACTTCCGTGATTTACGGAGAGAGCACCTGATGTGGTTGATCTGATGGACTATATTAAAGTTTACATATTGCTGACCTCAGCTGAACCAAGTCAGTTAGAAATGGCGCAAACTTTCTACTTACTCTGGCGCCAACTTTCCATCAGAAGAAGTGAGAGCAACCAGCTGTGATGTGGGTGTATGTTGATAATTGTGGACCTGTCTTTAGACACAGTTGATTGCTTCTGATATGGTTCAACATCCCCCCACAAATGAAGCCCGGAATTATCCGAGACGAATTTGTCCTTCAGAAAATTGAACCTGCTAATGCCTAGTGTGAAAATAATATAAACGTAGTTAAATTGTTTAAAATATACCTGGGGGAGGGGTGAATAAGTTTTTACACCTTTTTCAATCCATTGAAACAAACATTTGTTTGTCCATTAATGTAGCTTTACATACAACACATAGTCCAAAAACATCCATACATAGACAATATAATCATGTGATCATTTAAACAATGTCTACATATATAAGGAGTTGCATGAGGTATAGAACACAAAAATCTCAACAACAAAGAATACTTGTATTATGATATTGTTCAAGAAATTACAAGTGTTTAACAAATATAGCTATACATCAAAGTAACAATATATAAAAGAATAAATAATATAAGAATGATCAAATATGTATTGCTTTACAAATCACACTTAACAAATCTTGATTCCAAAATTTCACAAGTAATGAATGTACTACAAGATTAAGATCAAATATATATATATATATATATACACATGTAATAAAAAGAGATAGGAAGAATTAACACATGAGATTTTTTAACGTGGTAAAACCTCCAAAGAGGAAACATCAACGAGTTGAACTACGGCCATTGGGTACTATATATATTGGATGGTAAATTGGAAATTCCACAAAGTGACCAATCCTAGATCACCAACCCATGTAGAGTCTATGTCTACCCAATCCTATTAGAAAGTATGAAATCCCTCAATGATGCAGAGCCACCATATATTGGACAACATACCAAACCAATATCGATGGAAGATTAGAAATTCCTCAAGAGTGCATACACATCCCGTGTACCTCACTTTATTGGAGTCTATGTCTATCCATACACCTAGGCCTACCAATAATATAGCCAACTCTCTATCCAAGGCACTCATGCTTCTAGAGAGCCTCCTTTGCATAACTATCCGGACCTTCTCGATCTTATCCATGACTTCTTGCTTGCCTATCCGAGTCATCCCAACTCTAAACAAGACTTCTTGTATGGCTATCCGAACATCACGTCCTAACCAAGACTTCATGCCTTTCACAAGGACTTCCTAGTGTGACCATGTGAATGCAAAATGATGCAATCAAGCAATTCAACATAGAACATGTGATCAATATATTCCATGACACAAATAGACCTAAACATGTGAAACACAAGTTTAATAGTCTAGATGCAAAAATATGAATTAAACCTAGAGTAAGTGAAAACACCTAATCACAAAAAACTCCTAGTTTCATTCAAATAAATAACACTTGAATAGATTATATTCATGAAGCACATATTCAAGATATCATACACATACACAATAAAATGCTAGAATCATAAAATGATTTCAATGAATATTTTAGCTAAAGAATTAGAGAAATGATAAAATGATTATTCAATTAAATCCTGGGTTTCTCTAAAAACACATACACATACAATAATCCTAGATTACATCAATCATATGATCAAAACAAAATACAAGGTCATTTATCATCAAAATGATTCAATTAAGTCTCAAACAACCTTAGATATCAAACTAATCACAATACAACTCTCAAACATGTGAAAATCATAGAATCAAAGAAACTAGTTAACATATGTCTCTAATTAGACTTTTGATTAGGTTTGATTATGAAGCTATCTTTCTCAATAGCATTCATCATACATATACATACATATTGAAGGAGAAACCCCAAGTAAATTGAAGGTTATAAAAGAAGAAATCTCAAAGATAAGACCAATACCTAAGAATCACGAGCTGTCACGGTTTTCTGGGTAGAACCACTCAAAAACTTGATCAAACTGCTGCAAGACCACTTGAAAAAGGTAGAGGACTCGATTATGAACAATCTCCAACTTGAATTACTCAATTCCGACATCGTATGAGAAAGTTATGGTGTTTGGAAGATGATAAAAAGTTGAGAGAAAATTCTGCACTTAAGAAATTCTAATTTTTCTTCTTAAATTGAAATGGGAGGGAATGAGAATATTTAAAAGGAAGAGAGAGAGAGAGAGGGAAAAGAAGCAGCCAACCAGAATAAGCCATGTCAGCACCACGTGTGGATCGCGTGTGGCACAAGTGGGCAGAGGGTCATGCTGGCCGTGTGGCATACGTGGCCACCAAGCTTAGCTGTTGGCCTTGCTTGATCCTCTCGCGCTCCGCTCGTGTTCTTTGGCCGTATTCGGACCTCGGACCTCTGAACTCTGATTTTGAATCCATTTTCGGATTACGAATCGTAACTCCCTCACGCATAATGAAGACTATAAAACTTTGCAAAAAGGTTGAGAATTCATCTTGGAAAACAACGACGAAGACAACTCAACGAATGAGAACACAAAGTAGCGTATCTACATCGTTTGAACTCGAAACTTAATGAATGAGCAACCGAAATGTCTGTGATTCAATAATCATAAGAGATAATGTTTAAGTCCAAAAACAATGAAACGAAAACAAATAGACACCAAGTTACGCACATATGCCGTTTCCCAGACTTAGTATTAGAGCATGCATTTTCCAACGAGTATCGATTTAAATCTAATGCATGAGCATATCTAGTCAAGTGTGTGAAAGTGTTAAATAAATGTTGTTCAACTATGCAGGGACACAAATGAATGCTATGTGTGTGTGTGTGCCTATCCTTGTAAGAGAAAGGAGGTCAATTTTATCTTTATTGTTCAATGCAGCACATTCCTCCTTGAACAACACCAACTTGCATGAAATGTGGCCAAAATTTTCTTTGAAGCTTCAAATCATCAATCCTAAGATCACTAATTAATACAAGAAAAACATCGCTTTGATATTGAATATATGCCAAGACAAACCAAAAACCTTACATAGTGCCTTAGTAAGAACATCTGCTGGTTGGTCTTCAGTTGGAATGTATATGACAACCAATTCATTTGCCTGAATCATATCTCGAATGAAATGAAGATCAAGCTCAATATGTTTGGTTATTGAGTGAAACATTGGATTTTTAGCCAATGATCCAGCTCTAGTATTATCACACCATAAAATAGAAGGTGATGACATAGGCAATCCAATCTCAGAGAGAAGAGCCTTAATCCAAACAACCTCAGTAGCAGCTTAAGCCAAGGCCCTATACTCAGCCTTATAGCTTGATCTAACAATCACTTTCTATTTTCGTGAGCTCTAAGATACCAAATTACCACCAAGGAACATGCACCACCCACGTGAAGACTTTCTATCATTAAGATTACTAGCCCAATCTACGTCTAAAAAACCTTCAAGAGTAAGATTTGTGGCAGGCGATGAGGGCTTGAAGAGTAGGCCAGTGTTCAGAGTTCCTTTTATATACTTGAGGACACGTTTGCATGCTTGCCAGTGTACAACAGTTGGTGCAATTAGATATTGGCTCACTTATTTACGGTATATGAAAGGTCAGGCCTAGTCAACGTAAGGTACTGTAAAGCACCCACAATGCTTCGATAAAGAGTTGGATCCATAAAAGGTTCCCTATCCTCTTTAGATAGCTTGTTACCAGTTGACATAGGAGTTGGACACACTGTGCAATCAGTCATTTTGGTTTTGTGCAACAAGTCAGAAGCATATTTGCTCTGTGTCAAACGAATCTCATGATCAGTCCTAGAGGCTTTAAAGCCAAGAAAATAACTCAAGTCACCTAAATCCTTCAATGTAAAGTATTTGTTTAAGTCATGTACTACCTGAGACAACAATGTAGGATCATTGTCAATCAAAAATATGTCATCGACATATACTAGGAGAAGAATCACACAACTTTGTCTCCTAAACACAAAGAGAGATGTGTCAACCTTAGAATTCTTGAAGCCCCAACTCCCTAAAGACGACTTCAACTTATCATACCACACTCTTGGTGCCTGTTTCAGGCTATAAAGAGACTTGATCAGTTGGCACACGTAACCAGGGTGTTGTTTGTCTACATAGCCTGTTGGTTGCTCTATGAAAACAGATTCTTTCAGCTCCCCATTCAAAAAAGCGTTGTTGATGTCCAACTGTTTGATGGACCAATTATGAAGAACATTAAGAGAGAGCACCACTCTGATGGTGGAGGACTTGACAACTGGACTGAAGGTCTCTAGGAAGTCAACACCTGTTGTTTGGTGAAAACCTTTCGCCACAAGGTGTGCCTTGTACCTCTGAATAGAGCCATATTGGTTGTGTTTTACTCTAAACACCCATTTGTTTCCTACCACATTCATATTATTGTGTCTTGGAAAGAGAACCCAGATTTGATTCCTTATGAGGGCGTTATACTCATCACCCATTATTGATTTCCAGTTAGGATCAGCCAGGGTATCTGCAACTTTTATAGGTTCTTTGACATTTTGAGGGACAACTGATATAAGAGCATTAATTGTAGAGACACAAACTTTTGATCTAGTAACCATAGGGTGTGTGGATAGAGCTGGTATTGGAGGTGAATTTGTGACAGTAGGTGAAGTAACATGCATAGAAGAGTAAGGAAGGTCTACTGTGAGAGGTATAGCAGGTAAAGACGAAGCAATCTGTTTGGGTGAATGTAGAGGTTGAACATGACTGATCTTTGATAAGATAGAAACTGGTAAACCAGACTTAAGAGACCTATCTTTACCAACCTGATTATCACCAATAACCAAAGACCTGTAGGGAAAATCCTTCTCATTGAAGGTAACATGCCTAGAGATGTAGATTCGACCACTAGGATGGAAACATCGAAACCCTTTGTGACAATCACTATAACCAATAAAAATGCACTTATCTGAGTGAAAATCAAACTTATTCCTATTGTATGGCATGAGAAGAGGAAAACATGCATTACCAAACACTTTTAGAGAGTGGTAATTGATAGATACATTGTACAGCTTTTGGAGTGGAGAAATGTGACCAAGGACATGAGTATAGAGCCTATTTATGATATGAACTGCAGTGTGGAAAGCATCCCACCAGAAAGTAAGAGGCAGCTGAGCTTGAGAGAGCAAAGTGAGACCAAATTCTACAATATGTCTATGTTTGCGCTCAGCTGAACCATTTTGCTGATGTATATGAGGACAAGAATGTCGAAAAAGGACTCCTAAATTACTAAGATGTTGAGCCAAAGACCTGTACTCCCCTCCCCAATTACTTTGAACACACTTTATCTTGTTATTGAATGCAAGCTCAACCTGTTTTTGAAACTTTACAAAGACTGCTGTGACTTTGGATTTGGATTCAAGTGGGAAAATCCAAGTGAATCTTGAGAATGCATCAATAAAATGAATATAGTACTTATAGCCAAGCTTAGAGATATGACTAGAAGGCCCCCAAACATCAGTAAAAATTAGTTCAAGAGGAGCTTTATAAACGGCTTTTGAGGAGGGAAAAGGCAATTGATGAAGCTTGCCACATTGACAAGCATCACAGAAATCTAAAGAAGTTGATGATGTGCAAGGCAAAATTAATCCTCTCAAGACTTGCTTTAAAATAGGAAAAGAAGGATGTCCTAGTTTTGAATGCCATAGACACAAAACAGAGTTTTTATCATGGAAGTTGAAAGTGTTACAAGGTCTTATTGTAACAAGAAGCTATTGACAATTTGTCAACACAAATTTTTTACACAACAGTAATGTCATCAGCCTCATCTACCACAATCTCTTTACAGACACACATTGAATTCGACAAACACCTTTTACATATATGATTGACTCTCAACACAAACAGTGCATGAGCTTTAATAGATGTAGACTTGCCACTGGTTGACGTAAGATCCAGCTGGTAGAGGCCGTGTTTCAACCCCCCCTGCAGCAGAACCTTCTCGAATACTTGTCCTTAATCAAGCAAAAATCAGCATTAAACTCCACAATAACATCATTATCCCTAGTGAATTGAGATATGCTTAACAAATTTTTAGTTATTGTTGGGACATGTAGAATGTTATTCAAGAATAGAGGTATGTGAGGTGTTGGGTGTGAATTTAATGAAGAGAAACCAAAATGAGAGATTTCAAGGTTAGCTCCATTACCTACTGTGAGTTTCTCTGATCCCTTATAATCAGCTTTGTAAGAAAGATTTTGTACATCCGAGGTAATGTGGTTTGTGGTGCCGCTGTCCACATATCATGATGGATCCATCACGGTAGCTGGTGAAGCAATATAAGCATTTGCATTTGAGAAGTTTCCATAATTTGCATCTGGTGCTGATTGGATGCATTTGCATTGTATTGACTCACGTGTGCCTGAAAACCAGGATTATTGCCTTGGTTTTGTTGATTTCCTGTTTGTTGCATAGCCTGCATATTTAGGCCTTGAAAAGCCTGATCAAAACATTTGAAGCAAGAAGATACAACATGTCCAGTTTTTCCACATAACTGACATATGAATCTTGAGCCAGGTCTGCCTCCATATCTTCCTTTCCCTTTGCCTCTTGATCAACCACCTCTGTAATTGCTACCTCTGAAGTTACCATTAAATGCATATTGAGCAGAAGAATTACTCATATCAAGAGACATATTAGCACTATGCTTAGCTAGCTTACTCTCATAGCTCATCAACTGATATTGAACTTCTTGAAGACTAATCTCTCCTTGTCTTCCAGTCACATTAACAACTACAGCATCATACTCCAAACCTAAACCTCCCAAGATCTGAGAAATTAACTTTGCCTCTATCAAAGGTTGGCCTGCTGCGGCAAGATTCTCACTTAGTCTTTTCATCTTCAACACAAAATCACTCACAGACAAGCTACCTTTCTTGGTGTTTTGTATCTCATCTCTCAGTTGAAGGACTCTAGCCTTGGATTGCTGAGCAAAAAGACTCTCAAGAGTTTTCCACACCTCATGAGATGTAACACAATGAGTTACATGATCAAAACTAGCCTCACTTAGAGTTGAAAAGAGCCAGCATACGATTAACTGATCTGCCTTCCTCCAATTGATAAAATCATCATTCAAAACCTTATCTATTTCACTTTATCGATCATATCTCACATATTTTGGTGGACAAATACTAGATCCTAACACAATTTTCTAAATCAAACGCTTTAATGGCAGGCAAGACTTGTGATTTCTAAAAAAAATAATTGTTTTGATCTAGTTTTATAGGAAGCTTGAAATTGAGATTAAAAGAAAGTGAAGAAACTTGTGATTTTAACCTTCTAGAAGCAGATCGATTTCTCTTGCTTGCCGAGCTTGAATCGCCATCTGAATTTGAGCTTGAAGACATCACGACTGCTAGTCTTTATAGCTCTGATACCATATGAAGCTTTAAAGTAAGCTTAAACTAAGCATAAAAGAGGAACAGAGAAGATGAGCACAAGAGCTCTGTGTATTTCATTTTCTGGATAATTACATTCACACACATAATGTGTGTTTATATACAAAGTTGAGTACTCTCAATTCTGATTCTAACGACTTCCGTGATTTACGGAGAGAGCACCTGATGTGGCTAATAAGATGGACTATATTAAAACTTACATATTGCTGACCTCAGTTGAACCAAGTCAGTTAGAAATGGCGCCAACTTTCTGCTTGCTCTGGCGCCAACTTTTCATCAGAAGAAGTGAGAACAATCAGTTGTGATGTGGGTGTATGTTGATAATTGTGGACCTGTCTTTAGACACGGTTGATTGCTTCTGATATGGTTCAACAGTCCATGAGGACCATGACTTTTCCATTTTCCGTACCTTCTTAACATACCGATCGTTTGAAGGTTATGGAAATGGTTCATTACGTCATATTACCTCTCAAATTTTGGTCATATCAATCAATTAATTAAGGTACCCCATTCTTGGAAGATTTATGGAAATGTATTGCATGTATAGAAGGCTCATCCATGACTATGATCTCCATTCTCCACCTTTTAAGCTATTGTTTTCGTCATATTAACTCCCATACCTCACAAATTCATGCATACACAAGCACACATCACTACATGAGTCCTCCACGGGGGAGTAACAAAAAGCGTGGACGACATAATTTCTTTTACTTTTTTTATTATTATTTAAAAATAAATAAAAAAAACTATATAATATTCTTTTTAATTTTCACCTCCTCGAGTCCTCTCATACAATATATTTCTGAATTTTTTTTTTGACAAAATGAGAAACATAGTCAAATATTATCTAATACATAAAAAAAAAAAAAAAATGAACCGTTGAGTACTTGATCATGATGATGCGATTGGCTGTATTATAGATTAGCCAGATATAAAATTTGAGGAAAAAAAGAAAAGAAAAGAGAATGAATCCTCTATTTAAAAAAAAAGAAGAGAAAAGAAAAAAAGTATGAGAAATATTTATATTGCTATGTACCTAGTGTGATGTGAGCGAGATTTGAACCTAAATCTCTTTGTATAAGGACAAATTTAGTACCGACAGTCAAGAAGCGTACTTAAATTTAGAAATCTGATGATTACAATATTAATAACTCAAAACCCCTCTCAAAAGGCGAGATTTGAACCTCTCTTACAATGATAAATAGTATCCACATTTAGCTAACATGCTTAAATTTAGTAATATTTAATTAATTATAGTAGAAATTAATCAACTGCTTAGATTAATTATAGTGGAGATCGATAAACTGAGTTCCCTTTCTTCTCATCCTATATAGCTCATCGTTGGACCAGCAGTAATTAAAGGCATGAAATTGACACAACAGGCCACTTCTGTTGATAATTTCTTTAAGATCAGTAGCACAATTAAGAACACTAGGGCCCCATTTCGTTTCAGGTAATAGGCTAGCAATAAAAGTGTATCTCTCGAATCTAAAATAGATTTCAATTTCTTCTCAATCAATCAATGTGTATTATATGAGTTATAATATTTTAGATGCGTATCGTGTGTATGTATTAATGTATAAAAGCAGCTATAAATTAAGTGTAAACGCGGTTTGGAGTCCATGTTTGCATGGCAATTTGCTCAGGTCAAACATAAGAAGATATGGTCAAACACTGCACTAATAGTTATCTATGTTGTTAAGTCTAAGTCGACATGTTATATATTTATATGCTGCATCCTATTCCTCCATGCAAATTCTAGTTTATCCACCTGAACATATGCTCCCTCCATGGATCATCTACGTACTACCCACCAAGCTATCAACTTTTGGGATAATAAACATTTCCGGTGGTTCAGAAATCACATCAATATTGCTCATATGGTAGCTAACACACGACTCTTATTGATTTTATAAGTATGTATATGGAGTTTTCTTTCCGTCATTGTAAGAATATATATATCTTTTTATGAGAGTAGATATCTGGATAATACATGTAATCATGGGCGAAACCAGGATTTTAGCTTTTGGAGGGTCAAGACAAAAACTAATATTAATGGTCACACAATAAAAATATATTAATATACTAAAACGTAATACAAAATAATAATAATAATAATAATAATAGCATATTTATAATAATTTTGAGAATAAAAATGAAAATTGACTCTATTTTGTATCTCAAAAGTCATCTATAATCAAATTTATTTAATTTTCTTTACGATTTCTGATTGAATATACATAATCAAAGAATTTGGGAGAAAATGATCTTTCATCTTGTTGCATAGATGCAATATCTCTTTCAATAATTCATAATTAATAAATATATAATTAATATAAAGTATTTAAAACAAGATGGATATTGTATAATAAAATAGTAAGGAAAGTCTAAATGTGTTCTAATGAATACCTAATAAAAAAAATACATACATATATAGACGGTTTTAGCATTATACAGTTCATGTATAGTTGCGGGGTAATTACGAGAGGATGTTATTTTTTTTAGTTTTAATTTCTTTCAAATTTTTAATTGATTGAAATCCAATGATTAAAAATTAACCCATTAATATAGTAGCTAAACTCATATACGGATTAGATTAAGAAATAATATATGAAATTATAAGAAATGAAAAATACTAAAAAAGATTGATTTTGTTTGATCTTATTTTGAATTCATATATTTCTTGGATACTTAAAAAAAAAAAAAAAATCATTGATTTGAACTTAATCAGTTAATTTCAACTGAAATTAACTAAACAGCACCGGAGTTTGAAACACTTTTCCTTTATTAGTGCTTATTTCCATCTTTGAATTAAGCTCAAACTTATTGCACTTTTGACTTTGCAAGTACATGTATCATCGATCCCTTGATTAATTATGTTTTTTAGTATTTATTTATTTTTTGAAATAATTATGATTTTAGTTTTGTTATTTTGGGAACAATGAATTTGGTTTTAAGCTCAAATATATATACATTATCGATCCAAATAAATTCATAATTAATTGGTTTGATATATATTTAAATAAGACTCTAAGATCATCTTTGATACGTACATATGCCAATACCAATATAAATTTTGGTATAAAAATAGTATAATGTTATATTTAGTATATCATTTTAGCATTGTATTTCAATACAAAATTCTATATATTTGATATGTTATCTTTTATTTTTTTATATTTAAAATTATAAAAGTTAACAAATAAAACCAATACATTCAATGAATACATTGAATTTCTTTTAGAATTGTTTTAATCTCAATTTTCTCTATCAAATTTGTTAAATTTTTATTATATAAAATTTAAAAAGTTTATAAATACGGCTGCATTTAATCCTATATCAAATTTGGCATGAGCTATACACTGTGCCAAATTTGACATAAAGTATAGCATATGTCAAATTTAGTATATCAGAATATGTTTTTTTTTTCAATTTTTTATTTTTGCTTTATACAAAATTTTAGTATTGGAATAATGATTTAATATTGCATCGGAGAAATAACTGAAATGAGCCATAGCTTGCCCATAATTAATGGCGTCCAAAGCAATGGACCCCTATGTTATAAAGTGGAAACAGCCAAATATGTGATTGTGTCTGTTAATGGACACCCATACACATGTTACCGCCAAATATGTGATTGTGTCTATTAACTAACACTACAAGTTACAGCCTGTATCAGCCTCATAGTTACATACACTTGTGTATACATATAGAGACATTATTTAGCATGAGATCTTACCAGCCTTTTCATGTGGGATTCTCCCAAACAATAAACAATTTTGTAGTGCTATACTACTGTTTATCATATGTGATAAATTAATATATGTTATAAGTATGGAACCCATATTGATATGATATTGTTTGTTTTGGGTCTAAATCCATAAGGATTTACATTTGGGTCTCTACCCAAAATGTCTCATACCAATGGAGGTTGTTTCCATACTTATATACCCATGATCATTCCTATATCTAGCCAATATGAGACTTTGGTCGCACACCCAACAATCCTCCCCTCAAACAAATGACCATTATTATCTTTATGGTCTGGGCTTCCCCTCAAGCGATCGTTTTATCCGTCCACATGCTCCATCAAGGCCAGCTTGCCTTGAGAGCTCAAATCACGGATCCATGGCGAGCTAAACTGGGGCCCACCACCTCCTGGTTTTGATTAACTACAACTACTAAGTCTGGGGCCTGTCTTTGATACCACTTGTTATAAGTATGAAACTTACATTATCCACATTGCTATGATATTGTCCGTCTTGGACTTAAGCCCGCACGGATTTACTTTTGGGTTTCTACCCAAAATGCAACATACCAATAAAGGTTATTTTCATACTTATATACCCATGATCATCTCCATGTCTAGCCAATGTGAGACTTTTGGTCGCATGCCCAACAATCCTCCTCCCGAACAAAGGACCATCATTATCTTCATGGTTCGGGCCTCCCCTCAAGCGATTGTTTTATCCGTCCACATGCTTCATCGAGGACCACTTGCCTCGAGAGCTCAAATCACTGATCCATCCAGTTTGGATTAACTACAACTGTTAAGTGTGGGGCATGACTCTGATACCACTTGTTATAAGTATGGAACTCACATTTTCCACATTGGTATGATATTGTCGCTTAAGGTTTAAGCCCATACAGATTTACTCTTGGGTCTCTAACCAAAAGGTCTTATACTCGTAGAGGTTGTTTCCATACTTATATACCTATGATCATCCCTATGTCTAGCCAATGCGGGGCTTTGCTCGCACACCCAATAATATATGATTATATATATATATATATATATATATATATATATATCAGACAATGAGCTCCCTCAATTAAACTTGGCTGTCTAATCTTGTTTGGGTTTGATCATTTCATGATCTTAATGCATGCCTCAACTACTTCTATATAATCATCAATTGTATGCATCATTTATCACCATAAATCAAGGAATTGATGACAGTTCATGAACAACTCTTATTCTCACTATTTTGCGAGGAAGCATACATGTTGAGATGGTGCGAAATAACACTCTTTTTATGTTAAATTTTGAAAGTATCACTAGTTTAATAAGTTAAGTTAAATGGTACAAATGAACTAAAATACCCTCATCTCCTTCTTTTATTACATTTGTGGCATTTTTTTTTTCAAAAACTTCCATTGACCTCCATCAATAGAGATGAAAGACCTCTATTGGAGGTCTTGATGAAAAAGATGTTAAAAAATTTGAAAATTTTAATTTTTGCCCAATAAGTCTTGGAAATTGCAAATATACCTAATAAGTCTCGGAAACTACCTAAAAAGTCTCGGAAACTACCTAAAACGTCTCGAAAACTATCTAAAAAGTCTCGGAAATTAAAAAATAAGTTTCGGAAATACAAAATAAGTCTCGGAAACATCGAAATAAATCTCGGAAACACAAAAAAGTGCGAGACTTATTTTTGTGAGTATGTTTTAAGGGTATTTTTTGTCAGATCTACACTTTAAATTCTATTAAAACTTAAGTTATTAAGTTGGTGATAGTCTTGAAACTCACTCTTTAAAGAGTGCTAAAAAATTTTTGAACCCATCATAAATTGTCACCAAATACATATATAAAAGAGGAGGACTGATCAATATTGCATTTCTCGATTGTCATATTGATATTCAATTTTGATACTTATGTATTTTTACGTGTTTATGAGAATTTGTGTATATATTGATGTATACCCTTACAAGTTACAATTTTTTTTTTTGAAACAAAAAAGAACTAGTATGTTGGGTTGTGATTAATTTCTAGTAATATATATATATAAAAAAAATATTAGTGAACTAAATATCAAAATATTTAGTACTAGTGTCAATGTTGGGTTGTGATTAATTTCTAGTAATCAATATGATTTTTTTTTTTTTTGAAACAACATATATTAGAGAAAAGGTCCAACGGGCAGGAGCACAGCCATAAACAACAGCCAAAGGGGGCAACAGAAAGCAACGCTACCAGGGAAGACGCATGAACGAGGGGACCCAAAAATGCCTCACAAAGCAAAACAAAACCCCTGACAATCCACAGGCAAAGAATCAAAAACCAAGCCTTTAAAACGAGGAAAAACACAACCACCCCAACCCCTACAACCAATACAGCTGGACCTAAGAGATCCGACCTGATTTCACCACCAACATAGGCCAAAGAAATTAGCCCAGATTTCTCTTCAATTGCACAAACAAGAACAACCCGCCCAACATAAACTAAAACACACTCCATACAACACTTTCTCCCCCACTCACTAAGCCCCTCTTAGCCAAACCATCCGCCACACCGTTTGAAGCTCTTGAAACATAACGAACCGATAGCTTGCTGCGAACACGAAGCTTCTCCTGAACATCATAAATCACATCCACCATTGACAAGTTGCCGAAATCCCTACTCAAAATCCACCCAACTGCCACCCTCGAATCACTTTCTATTATAATCTCCCTATCCCCAAGCATGTTCTTATCTTCACGGAGGATACAAGCTCTTTGGATTGCCAAAATCTCAGCTTCTGCAGCATCGTTAACATTGACAGCAGCTGAAAACTCACACCACACCTCTCATTTAGCATTTCTTAAAATGCCACAAATCCCCTCCCTCCCCTGAACTCTAATAAACGAACCATCAACATTAAATTTCAACGCCTCATGCATAGGGGGGGTCCAACTTGTAGCCTTTCTCTCTTTTACCTTCTTTTTTTTTTTCGCACAACACCATTCCAAAATTTCAACCAAAACCGTTATTGGTTCCTACATCCCTTTGCCAAGGTATTTGAACCACCAAGCAACTCTAAATCTGACCAATTCCTAAAACACGATAACGTCCGCGGGAGTACCTTTGAAGACCATTAGATTTCGAGCCTCCCAAATCGTCCACATCATCACGTAGAAAAGAGTCTCCCAAACTCTCTTAAGACTGAAACTCGGACTTAGAGCAGTCCAACCATCATACCACTCCTTAACACTCTTACTTACACAGCTATACACTTCCCACCACCTCATACATGACTTCCATAGGCTCTAAGACCATTCACACAACAAGAAGAGATGATCCACCGTCTCAAACTCCTTGCCACACAATGGAAATCACCCATCTCCAGCCACCTCAACCCTAAAGCGTCCCAACACCTAACGCACCAACACCCTCCCTTTAAGTAGCTGCCATAAAAATAACTCCACCTTCGGAGGGTTAAAACCCTTCCACATCGAAGTTGCCTCCAAAGTCTCCCTATTCCTAAAATCTTCCAAACACCTTCTAAAAGGACATTGAAAACAACCTCTTTAGGTAGAAACTCCATGCAATCGAATCCGAAACATTCCTTTTAAGCTTCACATTCTCCAAGATCTCACAAAAGTCCTCCCAAATCTCCATCTCCCAATCAAACACCCATCTTCTCAAGCACACATTCCACCTCCACACCTCACCCCTCCACGTCCCAAATTGGTCAATAGTACAACACCTAACATTTGACAGAGTCAAAATCCTAGGAAACCTAACCTTGAGCGACCTGCACTCATTCCACATATCATCCCAAAAATTCGCCTTATCCCTACAACCAACCACCACCTTTAAACCTTCCTTTAAAATACTAGCGGACTCTGTACCTTATTTTAACAAGCCAGAAATAGCTTTAATAAAAGGAGACACATTGTTTGCACCCAAACTCCAATGCATCTCATTGGCCCTCACACCATATTTTACACATATAACCCTTTTCCACAATGAATCATCCTCCCTGCTAAACCTCCACACCCACTTTGCCAATAAGCCCATATTCTTATCACCAATCCGGCCTACCCCAAGACCTTCTCTTCTCTTACTCATACAAATGGTCCCCCAATCAACCGCATGAATTTTCCTCTTCTCACCTCCATCCCCCCAAAAGAAACTCCTCTGGACCTTCTCAATCGCTTGAGCCATGCTCACCGGAACCTTGAAGACTGACATAAAATACGAAGGAATACTAGAAAGAGCTGCTTTTATTAAGACCTACCTACCCCCTTTACTTAAAAACTTCTTTTTCCACGGGGACAACCTTTTCTGAATACAATCCAAAACCGAATTCCAAAACACTTTAGTGCCTTGTCTTGCTCCCAAAGGCATGCCAAGACACGAAAATAGGGAGATTCTCCATCCTACACTTAAATATACCAGCCCAGTCACTCTCCCCCACTTTCAAATTACCAACTTTAACCATAGAAGATTTATGAAAATTAATCCTAAGCCCTAACGCCACTTCAAAACACCTCAAAAATCTCCTAAAATTGATAAGAAACTCTGGATTAGGCTCAAGAAATAAGATTGTATCATCCGCGTACTGAAAATGAGTTATCTCCACCTCCTCATCACTGAAAGACACCACTCTCACCAAACTCAAACCCGTTGCTTTCTTAAAGCACCCACTTAGACACTCCACCACCAAATTGAACAAAAAAGGCGACAAAGGATCGCCTTGCCGTAGCCCTCTCTCTACCGTAAACTCTACCGTTGGACTACCATTAATTAGAACCGAAATGGAGGGTGTTGATATGCACCACTTCATCCACTTCCTCCACCTCTCCCTAAAACCCATCTCTTTCATAGTGAAATCCAAAAAGGAATGATCAACAGAATCATACGCTTTCTCAAAATCCAGCTTAACTAGTAACCCTCATACTTTATCTTCAACTATGAATTATCTCTTCCGCCACCACAAAACTATCTATAATATGCCTATTTGCCACAAAAGCCATCTGATTCTCCCCTATCATGGAATTCATAACCTTTTTCAGCCGGTTTGCAAGGATTTTAGCAAGAATCTTGTACATCGAATTAACTAGGCTTATCGGCCTAAAGTCCCTAAGCGTCTCCAGACGACCACACTTCGGAATTAGTGTTACAAAAGTCTTATTCAAGTCTTTAGCAATCTTCCCATCTACAAAGAACTCGTGAATAAACTTCAGAAAATCCACGCTAGGGACTTTAGTGAGTTGCATGTTTATTGCTTATTCGCTTGATAGGCTAAATGTAGGCTGTAACCCAGGTGCTTTTGGGTCATAAATTATTTATGGAACCTGGAATATTCATTATAGTAAACAACGGTTTACAAAAGTGTCGATACGAAATATTCATTAAACTCAAAAACAGCTTCCTGTGTTTTTGAAAAGAGCTTTTGAGAGAAGTCAAAAGGGCATGGCTCATTCTAGAAGAGCTTTCAATCCTTAAAAACTCCTCTCTTTAAACAACCAAACACTCTAAAAAGCAGCTTTTGGGTCTCAGAAGTCAAAAGCAGGCTTCAAAAGCCATGCTAAACTAGCCCATCATATATTCGTCTACATAAGACTATATTCATGGATGGTTTTATGCTGTTTCGACCCCATGCATTTACCTAGTGCCGGTCCTGAGGTTTTGGAAGCCCCAGGGCGAATATATAAAATGAGGCCTTTTGTTCAATCTCACATCTGAATCTTGTGAAATCCTATACTTAATAATATATATATATATATATTATTTTTTGAGAAAATTTACAAAAAGCTTAATCAAAGTAATTTTCATCAAGTTTATATCGCGATACATAGAAAAAAAGACAAAATTACGATCAACTTGATCTGTATGATAGTTTCCACTCAAAGAAATAACATATATAAATAAGGAGAAACGAACTTGCTTAGAAAATGAAAAGGGATGAGGAGACCTCCACGTTTTTTATTTTAATTTTTTTAGAATTTTAAAAAATAAATAAAAGAAAGGGTATATTTGGTAATGTTTGGGATGTGCTTATAAAATATAATTTTTAAAAAACTCTTAATGAGATGTACATGCAAAAGAGATGCACATACAAATTTTCAAGGGTGCAAATAGAGCTACTCATTTGCTTTTAATAATTCTGATGAAAGTCCATATTGAGCTCAATCTTTATATAAGAAGTTGATTTCCACATCTTTTTTCTTATTTGGGGCCCAAATTTGACATAATTATATGAAAAATAACAATAAATTTGAACCATTTTTAGGCCTTTTATTTATCAAAGTTCAAAAATGTAAACACTAAACACAGAAAATGAAAATAAAAAATGGGCCCTTTTTGAGCCCTGGACAGATGCCCCTAGTTGACCCACCTCAAGACCAGCACTGCCATTTACCCAGTATGGAACCAGTTAACTGTCTCCATGTCCATTAGCTGTCGTCAATGGAGAGTAGTTGTGATATTTGCAACTTGGCACATTCGCCATTTGGGGTACCTGAGGGTTGCTTGACAAAAAGATGCTTTTATTTTTTCAACAGTGTTGAAATTAAATTTAGAATAGTTGGAACGAAAGAATTATCATAACTCTCTTATGTTCTCGACTTATAAAATATTTATTATTTTCACATTTTATCTTGTTTGTATTGGGTAGACAGTACGTTGAGTCCTCTAAAAAAACATGAATGACCGTAAAGGCACATTAGTTTATACACAAGATGACAAGACCTGACTAGCTCAAACAATGAACGGAACCAAAAGGAGGCGTTTATTATTTGGGTGGTATTTGTGGTCCATCAAAATCAATCCCAAATTCCCAATCCAACTAATTACTAATATGAACTGCAACCACAGCCAAACAAAATATATATGAAAAGTAAACAATAATAATAGATATATAGACAGTATATGTTGTAATAGAGAAGACTTTTGAAAAACATTGGATGATATACAAATCAAGTGTCTTTCAATTCACACATAGAAATTTGACAAAAGTTTATTTACCTTTTTGTCTCTAATTACTAATATGAACTGCAATCACAGCCAAACAAAATATAGATGAAAAGTAAACAATAATTATAGATATATAGACAGTATATGTTGTAATAGAGAAGACTTTTGAAAAACATTGGATGATGTACAAATCAAGTGTCTTTCAATTCACACCTAGAAATTTGACAAAAGTTTATTTACCTTTTTGTCTCAATCCGTATGAAGAGTGAAGACAATCTCTCTCTCTCTCTCACACACACATTATCAATTATCAAAGAAGAAAAATATCTCTTATCCATGAGATTGAGACGGCCTCTTGGCTATTGCCAGAATTTGTTATCTTCATTGCCAAATTGTTTATCTTTAATATATATATATACACACGATGATAGGTTTTGACTTGTATAAGTAAGTGAACAAATGTGAACCAAACAAGACTCAATTGATGTGTTACTTCTTGGAGACGTGAGATACGTTTGGAAGTTGAATGGTGTAGTTTGAGAGAGGTTGAAGATCGAAGAAGAATTGAAGAAACGGAAACTGACAATTACCGCTGCCCAGACCGCATCATAAGTAAGTGCCTGGGAAGCGGCACAGGGGGTGGTCAAGTCCAGTAGATTTTGCGCAGCGTAGGATCGCTGCTGAGGCAAGTGCCTAGGTAGCGGCATATGTAGCGGTCAGGGGCAAAATGTTCAACATGATTGTTTCGTGATGTTGGGAGCGGGGTGCATACCGCGACCAATACGGTGGAGACGATGTATTGCTGAGATCGGGAATATTGCGTGGGATAGGAAAAGATATTCTTCTAGAAGTTCTTATGCTTATCGGAAAAGGATTTACTCCTTACAAGAAGACTTGTCATAAAAGGAAATAGTATTTATGTGGAATAAGTAAGTCTTGTACATTTAGGAGTAGGATTTCCTTTTATCTTATACTCCCTGTAACTAGTATAAATAGAACCTTGTAATTAGGTTGAATGTATGAGTTGAACACATTTAACATTAGAGAGTGTGAGTGAGATCCGGGGAGACTCAATGGGAATATCCGTGGAGGGATACAAGGGAATATCGATGGATCACGTTAGAGATCCGTGGGTGATATTTAGGGGAGACGTAGGGGATATTGTGGGGTTCTTGGTGAGGATTTTGTGAGTGGGGTTTGGGGTTAGGTGTGAGAGAGAATCTTGAAGCATATGGTTGTAACCGTTTATCATATAGTAGAACTTTCTCTGTCGTCTTGACGGCTCGTGGTTTTTACCGAATTTGGGTTTTCCACGTATATCTTGTGTTGTGATTGTTTTATTCTCTCTCATCTATTTTTCTGCTATATTGACGTTATTAATTGCTATGAGTTATGGGCAAGTATTAGGCACGGCGTTCAGCGATCATCGGTTTGTAGGATTATCCCCAACAATTGGTATGAGAGCCATATGGTTTGGCGATGGCAGTAACAAGTCTTTACGCAAGATCGTATGGAAGACTTGGTGGATTTGGGATAATGATGATCGTGGTTGCCTAGTCTGGTTTAACAAATGAGATATGTCTTGAAGGCGGTACTCGAACTCGTTAGAGTTTGATGAAAAGAAAAATATTGATGAAGGAGAAGTTTGGCTTATGGTGACAGGTACAAGTCATGGAGATTCAATCTGGGTTACACAAGGTAATGATTGTATATCAAAAAAAAAAAAAAAAATCTCTCTGTGGTATGGTGTGGAGCTTATCCGGCAGAACACTTACAGTTTCTAGTAGTAAGTCTTTCACAGGGTTGGGTGATGTAAGGACTTGTTTATTCTTTTGGCAGTTTTCCCCATTGGCCATGGAAGATAATATGTTGCTAATAGTGGTCCATAATTATGCACAAGACATTGGTCAGAAAGTGATGCAAGGTGTATGGTGGACAAAGATGTTGATGGCTGACGAACTCCCTGGAAATCTAACTTAAGGAGTTGCACCACAATTTCAGCAGGTTATTTCCACATGGTGCCGGAACAAAAAAAAAATTTTGTGAAGAAAAATCTTAGGATGGTTCGTTCCTAAGTGGTTATACCTTATGGTGGGGTATGTTGATTCTCGATGATGAGAATTGTGACTGTGGACAAAGGTCTTGATAATTCAAGTCAAATGGGAGAATTGTTAGGTTTTGACTTGTATTCCTAAGCGAACAAATGTGAACCAAACAAAACTCAAGTGATGTGTTACTTCCTAGAGACGTGAGATACATTTGGAAGTTGAATGATGTAGATTGAGGGAGGCTGAAGAAATGGAAGATAATATGTTGCTACTAGTGGTCCATAATTGTGCACAAGACATTGGTCAGAAGGTGATGCAAGGTGTATGGTGAACAAAGATGTTGATGGCTGACGAACTCCCTGGAAATCTGACTTGAGGAGTTACACCACAATTTCAGCAGGTTATTTCCACATGGTGCCGGAACAACGAACATAGAAAAAAAAATTGTGTGAAGAAAAATCTTAGGATGGTTCGTTCCTAAGTTGTTATACCTTGTGGTGGGGTATGTTGATTCTCGATGATGAGAATTGTGACTGTGGACAAAGGTCTTGATAATTCAAGTCAAATGGGAGAATTGTTAGGTTTTGATTTGTATTCCTAAGTGAACAAATGTGAACCAAACAAGACTTAAGTGATGTGTTACTTCCTAGAGACGTGAGATACGTTTGGAAGTTGAATGGTGTAGTTTGAGGGAGGTTGAAGATTGAAAAAGAACTGAAGAAATGGAAACGAACAATTACCGCTGCCCAGATCGCATCATAGGTAAGTGCTTGGGAAGCGGCATAGGGGGCGGTCAAGTCCAGTAGATTTTGCGCAGCGTAGAACGGCTGTCGAGGCAAGTGCATGGGAAGCGGCACAGGCAACAGTCAGGGGTAGAATGTTCAGCAGGATTGTTTCATGATGTTGGGAGCGGGGTGCACACCGCGACCAATATGGCGGAGATGATGTATTGCTGAGATCGGGAATATTGCGCGGAATAGGAAAATGTATTCTTCTAGAAGTTCTTGTGCTTATCGGAAAAGGATTTACTCCTTACAAGAAGACTTTTCATAAAAGGAAATAGTATTTATATGGAACAAGTAAGTCTTGTACGTTTAGGAGTAGTATTTCTTTTATCTTATACTCCATGTAACTAGTATAAATAGAATCTTGTAATTAGGTTGAATGTGTGAGTTGAACACCATGTAACATCAAAAAGTGTGAGTGAGATCCAGGAAGACCCAATGGGAATATCCGTGGAGGGATCCAAGGGAATATCGGTGGATCACGTTAGAGATTCGTGGGTGATATTTAGGGGAGACCTAGGGGATATTGTGGGGTTCTTGGTGAGGATCTTGTGAGTGGGGTTTAGGGTTAGGTGTGAGAGAGAATCCTGGAGCACATGGTTGTAACCGTTTATCATATAATGGAACTTTTTCTGTCGTCCTGACGGCCTATGGTTTTTACCCAATTTGGGTTTTCCATGTATATCTTGTGTTGTGATTGTTTTATTCTCTCTCATCTATTTTTCTGCTATATTGACATTATTAATTGCTATGAGTTATAGGCAAGTATTAGGCACAACGTTCCGCGATCATCGATTCGTAGGATTATCCCCAAAATATGGTCCCGTTCACATCAGTGCGTATTGATGTAACTATATCAATACCAACAGGGGCGAAGCCAGAAATCTTGCTTTAAAAACCAATATTGTAGGTCACGCAATCTTCAAATAATATCAGTAGGAATCTTGTACAAGAAAAAGTGCGGAATCCTACACTTGATACTTTTCAACAGAATGTGATATCGTTTGGTGTTAAAAGTAATGATACAAATAAATAAATAAAATAGACATTAACTAATTAAAATGTAACATGTCTATTTTATATCTAGAAAATTATTTATAACCAAATAAATCTAATTTTCTTCTTAATTTTCATTTAAATTACACAATCAAAGAATGTATGAGAAAACATCTTTTATTTTGTTATAAAATTTATACATGTTGTTCTAGGGATGGAAAAACTCCCCATGGGGACCCCCACTTTGGGGTGGGGATGGGAATAGATAGTCTATCCCGCAATGGGTATGGGGCGGGGATGGGTTTTATACTCCCCGCCCCGCCCTGCCACGTTTAAAATATTACTTAATTAAACTACGTAGTTTCAAAGAAAATAAATATATCTGAAAAAAAAAAGAAGAAATATATATATACAATAACCTTAACTTTACATCTCTTCACCGTTACTTAATATAAAGTGACAAAACAAAATACTATTAAAAAAACTCTAGCCGCTAACTTCAACTCTAAATCTCTAATCCTCAAACAATTCGAAGTTTACTGTTCAAGCTTCAACCTCAAATACAAGAGAACATACAGTAAGTTATTTTTTTTTAATTTTTTTTTCTCAAATAACTTTAAAAATTAAAAGTTTAATAACAAAGGTTTTTTTTTTTTTTTTTCCAAGTTTATTACTTTAATAATTCTCAACTCTTGAATTAATTCGTTTATCACTACTTCAAGTAGGTACAAATATGTTTACAGATACACTAGAAAGTAAAGACTCAATACTGGTGTTATCAAAAGAAAATTGTGTAAACATACAAGAACAACATGAGGTGGAAACAAGCTAAAGAAGAGAGAACTAGAGAAATAAATGCAACTATTAGATGATTAGCGTTACGATTTTCGAACATTTTGACTTCATACTTTATATTTTTGTTTGAAAATGATTGAATTTACTTGTAAGAATTATGTTTATGAGATGTTTTTTAATAGTTTATTGGAATTATTTACTACTTTATATATTATATCATACTCGGTGGTTTTATATTTATTATTTAAATAATAATAAAAATTATAAATGGGGTAAATGGGTGGGGATGGGGAAAGTACTTCCCGTTGTACCTCGCCCCGCCCCAACTCGCTCCATCTATGGTGGGATTTTATGAGGGGATGAGATTTTAAAAAATAAATGGGGGTGGGGTGTGGGGAAGACCACCCCGCCCCGAACTCACCCCATTGCCATCCCTATATTGTTCTTAACGGTATGCATAACTGAAAAAAATATTTTAATAAATAGTTCCCAACTTATAAAATATAAATTTCAATAGCTTAAGTAAAATATAATTATACCATTGATATATTTAAATCACAATTATTTACATACTTGTAACTTAATTTTATAATATTAATGTCAAACCAAATTAACTTATAATAATTTTGCAGAAAATTTAAAGAATAAACTAACAAAATAAATAATAAAGGTAGTTGCTGTAAGAGTTCAATATTTACTTAGTTTGTTATAGTAAAATCTATATATATATATAATGAGTAATACTAGGCTTTCCAATTTTTTTCCCAAATTCTTTCTCAAATGTTTGTAAAACGTGAGGTGTCAACATCACACCATTCACCACATAATTTCATAATTTACAAGATGTTGACACCTCATGTGCTACATACATTTGGGAAAGAGAATTTAGGAAGTCTAGCATTACTCATATATAATACACACTAAATTAAGTAATAATGTATGAAATAATAGGAAATTAAAATATTAAAATGGATTGATTTTATCCACTATTTTCATGGTCAATAGAATTATGAAAACAAAAATTATAAGTTAATTTATATTATTAAAATAATAAAAGGAAAAGAGAATATTATCACCTTGTATATATATATATATATATATTATATTTTATGTATAATAGTTAATTTTTATTGGATTATATTTTAATTTGATGTATAATAGAAGGTTTTTTTTTTATTGGTTGGGGGGCCATGGCCTATATGGGCACCCCTACATTCGCCCATGAGTACCAATGCATGTGGACCACTGATTATGGAGAAACTTTGACAAGTGCATACACTTTGAATCAAAGTATGTAAATCTAATGGTCAACATCTAACGCACTGGTAAAATTATATCAATGCGCACTGACGAAGTTATATCAGTGAGCACTGACTTGAACATATATATATATATATATATATATAAATATTGTTTTTTTTTTTTGGTTAAAAGGGAATATTTTCAATGGTGTTCTTTAAAGGAATATTTTGATTGTTTCAACTTTCAGGCCACTATTATTATGACTTGTTGATTGATGCAAGGAACTAAATATCGAAATATATATCGAAATATATATCGAAATATCCAACGATATATCCATATTTGGGAGGGAATGATATCAAAATAGATAAATATCCAATATTTCATCAATTTCGATATATCCTAAAAAATATCCCGATAATTCCTATATTCTCGAAATTTTGTGAATTTCACCTTTAAAATTAATGGATATTTTACAAATTATTAATATATATATATATATATATATATTTTATCTTAAACACTTAAATTCTTATTCAAATAGTATATATTGAAAATTATTTTAGAAGAAGCATTACATAAACCCTATATCCCTTTGAACGATGAGGATTCAAAACCAACTTTTAGAATGAGATGGGTCTTATTACTAATCTCTATTTGTGAATATGTAGTGCATAATATTATTATGAAATTAAAGAATCTTATGACTCTTTAATTAATGTCCATAAGAATTTTAGATAGTCATATGCATCATCATAGATCCTTGATGACCACAACTGTCATGTCAAAACATACGTATTTTTGGATCCAAGAAATTCTAGTTCATAACTACATAAACTTTTAAGCCATGTTTGTTTGTCTGTATTGTATTGTATTATCCTTTTAAAATGTATTAAAACAATACAATATTATGTTTGAGGTTCAGTTAGGGTTCATACACCTAACACACCATTCTTTGTACTAGTTAATATAGAATATTATATGGTATTATGATGTATTGTATTAGAACCCAACCTTAATCTTCATCTTCCCAAACCCATAAACATCCATTCTTTATATGGTATTACCATTTTTTCTTCACAACCCAACCTTCATCTTCCCAAAACAGAAACATCCACACCAAACCACTACAAAATCCACACCAAACCACCCAAATCCAAACATCAAACATCAAACAATTTCTTCTCTTCTTGCAACAACCAAATCCACCCAAACAACCACTATATCCACACCCAAACCGCCACTGTTTCTTGAAAATTCTGACAACACAATCGATATCATCTCTTTCTCTTTCTTGATCTCATCTCTTCCAATCGATCTCACCTCTCTCTCTTTCACGATCTCATCTCTTCCAATTGATCTCATCTCTCTCCTTCCATCGGCGTCAGATGGAACCGCAAATATGAGATGGAGTTGAGGGGCAGTTGGGTTTGGGTCTAAGATTTGCGAATGTGCGAATCTGAGATCTTGATCTCGTTTGGCTTCTGGAAAACTGATGGAGATTGGGGTTTAGGGTCTGGACTTTGGATGATGGCGATGGTAGTTGTGGTTCCATTGAAACAATTTGAGAAGTATCACTAATTTGCAAATATATATATATAGATATATTAGAATATGCTTTTTTTTTTTATAAAAAAAATAATTAATACAGTCTAATACGAAATCACATCCAAGCATTATATAACTTAATACGGTCTAATACGAAAAATCACCAAACACAGGATTGTATAATAATAGTATAGTCCAATGCAATACTATCCAATCCAACCTAATCCAATCCAATACAATACAATACAATATAGCGTACCAAATGAGCCCTTACATCATTTTTTAATCAGTAATATAATTCAAATGATGAAGCACAAATCTTTTCTATAATAAGTTTCTAACCTGAATCATGAGAAGTGATGCATAGATATTCAACATTCTTATTATTTATAGTTTCAATATGATTTCCATTCCTTCATATATCTTTGAAACTAAACAGATTTCTCCTGGATCTGTTTAAATATAAAGTCTCATTGATACATAATTTAGTATTGTTTGGTAACAATATCTTGACTTTTCTAGAACCTTCTATTAGATCCTCTGGACCTGATACAGTATTAACATTTGCTTTGGACAAATATAAATCCATAAAATATTTTTGACACCGTAGAATTATATAAGTCGTTGCACTATCGGCAAAACATATATTTTTCTTTCTAGGAATTTTATGGACATTGTTTGCAATGCCATTTTATATATATTGTAAACATCACTATCATAGACCCCACCATTTAATATATATCGTAAACATCATCATCATAGACCCCACCATGTATGAAATGAATAAAATATCGTTTCCAATTTCATTATACATGATATTAGGATCTTAAAGCTCTTTTATGATACTTACAACATCCTGCTAAGATGTGTAGATCCCTTTTTCTTTAAATGAATGACTTATAAATATATCACTTCATAAATATGAGATAAAATAAAATCATAAATCATATTGATTTTTCAAACTTCTGGTTCGACCATGAACTATAAATTCATATATAAAATTCAAAAAACTTCAGATTCTGAATGGATTTGAAACTCTAGGTTCCAAATAATAAAGTATGGCATTCATATATATATTATTAAATCCAGAACTCTAGGTTCTGATCGGGCGCCAATTTAAATATCATAATAATAAATCCAGAAACCTCATGTTCTGGTTAGTCGGTCGGCTAGCATGACATTCATGTATATAACAATGAATCCAGATCTTTATGTTCTTATTGAAATTTAAAATTCAGAACTTCAGGTTCTGATTGATTTGTAAAACTGTGCCAACTTAAATATCATAATAATAAATCTAGAAATTTCAAGTTCCGATTAGTTGGTCTATTGGGGATTTGAATTGATGAATGCGGAAATGACATGTCTAATATTCGCCTATAACTTATAGCAATTAATAACGTCAATAGCAGAAAAATAGATGAGAGAAAGTAAACCAATCACAACAAAAGATATATGTGGAAAACCTAAATCGGGTAAAAAATTATGGGCCGTCAGGACGACAAAGAAAGTTTTACTATATGATAAATTGTTATAACCATATACTCTAGGATTCTATCTCATACCTCAACCCCAAACCACACTCACAAGATTCTCACAGAGTACACCCCCAATATCTCCTAGGTCTCCACTGAATATCACATACGGATCTCTAACTTGATCCACTGATATTTTCTGGATCCCTCCACCGATATTCCATAGGGTCTCCCCCATATTTCACCATACTCTCTCTGATATTACATGATGTTCTTTTTGCTCCACAACCTTAAATCTATTAACATAGATATTGGGTCTATTTATACTAGTTACAAGGAGTTTAGAACTGACAAGAAAATCTATCTCCTATACGTATAAGATTAATTTGTTCCACAAGAATATTATTTCCTATTTATGACTAGTCTTCATGTAAAGAGAAATCATTTTCCTTCAAGCGCAAGGCATTCCTGTTCCGTATGAAGACAAACTCTTTTTCTTTTTTCCGATAAGCACAAGAACTTCAAGAAGAATACCCTTCCTATTTTCGCGTACCTTCTAGTACCAGTGCAAAATATGCCGTCACTACGGTCAGGGTTGCGATTGGACACCCACCCTACACCACGAAATACTTCTGGAGACGACCGCTCAGTAAACCGCGGTCTGCACCGTATAACACTCACTAGATTTGACCACTCCCTGTGTCGTGGCCCATGAGCCTTGTCCGCACCGTGGTCCACACTGCGATTCCTTCCAAAATCCTATTCTTCAGTTCTTCTTCGGTCTTCAAGCCTCCCCCAAACACCATCTTCAACTTCCAAACGTATCCCATGTCTCTAGGAAGCTCCACATCAGTTGAGTCGCGTTTGGTTCACATCGAGTACATTAATATGAGCCAAAACCTAACATGATCTAGCCGATCTCATATTTTCTATTTATGACAAGTCTTCTTGTAATGAGAAATCATTTTCCTTTAAGCGCAAGGCTTTCTTGTTCCGTATGAAGACAAACTTTTTTTTTTCTTTTTCCGATAAGCATAAGAACTTCAAGAAGAATACCTTTTCTATTTTCGCGTAGCTTCTAGTACCTATGCAAAATACGCGGTCACCGCGATCGGGGTCGCAGTTGGCCACCGGTGCCCTACACCGCGGAATACTTTTGGAGATGACCTCTTAATAAATCGCAGTCTGCACCATGCAATACTCACCGGAGTTGACCGCTCCTTGTGTCGCAGTCCATGTGCCTTGTCCGCACCACGGTCCACGCCGCGGTTCCTTCCGAAATCCGATTCTTCAGTTCTTTTTTGGTTTTCAAGCCTCCCTCAAACACCATCTTCAACTTCCAAAAGTATCCCACGTATTTAGGAAGCTCCACATCAGTTGAGTCGCGTTTGGTTCACATCGGGTTCATTCGAGAATATGACCCAAAACCTAACATGGTCTAGCCAATCTCATATATTATGTATAAAGTAAATAAGTACGATTATATAAAGAGCATATTAATGAAATCCAGAACTATATATATAGATTTTGTTGACACAGCCGTAGCCAGTCTATGTCGACATAGCCGTAACCAATCTTATATACCGCGTATAAATAAATACGAATATTTAAAGAGCATAACAATTACATCCAGAACTATATGTAGGTTCTGTCTATACAGACGTAGTCAGTCTCTGTTGACACAGCTGTAGCTAGTTTTATATACTACATATAAATAAATACGAATATTTAAATAGCATAATAATTAAATCCAGAACTATATATAGGTTCAACCCAGCTGTAGCCTGTTGTTTTTGGATACTTTTTGTGTTTGTTGTTTGTGTCTTCTATGTTTGGCTTTCTATTAATAAAGCTTGCCGTTTGAAAAAAAAAAAAAAAAAAGGTTTTATCGACACGACCGTAGACAGTCTTATATACTGCGTATAAATAAATACTAATATTTAAAGAGCATAATAATTAAATCTAGAACTATATATATGTTCTATCGACACGGCTATAGCCAGTCTCTGTCAACACAGCCGTAGCTAGTCTTATATATTACGTATAAATATATAAATACAAATATTTAAATATAAGTAAATCACTCTCCTGGAAATCCCTTCTACTTACATACACAATTACAAATATCGAAATGTAAGTAAATCACTCACCTAGAGATACTTTTTACTTACATACGATCGTACTGATAACGTATTGTAAAACCAAAACATAAATATTTAACAATAAATAAACTCACGAAGATAGAGAGAATATAAAACAATTGACTGAAGAAGAAATTCGAATTATCGAATGCATACTGATGGCTTCTCATTGTTTTATTCAATTTCTTTCTAATAAAAAAACTCACTTGTACATAATGGAATAAACATACATATAGGATAGCTAGGGCGGTGTTGGGTCTGATGGAGATAAGACTTGCTTGGGCCACTTGACAATTTACATCTTGCATCAGAACCGCGCACCGTTCTTTGCATTTGAAGACTACAAAGAGGTGGCCACCTCCTTAAATTAGGATGTTGATTATGTTAAGTAAACATCCCCCACTTGTATTGTTTAAGAGGTGAGAGAGTCGTCCTGGGAATCCAAAGTTATTTATAACAATTGAACAATTCTTTTTCAAACATGTCATGGTCTGTTGAGGCAAACAGAATTTATTGCATCAGATAAATTTGGGAATACATATAGGCGGTCACATTCACATCGGTACGTATTGATGTAACTACATTAGTATCAATGCATGTGAAGTTTTGACAAGTGCATACACTTTGAATCAAAATATGTAAATCTAATGGTCCACATTCAATGCACCGATGAAGTTATATATCAATACCTATCGATTTGAATATTTATATATATATATATAATTATATATTCGGTTTCAAAACACATGATATGTTATAAAAATGAATATTTAAATTATATATATCTTCCTTTTTAAAACAAATGAATATTTTAATTATCAATTTCATGGATTAAAGATGCTGGTGCAATCATCCACTCTTGCAACGGGGGGGAGGCGGTGTGTGTGATGATTTTCCCTGTTTACTTTTTTGATGGGACTCATGGGAGTACTCGAGTTTTTACCTTTTGCTTATTAACAGGCAAAGTTTGAGGGGTTCAAATGTGATCTTAATATTCTAAATTATTGTGCTCGTAGTAGTTGATCGATCTAGACAGACTCCCAACAAAATCTTTGCCGAATTATAGAATGTAGTAAGATACTTTATCCTCGAACACAATTCTAGTGTTGATTGCTCAAATGATGAGAACTTGGCAACACGTTATGATCTTTCATATCCCAATGGTTAAATAAAATCAATGGCTTCAACTTTGTCACTCGTCTTGGTATTACCATCCCTATTTTATAAAGATTCAAATTAGCTGTTTAGGAATGATGTCTCAATTTGTATATCTAACTAAATTGAGATATGTGTATACATTTAATTATTTTTTAAAACTTTTTCCATAAATATAGATATATATCTCAATTTGATTGGTTAGATAAAAATTAAGACACAATTTTAAGCACTTGATTTGAGTCATAAGTAATTCCATTTTTCTATTCCAAGAAGAAAGTACCGAGTGCGGACGCCAAACTTCAATTAATATAACCGTGTTTTAATCCTCAAGACTCGAACAGTACCGTAGACGGTAGACCAAATCAAATGAACTAACCCACAAGAAGCTGCAGGCTCTCTCAAGTCTCAACAAGTTGACAAGGAAGAGTCAACAGATGGCCTTCTTGTAATAATTATGAAATACAATAGCATTTTGCATCTACAAAGTCTATAAAAGCAACTCTATGTTCTTGACTACTCAAACTTACAATCGTACGCTGTTTTTACTACAAGTGATACAAACACTCAAGAAAAGAGAAAAGATGTCTCTCAACGTTTCATTTTTCAAATCTCTTTTCTTCTATTTCTTTCGCATCCTCTTCAGACAATTTACAAACCCAAAATTCCAATATCATGCAATGTTGACTCATGGTAAATACCGGAAGTACCCTTGTCTTGCTCATAGATCGGATGTTCAAGACGACCTATCAACCCAGACTTTGATCTTCGATGTCGAAGGAGCCTTGTTGAAATCCTCATCTCTGTTTCCTTATTTCATGTTGGTGGCCTTCGAAGCCGGAGGCCTAATTAGGGCTTTTGTTCTTCTCCTCTCGTATCCAATCCTTTGCTTGGTCAATGAAGAAATGGGGTTGAAGATAATGGTCATGATTTGCTTCTTTGGGATCAAAAAAGACAAGTTCAGAGTTGGAACTGCTGTTCTGCCCAAATTCTTCTTGGAGGATGTCGGCTTCGAAATATTTCGAGTGTTGCAAAGAGGTGGCAAAAGGGTTGGTGTGAGTAACATGCCTCAAGTGATGATCGATAGTTTCTTGAGAGATTATTTGGAGATTGACGTTGTTGTTGGAAGAGACTTAAAGGTGTTCTGTGGGTACTTTGTTGGACTCATGGAAGAGAGAAATAATGATAATAAGCTTGTTTTAGAGGAGATGCAGGTTGGACACGAGAACAACAACTTCAATGATGATGCTATTGGCATCAGTTCCTTCAACAATTCTCTTGATCATAAGTTGTTTCTTCAGTGTAAGGTGAGTTCTTTTTTCCTTTACTGGTATATCTCGCTCTTAAATCCACTTACTATTCTATTATTTTAGTATTGTACATGTGTTTTATTAAATGTTAATTTGTTTTGTTAGGGGTTAGAGCAAATGTCAAGATTAGAAAAAATAAAAATTATATATATATATATATATATATATATATTGAACAGAATAAGTTTATTAAAACTGCCTGAAAAAGGCACACGGAACAACACAGGACAGCAACAGAAAAACCAACAGAGAACAGAACATACAACAACTCAAAACAAAGACCCCAAAAAGCCAAGCAAACAAACAACAGGGACAGGAAAACAGAGCAGCCACAAAAAGAGCACACTATATAATATATATATATATATATATTTGTATTAACATTAAAATAACATTAATTCTAATAAAAAATTTAATCTAAAAACCAACTCAAATAACGTGTTTATTAATTTGTTCTTACTCAAATAATGTTTCAAGTAGCTTTATGTTAAATTTTTGAGTCGTATAAATGTACTTCTAAAATTATAAATATGAACTTTTTTTATAATCTTTGTACTAGCCAAATTTGTGTCTTTAAAATCTTCTGTCATTCATATATGTCACAATCTAGATGCTGAAATATTTTGATCTTGGTTTGAACAGGAGATTTACTTGGTGAGAAGAAGTGACAAGAGGAGCTGGCAACACCTGCCGAGAGATAAATACACAAAACCACTTGTGTTTCACGATGGTAGGCTGGCTCTGAGACCCGCCCCATTAGCTTCTCTTGTTCTCTTCACGTGGCTTCCATTTGCTTTCTCTCTTGCTCTCTTCAGACTCCTTGTTGTAATAATTATTCCCCACGACATCTCCAACCCCATTTTAACCTTCACCGGCCTCCGTCTCACTGTAACTCCACCACCCAAAACCACAAATTCAACCCCATCATCATCTTCGTCAAAAACAAATAGGCCGCAACAACGCGGCCTCCTTTACGTTTGTAACCACAGAACATTACTAGACCCTCTATTTATGTGTTTTGCATTGAAGAAGAATCTCACTGCAGTCACTTACAGCTTGAGTAGAATGTCAGAGATCTTAGCGCCAATCAAGACAGTCCGATTAACAAGGGACCGTGATCAAGATGGTAAGATTATGGAAAGGCTATTGAATCAAGGGGATCTAGTGGTTTGTCCCGAAGGGACCACATGTAGAGAACCCTATCTCTTGAGATTCAGTCCTCTGTTTGCAGAGATGGGTGATAACATTGTCCCTGTAGCTGTGAACACTTACGTTACAATGTTCTATGGTACCACTGCTAGTGGTCTCAAGTGCCTGGACCCGTTTATCTTCCTCATGAATCCTTTGCCGAGCTACACAATGGAGTTTCTACACGCTGTGTCTGGGCTGTACACGTGTCCTGATGGGGAAAAATCAAGATTTGATGTGGCTAATCATGTCCAAAGTGAGATCGGTAAGGCTTTAGGTTTCGAGTGCACCAAGCTTACTAGGAGAGACAAGTACATGATTTTGGCTGGTAATGAAGGGATCGCTTGCACGGTAATAAAAAATCATAATAAAAATAAAGTCCATAACTTAACACGTAAAATTACCACCGTTTGCAAAAGTATCATATTTTCTTAGTAAATGACTTTTTAATCAGCGACTTGAATCATACAAATAGTAAAAAACTTTAAAAAAAAAATATCTGATCCTATTAAGTGAATAGATAGATATTGTTAAATTTTTTTTTTTTTTTTTTTTTACAATTTATAAAATATATATGAGTTGAATATATATCGTTATTTAATTATTATTTAATTTATTTGCTTATGGAAATTTTTATCCTTGATCTATTCATGTTTAACAACGGCATACATATATAACAATCGTTCTTTCTTTAATATCTAAATAACTTTTAATGAAACTTGTTGCGTTGAGACTCTGTTTTTCCCATTTTCAATAAAAAATATATATACTTTATTAAACTATCGGTTATCAGTGCTTCAATTGATGAATGTTACTTGCCAAGAGGGGGTCTAGCATGTCAGATGGGGAGATTTTAGTTTCTCTGATTGTGTGGCTATGTCTCGCTGGGATTACTCTTTGGCTGTTGCCTATGTTTTCCTTTCAGTTTTGTTGTTTTTTCTGGTGTTTCTGCTTCTTTCGGCTTTGTTTGTGCCCTGTTTCTGTTTTGCTCTGTTGTTTTGGGGTCTTTTTGCTGCGTTGTAGCTTCTTGTTTTTGCGCCTGTTTTTGGCCGTTCTTATATAGTAAGCTGTTAAAAAAATAAATAAATTGATCCATGTACTCTTATCTATCTAATTATATCATGTCAATGTAATATAGTAAATCAATTAATATATATATATATATTTATATATTACATGATATAATTTGAGTGATATTTTCAAAGAAAATTAATAATAATTTGAGTGATGGGGTCCCTACACAGACATTGAAAATTTTATCGTAAAAATTGAAAATCTAGTCATAGAACACTATCGATTAATATTCTGAAACTATGGCGCGAATAATAAATAATAGTACAGGATAATTAACTTAATAAAAAGTTGATAAAATCGGAAATCGATCTCTAACATTGGGTTTTGCAAAGAAAAATCAAATGACTCGTGCATACTAATTGACTGTAATAATAGACAGTTAATAGACCTAGATACAACTCGTGCTTCGTTGCAGATGGATACGCGCACGAAGAAAATTTTTTAGATACGGTAATTATAGTTTCAGGTAATTCTTCTTTGAAATATATAATGTTTGGCAGGTAAGAAACCCAAAAAAGTTAGTGCCAACTAGTTATAAAATGGTTAAGTTTTGGACATCTTAAGCTTAAATTCATGGACTTACGCTTACCCCATGTGAACTGCTTTTTTTCTCATGTGAACTGATGTGAACTGATGTGAACTGATTTTACATCATGTGAACTGATTACCCCATTTATAAGTTCGTTTGAGAAGATTATTGCATTTTTTTCATCCATGTAATGCGCCAACTGCCAACTAACTACCAAACATTATATAATTTGTTGCATGTGTCCCATTATCAGACATGCCAACCTACAAATGAACTGTAGCTCTTTATATATAATGCCATTTTTGGAAAGCTTTATAGAATATTCTTGATTTTTCCTATTAAACTCCAACACTTTATGATGGTAAAATCAGAACCGTACAAATGTTAATGTGAACTGTAGATTAATAGAATGATAGGTACATGTACTCGATCGGATTTGTCTGCGTTAACCAACTATACATACATGGGCAGATCCATAGCTCCATTTTTTAACACAATTTTTGACACACTTTTATGGCCACAGGATCTAATGGGATTAAGACCCAGTTTGGTATTACTGTGATGTAAGGGGGAATTGTTTTTAGATCTGCCGTATAAAGAATTAGCTGAGTGTTTGGTAAACTGATTTAAAAGTGCTGTGAGAACCAAAAACAATTTCAATGTGTTTAGTAAATTAGAATTAAAAAGTGTTGTGACCGTGTAAAATTACTAAAAGGACACCATTGTAATGAAACTTTTCCGTGTCTACTATAATTCTTTGATGAATTTCAACAGAAATTTTTTTATAGGAATTTTAATAACTGAAAATGAAGGTTAATATTTGGAACTAAAATAATAATAATAATTATTATTATTATTATTTTTCCTTTTCTATAAAATATAATAATAATATAATAAAATTATCATTATTATTTCTCAATATTTATATGATCAAGCATTTAATTTTTAATTTAGCCGCCTATACAAATATTTTTTTCGTTTTATATAAATATTAAAAGAATCCTTAGAATCTTAGATGCATGTACATTTCTTGAAAATTCCTACTATAAACAGAACTGAAAATGGATACAATTTCACAAAATAATTGAAACAGGGTTCATGTAATCAGCATTTCACTTCACAATTTGTTCATTACAAATTGAAAGACACTACAAGCACTAACCGTTACAGTGGTACCTACTACCTACAGCTCACTTTGTGTATAACCAGAAATCATGGCACTCCATGAAAACACATCTCTCCCAGGCATGTCTTTGAATCAATTCCATGTCGCTTCAATCATTCCATTTCTCATAAACCCTGCAATGAGAGCATTCCAAGATGCAATTTGGACCTTAATTCCCACTTCAAATTGCAAACAAGCAAGGTTGATCCTCCCACAGGCTGCATAAAAATGGATAATAGTTGCCTGTATAAAATCACAATGATCAAAACCTGCCTTCACAATGGTACTGTGAATTTGCAAACCTTCATCAATTGCCTTCGTTCATCCAAATCCCGATATAAAATCCACAATCATAACATCATTAGGTGAGATTCCATCGTGCAGCATTGCACGATACATCATAAAAGCTCCACTCAACCCTCCCAATTGCACATACCCATCAATCATTGTACCCCATGATACCACATCTTTCATTGGTATCCTCTCAAACAACTCTCTAGCCAACTCGCCAAGCCCCGCTTTTACATACCCATTTAGCATCACATTCCATGAAAAAATGTTCCTTTCCTCCATCTCATCAAACAAACTTCTCCCATCCCCCAAACTCGAACAAATGCAATACATGTGCAACAAATTTGTTGAAACAGGAGCAAACCCATTCATCATCATTTTAACCACCAAAGCATGCAACATTCTACATTCTACATTCCCAAATCCCACCTAAATGCACATAACTTGAAATCACATTCGTCAAAGTCACCTCATTTGGCACCACACCTGCGTATCTAGTATCCTTAAATACCTCGATTGCTTCTCTCCAACAATCATTTTGAGCAAACCCCATCATCATAGTCGTATACCAAACACAACCTTTATTAGGCCTTAAAC
The DNA here is from genome assembly GCA_035582765.1 of Acer negundo. Taxonomy (NCBI): domain Eukaryota; kingdom Viridiplantae; phylum Streptophyta; class Magnoliopsida; order Sapindales; family Sapindaceae; genus Acer; species Acer negundo. Next base: position 24,473,298 of record CM069236.1, read on the forward strand.
CGAACAGTTCCCAGTTCCCATGCATCCTTCAATCTTCCATATCTTATATACCCAGAAATCATAATGTTGCAAGAGACAGGACCTGACTTAGAACACGAATCAAAAATAGATTTTGCATGAGAAACGAAGCCGCATCTCGTGTACATGTTAAGCAAGCTGTTTAGAATGAATGTGTTTGATCGAAAGCCAAATTTCAAAATGAGAGAGTGGATTTATTGGCCTTGAGAAGCGAACAAATGAGTTGAACAATGTTTCAGAGCTGAAACTAATGCGAGCTCATAACCAATATTGAACAAATGAACATAAAACTCCAATTCAAAATCAAACCCTAAAACATGAACACATTACATATAGATAACACAATTAGAACGAAATTAGAAAAAACTTGGATAGTTCGAACCTGCAAGCGAGAGAAATTTGAGAAGAGAAATTGTGGCTGCTTTGATTTTTTAATCTGCGAGAGGAGAGGAGAAATCGAAGCTTGTTAGGATTTACATTTGTGTTGGCTTGATTTCATTGTAAAACTCTCTTTATTTGTATTGGGTAGTTACTTAGGTGATTCTTGGTAAAAATAAGCTTCAAAAGAGAAAAACAACCTCTCATGCAAATATCGTCTTCAAGAGAAAAATCACATTCTTGGATGCTAAGGTATCAAGACACTTCTTTCTCTTGCAAGGCGTAAGCGCATACACACACAATTCATTCATGTGTGTCCCTCACATTCTTGAATGCTAAGGTATCAAGACACTTCTTTCTCTTGCAAGGCGTAAGCGCATACACACACAATTCATTCATGTGTGTCCCTGCATCGGTGTGCTACATTTAGTATAACACATTCACACACTCATTGAAGTATACACAAGCATTGAACTCATACTGACAAACATTGTGAAATTGCATGTTCTAGGACTATCTAAAGAAAATAGAATACTTGTGTGACTTTATGTTTATTTGTTTTTTTTTTTTTTTATAAATTAATTTTGGACTTGAACATGATCTCATATGATTCCTTATTGAGTTTCGGTCGTTTCGGTTACTCACTTATTAGGTATCGAGTCCAAACTTAGAAGCTACGCTACTTTTTGTTCTTATACGTTAGGTTGTCTTCGTCGTCGTGTATTGAGTCGAATTCACAACCATTTTGCAAAGTTTTGTAGTTGTCATTGTGTGTGAGGAAGTCATAATTTATAATCCAAAAATGTATTTGAATTCAGAGTTCGGATGTCTGAATATGACTGAAGAAGTGGGAGGAGCGCGAAGGAAGCAAGCATTGGCTAACGGCCAAGCTTGCAGAGGCACGTGAGGAGGCCGTGAGCCTCACGGCCCACACACCTCTTTGCCCCGTAAGGCTCACAAGCCCCTCATGGGCTGTTGAGGTGTCACGCCTTGATTTTTCATCTCTTTCTCTCCTTCTCTATTTTAAATATCTTCCTCATTCCCTCCAAATTTGCGTGAAGAAAAAATTGAAAAAAGATAGAGCATAAATTTTCTTCAAGTTTTTGATTTTTGATTTTGATCATATCTTTCTCATTTGAACTCCGAATCAAGTGATTCAAAAGCCAAAAATGTTGGTCTTGAAGAGAGGAACAAACCCCAAGCATTTTCATAACCAAATGATGTCGTGATGTTTCACAGTTAGCAGATTTCAGTCCGAGGTTCATCATTTGTAGGTGAAACATCTTCTTCTTACTTTCTCTTTTGATCATCTCATTTAATCTTCCTATTTGATAGATGAAATGTGTTAAGGATGATATTAGTTCACAATCTAGGTTTGTTTGATTGATTGATTGATTGATTGTTGAGTTTTAGCTTTGTGATCAGTTTTGAATATCTTTTAGCTAAACTTGATTAACTTGAAATTGATTCTATAAATGACTTGTATGATGTGCTTCATGATGATTTCTAGGTTTAATTTCATGATCTAAAAACTAGGATTTTTGAGTGTGATTTTTGAATATCCTAATCTAGTTTTATTGATTCATATGCTTTGATTTCTAGATATTTTTGTGATTAAGTGTTGATAACATAATCTAGGTATCACTTGCATGTTCATAGAGTTTGTGTGATCAACTTTGTCTATTTGATTGTGTTTGCATCATTTGCATCAATTAGATCATTTTGTCTTGCAAAAGGTTGAAGTCTCTTTCAAAGTGAGTGAAGCTTTGTTTAAAGCAAGAAGACTTGGCTAGGATATATGGTCCGAATAGTCGAGCCTGAAGACTTAGTTAGGATTAAAGGGATCCGGATAACTAAGCAAAAAGTTTTATCTAGGATTAAGGGAATCTGGAAAGATAAGCAAGAAAGCTTCCTAGAGACGTGAGCATCTTGGATAGGAAGTTGCTTCTTAGAGGTGTAGGGCACATCTCGGATAGGAAGTAGGCTAGGTGATTCACTAAGCCCGAGGGTAGACTAGGAGTTGATAGCTTAGGGTAGATATCATGTGTTGATTGCCTTGAGTGTGTATCTCATTTTCGTCATAGTGAATTGCTTGCCGGTGGTTATGATATCAACCCGTGGATATTTCCTCTTAGGAGGTTTTACCACATAAAAAATCTTTATGTCAAGTTTTGTTTTACTTTTCACTATCTTTCATATCTTCCTTTGATTGTATCACTTGTGAATTGTATCTCAATATTGTGTTGTTTAAAGCAATTTATTTGTTAGACACACCAAGTGTGCACATCATTGTTTCGCAAAAAGGATTTAGGAAGAATTTGGGCTTATACCTATTCACCCTCGCCCCTCTAGGTATATATTACACTATATTACTTAAGGGAATTTCAAAGCTTGAACGAATTAGATGAGAATGCTTGAACGTTCTGATGAGAATGGTTTTGGTAAATGTCATGAAAGGCTAATGACAAAATAGGAAAGTTGGATAAAAATTCATTAAAAAACATTATAGCGCGTTTCCAAAAACTGTAGCACGTTTCCAAAAGCAGAAGTTGATTTCCAAAAATATGTATTTGTAGCTTCTCAAAAACTCAGTTGGGAGAAGCTAAAAGTGGTCAAAAGCATCCCCACAATTTTATCAAACACCATATCATTGGTCCGAAATCACTTTTGGCCCCAAAAACAGTTGGGGAAGCAATGCCAAACTGGGCTGAATGGTTTAGATTTCATGATTTATTATCTCTCCACTGTTCTCTCACCTCAATTAAATCTTTGATTTTAGTTTTCTCTCTTTCATTATACTTTCTCTCTCCTCTCACATCAATTAATATTTTTTCCTTCTCTTTCCTCAATGCTCTTACCCGAATCTCTCTTCAAAAGTTAACTTCTTTTGACCGTTGCTTCTACAAAAAATTTAAATTCAGTTCATGTCTTGTTTATTTATTTATTTTTGAACTAATATGCATGGTAAATCATATCAAACATTTTCTCTCCATCTTTTTTAGTTACACAAATTTTAATCATATGCATTTTTTTATTACTTAATTTAAGAATGCTTTGGCCTTTTGGAGATATATTCAACAATTATGAATTTTTTTTTTTGGATAACCTTATCATAATATTCTTTGCTAAAAAAATACATATTATCAGGAGAGGTTTGAGTGAGAAGAAGAAAACATGAGAGATTTAAAAAAATGAATTAACAATTGCCCAAAGAGAGGTATTGGAAAGAGGAAAGAATCAAGGGAAAACATTTTGCTGGAATTAATTAGGAGAGAGGAGAGAGGAATTTAATTCAATATTTAATTAAGTAGAGAGAAGCGAAGAAAATAAATCATGAAACCTAAACCCTTCAATCCTATTAGATCCTAGGGCCATAAAAGTGTGTCAAAAATTGTGTAAACAAATGGGGCCATAGATCATACCCCATATATATATATATATATATATATATATCAGTTCCTTGTATAGTTGCATGTGGGCTATTGGACTTAAATGATTTAACTTGACTGCATGCACTTGTCAACCCATCTTTTAAATCCGATAACCTACATGTAAGGAACTGATATATTTTATATTAGTTCAAACTCACAATAGAAAAACTACATATATATAACCAATTGCATTAATATGTTTTTATCACGCAATTTTATTAAGGTTTTTTTTCATTGTGATAAAGATAAAGAGAAAGATGTTTCTTTTATTTGTAGAATTATACTAAACAATAATTTTAAATTCTTAATCTCTCAAATTTATATCGTGTAATACTTTAAAATATAAAATAAAATTTAAGTTGGTGGGGAGTCAACAGTTGTGTTTCCACTATAAGAAATTTGACATTTCGCAACACACAAAATGCATTGTGAAAGGTTTTTGCAATACATGCCCGTACGTTGTTGATACACATGTTGCCAAAAGTCTAAAGACTTTTTGCAACACGCCATGTGTGTTGTCTTAGAACAACAACAACAACATACTAAATGTGTTGTGAAAGAGATGTACGTTGTCGTAGACATTTAACGCAACACGTTATAGGCGTTGCATTAAATGTTTAATGCAACATGAATTGTACGATGTCTTAGAACATCGGCAACATACTAAGTGTGTTTCCAAAGAGACGTACATTGTTGTAGACATTTATCGCAACACACATTGTACGTTGTCTTAGGCCATAGAAAAAAAAACATAAATTATCCCCCATACCTCCCATTGGGCTCCCTTTACTAGGCCCCAACACTATCGGGCTTCTGACCATATAGAACCAATGTTTTATTAATTTTCACTATTATTTTCTTGGGTTGGGAGTTGAACCTGAGATAATGAAGACAGTGATGAGTGATTTTACCATTTGGCTGGAAGTTTAACTTTGTTTAATAATGCATAACTATTTTTATATATCAGATATATGCTACTAATCTGCTTTTTTTTTTTTTTTTTAGAATTAATATTTTATTAAAAAATATTAATTTTTATTTCTTGGTAACGTATACTCATTCTAGTAATATTTGTAATTATTTTTTATGATAGAGACATAGATAATAATAATAAAAAAAGTTTAATGTAGCATTTAATTAAAGTATTTTTTTATTTGAAATCAAATACAATCAGGTTAGAGTCTATCAAAACTTAATGATAACAAACGTTGCAAATTCAAGACTCGAAATGAAATTCCCACTACATGGGAGAGGTCTCTCCTATATTTTACGATTTAATAGTCAAAAGTGAAACTTGAATCCTTATCACAAAATAGAAGGGGATGGGTCCAACCATTTTACTTATGGTTGTTGTGTATTTTTAATATTTATGAACACGTCCATGATGTTTAGGTTTCTAAATATTAGTTTTTTATTTATTTATTTTTATTTTATTTATTTATTTTTTATTTTTAAATGAACACGTCCATGATGTTTAGGTTTCTAAATATTAGTTTTTTTTTTTTTTCAAAATGCACAAGTCAACAATTGCTAAAAATGTTCTTACGACAATATGCATATAATATGTGTGTAATAAAATATTAGTATTTTTCGCAATGCGTAATCCAATATTAGTATATCCAACGTGCATATAAAAGGGCTTCTACGATAATGTGTATGACATGTGTGTTGCTAAATATTAGCCTTTCACAACATGCATGACATTTACAACGATGTGAATGACTTGTGTGTTCCTAAAATATTAGTTTTTCGCAACACGCATGACATCAACAGCAACGTGCATGACTTATGTGTTGCTAAAATATTAGTTGATCTTTCACAATGTGCATAACAAGTGCGTTGCTAAATATTAACTTTTCGTAATGCACAAACTAGTAGTTGCTAAAAAATCTCCTACAACAACGTGCATGGTAACCATGAGAGACAAAGCTAGTGAGAGAAAGTATGGATTTCTTAACTTTGAGAGGAAGAGAGATTTTAGAGACAATTAGTTCTCAATCTTTATGGATAACATAAATCCAATTGTGGATTTGGTCAAGCCATTCAATAGAGTCCGGGATGTTTTTCTATCTTCAAAAAATAGTAGTAGGAGGAGTAGTTATGCCTTCATACATTTTGATTCGTCGGAAGAAGCGATTAAGGTGGCAAACTTGGTGAATGGGATGCATGTGTATGGGTGGTCCATTAAGGTGAAGTTAGCAGATTATGGGTGGAATAAGAGAAAAGCTCGTCCAGGAAAGTATCATTCTTCAATCGAGAAAGGAGGGAAAGTAAAGAAAGAGTTAGGAGATTTGGGAGTCATCAGTATGCCAATAATATTCATTGATTGTTCGCTGAGGTGGTAAAAGGTAAGGACATCAGGGCTTAGGTTCAGAGAGATGACAAAGGGAACCAGCCCCTGGTGATGGAATAGAGAAAGTCGAAATCAGCTGAGAAATGGCTTTCTAAATGTGTTGTAGGGGTGTTGAAAGTGTTCTCAAAGGTGTCTACTATGAATAGGAGACTAATAGACCGGGGCTTTTTTTTTTCATCTACTTTCATTGGTGACAAATTTATTTTGTGAAGCTTTGATTTAGAAGTGGAGAGGGAGGGTTTTATTAGGAACAATTTCTTTTGGGATGACTGTTTCCTATCTATGTCTAGGTGGGCCTATTATTTTATTCCCTATAACAGACTGGCATGGATGAACGTCAAAGGTATCCTACTGAACTACTGGGATTCTGATCTTTTCTTTAAGATCAAGGAGTTGATAGGGGAGACAATCTTCTTAGAGGAAGAGACGGCTAGTAAATGTCGCCTAGATAGAGGAAGATTTCTAGCCTTGGTTCGTAGTAATAATGTGTGTTCTCATGAAGTGAAAGTTGTAATAAGAAATGAAGAGTTCCTTTTGACGTTAGAGTAAGATTCAAATCTGGTGGATATATGTTGGATCAATAATTTTCTGGAATTGAAAGGTAAACAAGCTCACTTTAATTCGAACTTGTAGTTCGAAAACTTGAAAGTTGATGCTATGAGCAGGGAAGGTAAGTGGGATGGCAGATCAGAAAGTGAATTTCCAGAAAGGACAAGATAGGTTCTCAACTGACACCTTTTGATAGTAGGCTTAAACCTACACCTGTTTATCAGACTTTTCACTATGATGGCAATCAAGGTTGTTTTAAGGTAAGAAAGAAGGACAAAGTTAGCATTTTTCAGACTCAAGTAGATCAATATGCTACAGTAGGGGGTGTGGTTCGAGGAGTGGACAAGGGCAAATGAGCTTGGGTTAGGAAACCAAGGATAAAGCCTATAGCCTCTTCGTATTTGAATTCAAAATTGGTGATAGAAAAATAGCAAGGGTACTGTTAAGGTAACTCTAGTGATGGGGATGCTAGTTCATTTTGAATTGACTCGGGAATGGGGAGTGAGTTCGTTGCAAACGGTCAGCTGGTGAAGGGAGAATGCTCAGTTAGACTTTAAAAACTGATTGGACCAAAGAAGCTTATTGGGCAAAAGAAAGGGTAGAGGAGACCAAATGATCAACTTATTAGTGAAGCCATATGATATACTTCTAATAATGCCCTGGATGTTATTGTGGGCTTGGAATTAGAATTTGAAGAAGGGGAATATGGAAGCCCGCTTAAGGTGCTTAATGAGGGGGCCACTTTATACCAAAACCAAAATTTAGGTAGCCTAAGTTCTAAGGTTAATAATCTAGTGGAGTTGAGATCAAGGGTCATTATCAATACCAGTCATGGCCAACTGATGGTGGATTTAACTATCCTCTTTGAAGGTGGCAAAGATTATCAGATTGGTAGAAATGAGGGCAATCAGGAGAACAACATCGATGGCTCTAGTGATATTCTCATTCCTCACTTAAGGAAAAAAGCTGGCAGACAACAATGATCTTCCTTGAAGAATCACTCCATAACTACGAGAAGCTCCATATCTGAGTAAAAAAAAAGATTAGTTAAAAAGGTTGTCTGGAATTTAGAAGAAGAAGTGACTAAAGTAGTAGAGAAGGGTGTTGCGTTAATGGTGGATTTGAAAGCCAGGTAGTCAAGTAAAGAACTAGAGTTGACGGCGAGCAGTGGAGGATGGCTTATTGAAGAGGAAATTTTGAAAGTCATAGACACAGGGGCTGCCTTCGGTTTTGATTTCAATGGCAATGAGACTAAAGTGGCAGAGATTTTGACTCTAAGAGAGAAGGAGGATGATGCTAGGTTGGAGGACTTGGAGAAGTAATGGTTGGTTTTTCGGTTCTAGGGTCTCTTACTTTTTATGTTAGCACTGTCATGGAATGCTAGAGGTTTAGGTAGGGGGGAGAAAAAGAAGGCATGTTAGAAGCTTAGTTTATGAGCACAAGCCCATGATTATCTTTATCCAAGAGTTCAATCTTTCTTCTTTTAACAATGATGTTATTTGTTCCCTCGGTGGGTCTTTGATGACAAGAGGTATCGATGTTGAGGCAGTAGGATCAGCTAGTGGCCTTATCACATTGTGGAATAATGATTAATTTTCAGTTTCGGCTTGCGTCTCTAATAGGTTATGTATCATTGTGGCCAGCGAAATTTTAAGGCTCAATTGAGAGGTTGTCTTTTGCAATGTGTATGCTGCAAATGTGGAAAACGAAAGGAAGGAGTTGTGGGAGTTCATTCTTAAATCTCAAGCCTTATTCCCTATGCCGTGGTGTATTAATGGGTATTTTAATACAATTTTGGATCCTTCGAAACGAAAAAGGGGGTTTGTAACACGATCTCTATAAATAATTTTAACACCTTCATATCCAAAGCAAATGTGGTGGATATACCGCTGCGAGGAATGTCTTTCACTTGGACAAACCATAGAGAAAATGAGTCTTGGGCCAGACTTGATAGGTTTTTTATTTCCCCGTTGATTTTATCATGGTTCCTGAATCTTATCTAAAAAGGGCTGCATTGATCCATTTCGGACCACAATGTCATTAGTATTGAGGAAATGAAGGAGGGTCGAGGTCCTACTCCATTCTCTTTATATAATGGGTGGCTGGACAACAAAGAATTGGTTGATAAAGCTAGAGAATGGTGGATTGGTTGTAAATCTATAGGTTCACTAGGTGTGGTATTGGCTGTGAAGCTCAAAGCCTCCAAAGTTAGAATTAAGAGATGGTTAGTGCTAAATTCGAAGAAAGATTATTCTATGAAGCTCATTGAAAGGGAGTTGGAGGTCGTAGAAAGAAAAGTGGAGGTTAGGGGGTGGACGAATGACTTAAGACAAGAGAGAAACTTGTCTCGGATTTTTGGAGAGGCCTTAGAAAGGAGGAACAAATGTGGAGACAATAGTTTGTGGTGAAATGGCTAAAGGAGGGAGATAGAAACTCCAAAAAATTTCATTGCTTGGCTAACAGAAGGAGGAGAAGCAATTTTGTTAGTGATATTTGTTTTGAAGGGGTGTGTTGATCTGATCCTCAAAGTGTTCGTGAGGGGGTGTTTAACTTTTTCAAGGATCATTACAAGAAAGAAGATTGGCTTCTTCTTAAAATTAAAGGTTTGGAGTTCAAGAATCTAAACTTACTGGAAAGAGACAGTTTGGAGGTCGGTTTTGATAGAGATGAAGTATGGACTGCGGTGTGTGAATGTGATGGTAATAAAGCGTTCGGACCCGATGGTATGAATCTAAATTTGATTCGGTCTAATTATGAGGTGATCTAAGTAGACTTTATGAAGTTTATTGACGGTTTTTATGAAGATAACTCCATTATCAAACATTTGAATCATACTTTTATCACCCTCATTCGCAAATGTTCCAAGCCGGTCTCAATGAAAGATTTCTGTCCTATTAGTCTAGTAGGGTCCATGTATAAAGTGCTTGCCAAGGTGCCAGCTAACTGGATGAAGAAGGTTATGAACTCGATCATAAGTGATTGCCAAATGGTTTTTGTTAAGGATACACAAATCGTGGATAGCTTTATAATTGCGAAGGAAAAAGTGCATAAACGGAAAAGAGACAAGGAGGGGGGAGGGACTTCTAATAGAGCTTGACTTTGAGAAAGCCTACGGTAGCGTAGATCACTCTTTCCTAGATGATATGATGAAAGGAATGGAGTTTGGGGCAAGATGGAGGAGATGGATTCGGGATTGCATCTCTTCCCTGTCAATTTCAGTTTTAGTAAACGGTAGTCCTACCCCTCAATTTCATATTGGGAGAGGACTTAGACAATGAGATCCGTTATCCCCCTTCATTTTCAATTTGGTTGTTGAAGGTTTGAACACTTTGTTTACAAAGGCCTATGATTTGAACCTTATTAGAGGTGTTTCTTTGGGTAGGAACAAGGTTCACATCTCCCACCTCCAATTTGCGGATGACATGATCCTTCTCATTGAACCTAAAGTGGAGTTTCTCTTAAACTCTAAGAGAATTTTGAGGTGTTTTGAGCTAGTCTATGGGTTGAGGTTAAATTTCCATAAATCTAGACATCTTGTGTTGTGAGAATTGGTAAAGGAGTGAGGAGTGAAAAAGATTGGGTCCGAAGATTCAAGTGTAAGAAAGCTTCCTTACCTATAACCTACCTTGGGTTACCTTTTGGAGGTCGCCCAAGCTCTTTGGATTTTTAGAAGCCTACGATCAAACGTGTGGAAAATCGCCTAGCTCCGAGGAAGAAGAAATTTCTTAACCGAGGAGGGAGATTGGTGTTGATCAAGGCGGTGCTTTCAAGCATCCCAAACTATTATCTGTCAGTTTTTAACATGCCGATCGGGGTGGCACACAAAGAAAAGATCCAATGAAGTTTCTTTTAGGAGGATGGAGTTGAGAAAAGGAAGTTTCATTTGGTGGGGTGAGACTTAATTTGCAAGAGTAGGAAAAATGTGGTATCGACATCGGTAAGATGATTGATAAGAACAAAAGCCTCTTGGCTAAATGGATTTAGTGTTACGGTAACGGTGATCACTTGCTATGGAAACGTGTGATATGCGCTATTTATGGTACGACCATTACTAATTTAAGATGGGATTGGATGAGTGACTATTCTCTTTAGTGACACCCGCAATAGGACGAGGTCAGAGAGTAGCACAATGATGAAGTGAAGTGAAGTTCCCACAGGGATCGAGTGACCGATTACCAAAATTGATTAGTCTAAGTGCTATTTAAACAATCATATTGGAATGTTTTCATTTTAAACAAACTAAACTAGACTAATAGAAGGTTTTATGCTAATGCAATAGATAAATGACACAAAATAAACTCGAATGTGATAATAGAGAGAAATCTGCTAGGACTTGACTACACCCCACCCTCTATTGACTTCCGTTCTAAACTCAATTGAAATCCCAAATTATGCTTATGTAATTCATAAAATCATGCACCCTAACATTAACCTAATATCTTGGTCGAGTTATATAAGTTACACCCAAAATCATACCCAAGCTTATCTTTCAATTACTCAGAATATATGAATGAGTACATTAAGGATAATGCACAGTAATGAATCCTATACGCTAGCCTAAGTAGGTCTACTTTTCTAGATATGCATAGAGGGCATTTCGTCAAACACGTGATGTGTGTCTCCGGTCAGTACATAACACACCATTGAAAGAACAATCAATAAGAGATCAATCTATTAATATAACATTAAGCACACTAAAACATCCATACAAACTACAAATTGCACAATAAGGGATCAACACAGGTTAATATAAATATAAAGTCATGGGTGGGGTTTCATCAAATCCTAACATTAAGTGTTTAGCTCATATCACTAAGTGTATCCATACAATGAATATACTCAAATGAATACATGGCTAATATAAAGAACATGGAAAAGAAAAGGTGATAGAAGAAACTATGTAGAGTAGCTTCTCCTTTTCTTTGCTCTTCTTCTTCCAAGCTCCTTCTTCAACTCTCTTTTGCCCAGAAGATGAGATGACGGTGGTTGTGATATAAAGAAGTGATTGATGTATTTGGACGTTAGGGAAATTCGAAATCTTGGTAGGTTTCGAAAGAAGGAGGTGATGATGTAAGAGGAATGTGAAAAGTGATAGTCTAAGTCTAATTTGGGAAAAGAGTTGGTGTCCTTTGAATATTCCAAAGAGTGGTATTTATATGGGAGCCAAAAATAGGACAAAAGACATCAGGCTGACTAAGAGACGGACTGCACGGTTGGCATTTCTCGGCCACCAACCGCCGCAGTTGAACCTTGGCAAGCTGAGGAGATCTCTATCGTTCGACTGCCGCGGTTCCTTAGACCACGACACCTCTGGAAGGCTTCTGTTGCTTGGCTATAGATGATAGATGGCCGCGGCACTTCATAAACAACACCATTCAGGATCATTGTCGCTCGACTGCTGCTGTTGGTCCAATTGCGGCACTTCAACCACAGTGCTCTAGTCCAAAGCTCCAATCTTTTCATATTTGCACACTAACCCCTCAAATCTTCTCTTTAGCACTAAGATACCCCTGCTATAATATAAACCTGCAAAAACCTCAAACAAACCATCAAATCCTTGATTTTACCGGAGAACGGACTCAAAAAGATGTAGAAATGTGGCTACACTTAGTGTAGAAGTGAAGCAATCAAATACCCCCAAACCTATCTTTTGGTCGTCCCTGAGCAAAATCAAAATAAAACAAAAAAGCAAACAAGCAAGACTCAAGACACACGACTCAAAGACTCGAGTTGTGGACAACAACGACGATATGAACTTGATAAAAAATGAAGCCAACGTGAAGAGATGCAACCCAAGTCGTACAGCTAAGGAGAACTAGCATGCAAGAATAGCTAGGCGAGCTTTAAAAATATGATAATAATGTGAACACACCGCGTGCATGCAATCCCACACTCAAAATGCCCATGCTTTAAAAACAACACACTCTCCAACAAGGGATGTAATTCGCCTCGACTCCATCCTCGCAGATTTCTCTTAATAACACTCCGAATCTTAGGCGACACACCTCAAAACATGCAATATGAGCTTATGAAATGGAATCCATTTTTAATTGCATGTGATCATGAAAGAACGCCATTTAAGTGATTAAGTCTCATGGAAAAGAACCGAATGTCATGAAAGTGGAAAGAGCATGCTTCAAAAAGAATTCCCTATCTAGATTTTCCCTAAGATCAAGTAGGTCTTTTCCTTAGTTGTAATGGGGCCTTGGGTGATTAGGTAATGAAAGAATGGAAAATGGGGAGAAACGAGAACCAATTGAATCAATTAAGGTAATACATTATATATTCCGATAATTGGATCTATTACAACCTTTAACTATACATTTGGCGTCCAGGCAACAAGTTTCTCTATTGAGGCTCAAATTTGACTTTTATTGAATCAAGCTCTATTTACACAACAACACAAGGCCTTTACGCCTATGATTTGGTTGGTTGTTTTTTTTTTTTTTAAACAACAAAATTCCATTCTTAAGCCTAGGTATACGCCATTCATAACAGAGCTGTAATTATATTTATACTTAGCCTTAACTTTATCAATTAGCCAAAGGGATGGTTAGTGTTTAGGTTGTGAGGTTATGGATGATGTGGGTGATGAAATGAAAAGTTAAATGTGATTGGTTTCAAAATTGGCTTAGGAGCACACACATATGGAGTGGAAAAGTGTTTAGGCTGAATTTGAGCGGTTAAGCACACATTGCCTACAACCATTTCTAAAGGTCCATCTAGCAAGGGAATAACAATTTCAACAAGCAGTCCACAATTGATTGATGTTCTATGACAAACGATGATTTAAGTGCAAATGAGACTACTTATTTAAACAAAGATGCGTTTATAAGCGTGTGTGAAGAGTGGAAATGAAATTACCCTCATAATGAAACACTAAAAGGCTCAAACACTCACGGGTAGTCTCCACTATTAATCCCTCACTTTCAAGCATGATGCCTCATCCACATGGGCACTAAAAGAAAGGGACTAACCGCACATGCGCAATGCACCCAAAACTAGTCAGCATAAAAAACATGCAAACACTCCCCAACGGCACCAACTCAAAAGCATCTCACCAAATAAGATGTGATCAATATGGCCATTCCATGAAATTTAGACTCAAAAAGACTCAAAACGACATCTAACACCTAAAAACATGCAAAAACCAAACAAAAACCTCACACAAAAATTTTAAAATTTGAACAAAAGATGCGAAAATTTAAACAAAAGACGTGGCACCGCTCACACCCCTAAACCTAAATCCAACATTGCCCTTAATGTTGACAATGAGAACCTGGCAGAAAGGCGAGCAACATCACAAAACCGACATAAGGACTGTTGAGACAAGACAAAATCAAAACGGGACTCAATAATGGCTCAAAAAGGCAAGCATTTTTTAATAACTAGCATTCGGGCGAGATCAATCATCAATCTAAATATCACAATACAAAGCGCACCCATAAGCTAAAAAACATGAAAATAGGCTCCACAATTTGGAAAAGCAAACATAACAAAAGCTCAATGCATAAATATCCAATAATGAAAAAGTAAATAAAATATCTTAAACTGAAAAGTAAACAAAAATATCCGAAAAGAAAGCAATTAAAGATTTAAAGCAACTAAAAGCAAGAAACCAAGTCTAAAGGAAAAATAAGCAAAGCACTAAAATGGTGGAATGTGGCTACAAGATCCCTGGCAACTGCCCTCTACCCTTGCCTGACGGGTCACTCGCTGCGGCCTCTCTATCTGCCAATTCCTTCAAGGACCTCTCCATTGTAATGCGTATATGAGCCGTTTCTTCTGAGATGGCGGGTCCATCAGTTGGGCGAGTATAAGCTGGAGGGATAGGATGGGTCTTCTTCTGTCTGCTGTATGGGGATACCTTGAGCTTAGTCCTAAGCTCTGCAAAATCCTACATGAGCCCATCTTTTACCTCACTGATCACTGCCCTTGTTCTACCCTCCAAGGCTGCTATCTACTTTAGGATCTCCTTCTTGACGGGCTTAATCTCCTCCTTTCGTGCTGCATGTGCATCTACCTGCTTTGACCGGGTGTCCTTTAGAATTGTCAACATCTGAGTTAGCAATCTCACATTGGCATCCTCCTCAGCACCTTCAACATGCCTAGCCTCTGGCTCTGAACCCTCAGCCTCTGTCCAGGCTCTCTAGATCTTTCAAGCCTCCTCATTCCCCTGCTAGGGTAGAACGAATACCATTGATTGATTCTTATGTCTACAGGAGGCTTCTTCTTCTCTTCTGCAGAAAGATCAATACTTGCTTGTATGCAGAAATGGGTAATCAGGCTAGGGAACCCCATGGCCTCCTTCTTGCTCTCATCCTTACCACACTTGTGGATTTCCATCTTTATGAGCACATCAATATCGAGCGGCTGGCCCTTTTCCTTAACCCATTTAGCCAACTGGCTCTGAAAATCAGGATTTCGGACACATAGGGGCATGCCTCTTCTCGGCCTAGACGACGTACTAGAATCACCTTCTTCAGTTGTCCTTGTGGTTTGCTTTCTTCTTGCCATATGGACACTCAGAAAACTGTGCCGCTTCACACTTATAACAAAATTTCGGTAGCAATTTAATACACAAACAACACAACCAATTGGTAACTCGATACACCACGGACACCCACTCGCCACGAACTACCACAATTTCAAAAGAAAAACACAAGAAACACTTCCAAGCACACTTTCTTCACACAATCAACACTAAACACCCCAAATTTTGAACTAATCTTCACTGCCTCAAGTCAAATATTCAATAAACACTACAATCACCAAATAAACATGCCAAAAACCCTCAAACCACTATCAAACATCAACCTACACTACAATTTCGAATAATGAAATACAAATAAACCTTCTTTCATAAAAATCTTCCCCAAATCACCCAAACTAACCCTAAGATTGCAAGGAATGGGAAAGAGAGGGTAATGGGAACAATTGCAACTAAAAACAAGTGAAAAAAAGAAGGGTTACCGATTACGTGCGGAAGTCGACAATGGCTGGAGAAGAAACCGCTGCACTCTTTTGAATTTGGGTGTTGTGTTGTGCCCTTACCGAATGTACCTATTTATACCGTCAGAGTGCCACGGTATTGACTACAGCGGTTGAGCCAACTACGACACCAAAACGGTTGTGTTTTGGACAAAACGGTATCGTACCACTAAGTGACGTCTGCCGCGGTTGCTTCTTCCAGGTGACACCCACGCGACAGTCAGACAACAGAGATTTTTAGAGATTTCTTTCGCTCGATTGCCGCGGAAGACCATGTTGGAGTCGTTTGGTACCTCGATGTCCATATTCTGAAATATCTTATTGCAAGGGCTGATGCCTCTAGTGACTTCAAGCTCTGCCGTCACTGACTTTTCTTTTTCTCTCTTAGGTCGTCTTCTGTGTGCTAGGCCGACCGTAGAGGGAAAGCTGTCTCGTTTTGATTTTGGATTGGCCGTTGAAAAACAGAGCTGGCATGCAACCTAGTCCAAAAAGACCAAAAAAATCACAATCCAAAATGTTCTTGCCGGCCGAGAGTTACGTAGTTCAGTCAGGATACATGGACAAAGAAAAGAGGGGAATCCGCAGAAAGACCTATTCTGTTCACCGGTTGTAGGAAGGAAGTGACAATATGTGCTAAAAGGGTGCTTAACCGCTCTCGACTTCGTTTGATCTTTTGTCGGTTCCCGGAAGAAAGGAAAGCTTGATCCTCCCTTTGGGGAATAAGGAATCCATCGTCTACCCCAGTGGGAGACCCCAATCGGGCTTACAGCTCTCAACTAACATCCTTCTTTCGTTGTAGGCTTTCTTTTTTATTTTGAATTGATTTGATTGTTTCATCTAGAACAATGTTCTAGCTGCTCATCAGTCTTTCTTTTGTGCTACGGCACTCTGATGCTTGGCCTCCTATGGCTGTTGAAATGCTAACATCCTACACAAAAACAACTAGCACACAGCATCAAACATACCTATTTTATCATTCTAAGCACAAGTAAAATGTTGTGAAATCAAAAATACAATAAAAATAAAAACTTAAAAAGTAAGGATTGAAAATTTATAAAACTAAAAGAAAAACATAAAAGAAAAGTCAAAATGTACAAGAGATGGTACCTTCCTTTGATTTCTTGC
This sequence comes from Acer negundo, assembly GCA_035582765.1. NCBI lineage: Eukaryota > Viridiplantae > Streptophyta > Magnoliopsida > Sapindales > Sapindaceae > Acer > Acer negundo. Next base: position 24,490,143 of record CM069236.1, read on the forward strand.
TTAGGGTGGTTATTGGAAGCGAACCACCTCTTTTAGTTTATGATCCTTAATTTCCCAAAATATCTTTAGTCGTTGCCTATTCACTTTGAACCTTTCCTTCTTGTCATCTTTGATCTCCACCGCTCCATAAGGAAAAATCTCAGTGATGGTGTAAAGACCCATCCATCGGCTATTTAGCTTGCCCGGAAATAACTTCAACCTTGAGTTGAAAAGAAGAACCTTTTGACCCATTTGTAATTCCTTGACTTTTATCCTCTTGTCATGCCACCTTTTGATCTTCTCCTTGAAGATCCTAGAGTTCTCAAATGTTTCAAGCCGTAGTTCTTCTAGCTCACTCAATTAGAGGCACCTCTTTTCACCGACCTCTTGCATGCTTATGTTGAGGAGTTTAATTCCCCACCATGCCTTATGTTCAAGCTCAAATGGCAAGTGACATGTTTTTCCATACACTAGCCGGAATGGAGACATGTCAATAGGAGATTTATAGGTCGTTCGGTAGGCATATAAGGCATCTTCTAACTTCTTGGCTCAATCCTTCCTTCTAATCCCCATGGTTTTCTCCAAGATATTCTTAATTTCTCTATTCGAGACTTCGGCTTGACCGTTGGCTTGTGGGTGGTATGAGGTGGTGACTTTGTATTTCACTCCGTATTTCATCAATAGAGCCTCAAACTTCTTATTGCAAAAGTGAGATCCTCCATCACTCACTATTACTCGAGGCGTCCCACAACGGGTGAAGATGTTCCCTTTTAAGAACTTGGTCACTTCCTTTCCTTCACAAGTTGGAGTGGCTATCACTTTAATCCATTTAGACACACAGTCTACGGTAACTAGGATGTACTTCTTCTCAAAGGACGTTGGGAATGGTCCCATGAAGTCTATGCCTCAGACATCAAAAAGTTCATCGACATCTCGTCTCTCATAGTTATGTTGCCGGTTCTTTGGCACCTGTCACATGCGTCTACAAAGCTCCTTAAGTCCTTGAACAAAGATAGCCACCAAAAACCAGATTGGAGGGCTTTCCTAGCAGTTCGTTAAGCACCAAAGTGACATCCACACTCCTTAGAGTGGTAATGCCCCAAGATATCTAGCATCTCTTCTTCGGGAACGCACTTGCGAATTACCCCATCCCCATATGTTTTGAACAATAGCGGCTCATCCCAAAAATAGAATTTCAACTTAGCAAAGAATTTTCTCTTTTTGTGCACATTTAGTTCTGGGGGCACTATATCACTAGATGGGTAGTTCACCACATCCACGAACCATGGGATTAGAAAACTTTGTAATTCAAAAAGTTACTCATCGAGGAACTCTTCCTTGATGGGCTCCTCAACTTTCCCACTACCGTCTCTCTCAAGCTTCGAAAGGTGATCCGCCACCACATTTTTGGTCCATTTCTTATATCTAATCTCGAGGTTGAACTCATGAAGGAGTAACACCCATCGTATTAGCCTTGGATTTGCATCCTTCTTTGCTATAAGGAATTTAATGGTTGCATGGTCCGTGTAGACAACTACCTTGGATCCCACCATGTATGACCTGAACTTGTCAAAAGCAAACACGATGGCCAACAATTCTTTTTCTGTTGTTGCATAGTTGATCTATGCCTCATTTAGTGTATGACTTGCATAGTAAATAACATGTTGATGCTTCTCTTTTCTTTGACCTAATACGGTGCCCACCGCATAGTCACTAGCATCACACATCAACTCAAAGGGGGGGTCCAAATCCGAAGCCCTCATGATAGGAGCCGAAACAAGCTCTTTCTTTAAAAGTTCGAAAGCCTTCAAGCATGCTTCGTCAAACACAAACGATACATCTTTCATTAAAAGGGAGCATAAAGGCTTTGTAATCTTTGAAAAGTCCTTGATGAATCTTCTATAGAAATCGGCATGTCCTAGAAAACTCTGGATTCCTTTCACTGAGGTTAGCGGTGGCAACTTTTCAATAACCTCAATTTTTGCCTTGTCCAATTCAATCCCTTCAGAGGAGATTCTATAACCCAACACTATCCCTCATTCACCATAAAGTGGCATTTCTCCCAGTTGAGTATGAAGTTGGTTTCTTCACATTTTTCAAGCACCTTCCCTAAATTCTCTAAGCAACCATCAAATGATGACCCAAAAACGGAGAAGTTATCCATAAACATTTCAATGTACCTCTCCACCATGTCAGAAAAGATGGCTATCATACATCTTTGGAATGTCGCGGGAGTGTTACAAAGTCCAAAGGGCATTCTTCTGTAGGTAAACGTCCTATATGGACATGTGAACATTGTCTTTTCTTGATCTTCAGGGTCTATTGGAATTTGGTTATAACCAGAATATCCATCTAAGAAACAATAGTATTCGTGCCCCGCTAGCCTTTCCAACATTTGGTCTATAAAGTTCAAGAAGTCAAGATTTCGACTCCTTGTACGTGGGTACATGCACGAGCAAGAGTACCTATCAAGAGAAACACAAACTAAATAAAAAAGGTTCAAATTGACTAGTCTCTTTAATGACACTCGCAATAGGACGAGGTCGGAGAGTAGCATAATGGTAAGTAAAGTTCGTTCCCACAAGGATCGAGTGATCGATTACCAAAATTTATTAGCCTATTTGCTATTCAAACAATCATAAAAGAAAGGTTTTCTAACTAAGCAAATTAAACTAAAATAATAAAAGGATTAATGCTAATGCAATAAAGAAATAACAGGAAAATAAACTCCAGTGTAATAATAGAGAAAATATGCTAGGACTTGACTACACCCCACCCTCTATTGACTTCCACTCTAGACTAAATTGCACACCCAAATTATGCTCATACAATTCATAGACTCATGCACCCTAATATCAACCTACAATCTCGGTCCAGTAAAATAGGTTACACCCAAACCATACCCAAGCCTAACTCTCGATTACTCGGAATATATGAATGAGTTCACTAAGAACATTGATACACTAAACGAATCCTATACACTAGCCTAAGTAGGTCTACTTTTCTAGACATGCATAGAGGACATTTTATCGAACACGTGGTGTGCGTCTCCGGTCAGTACATTACACACAACAAAAATCACTCAAAAGGAGATCAATCAATTGAAAGTTGTAAGCACACTAAAATACCCATACAAACCACACTTGCACAAAATAGATAAAACAAAGGTCAATACATAAACTGAATTTGTTGCATCATAATCATGTTGATGATTTATTTTATGCTATCAAGGATATTGAAAAAAAGGATATAGTTTGGAAATTTCAAATGTAGTTGTAACTTCTACGTTAACGGTCATTGAAAGTGGTACTTTAGGTTTTGTCGAACTGACATGTTCAAGGGTGGGGTTTCATCAAATCCTAGCAATAAATGTTTAGCTCATATTATAACTAATAGCCATACAACAAATAATCTCAAATAAAAACATGGCTATAACAAAGAATAAAAGAGCAAGAGTTAGAGAAAACTATATGGAGAGCTTCCTCTTCTCCCTTTGCTCCTCTCCTTTTTCAAGCTCCTTCAATTTCCTTTCTCCCAATAACAAGAAAGGATCATGGAATGATGTCAAGTGTCTATTAGATTATGTAGGAATTTAAGAAAGGTGGAGTCTTGGTGAGTCTCTTTAGATAGGAGAGTTCCTTGATTTGGAGAGTGATTTTCGGTTCTCTATGTCTCTTTTCTCTCTTCTTTTTTTGATCAAGAGATGTATATATATGGGCTCAAAATAGGGCAAGAATTTCGTCCAAAATGACCAAAAGACAGACTGCTGCAGTTAGGGCTTTTGGCCTTGGCAGAAGCAACATTTGAACCGCGGCAAGCTTGGAGAATTTATGTCGTGAGGGTGTCGTGGTTTGGACGTCTGCCACACGTCAACCGCTGCAAATTACTATCGTGTGGGTGCCACTAGCTTGCCGCGATTGGAGAATGAGCTTGGTCAGCCATGGATGTTTAGAAGGATTGGAGGTAAGAGAAAAGTGTTCATAGAGGTGTGAAACTAATGGCAAACTGACCGGGAGGAATCACGCTAGAGATTGGGATGAAAAAACACCGGAAAACACCCCGAAAGACAACCGGACGAGGCTGGGTTGACAACGGGTCAAGAATCGAGTTGGGTCGACCCACGCGAGTCTGGAATGGGTTACTCAAGGTTGAAGACGCTGACGTCAGGCTGATGTGGTAAGGGTGCGCTTAGTGAGAGACTAGGCTGTACTCAACAACTAGGCATGACTCTCTTAGGGGAACCAGATCTGGGCCGGGTCGGGTTGAAGGCCAACTCAAAACGTACAGTATCACTAATCCACGTGGGCGTATGAGTGCGATTGCTGGCAAATTACAATAGAGACCCCTTAGTTCTTCTTTAATCACAGTTTCTTCAATATATTCTCCATATTTTGCACTATGACCCCTAATTCTCGAAAATTACTCAAATGCCCCTGAACTACATAAATACCTTAAACACTCATTTTATCATATTAAATACCCTGTTTTACCCGAGAAACAAACTAAAAATGATATGAAAATGGGTTTACACTTTGTGTAGAAATGAAGCAGTCAAATACCACAAAACCTATTTTTTAGTTGTCCTCGTACAAAACCAAAACAAACAGACAAAAAGAAAAATAAAACAAAAGAAAGTAGAAATATAAAGAAATAAAACGCACGCGATAAGTCTTCTAAACCCCTAGGCGATCCCTAGTGGGACGAGTGAAGTCTCGTGAGGGCTTATAGTACGACACCCATAAACGTCTTTCCTGCTGAGCCAACTATAGACAAAGATGCAATAATGGGTGAACCGAATTGAGGCACATGCATGCTAAGATCCCTAAGAAAAAGCTTGGGAAGTGCAAGCTAAGGTGCTACAATAAGAGCGATTGCAATTCCATACTTCTTAGTGAACACAGCTTCAAAAAGCATCGAACACAAGAGTCTTATGATAGCATTTCGCCTCGACTCTATTCCTTTCAGGATCTCTCTCATTTTACCACTCAGAACCTAGGCTCACTCAACAAACATATGCAGTTGGAAATTAAGCACAAGAAATTCTCAAAATTTACACGTATATGACAAATTTTGAAAAACCGCTAATGTTTAAATGCAATTGGACCACAAGAACGGATTTGAACATTAAGAACAAGAGTAGAGCACCATTTGATACCTTCATCAACAAGCTAAAACTCCTCATAAAGATCACTTAGGACTTCTTTAAAGTTCAAGTGATGTTATGGTAAATTGGTGGTGGAGAGGCTAGGTGGGTACGGGATTATAGGTTAGCTACCGATTATGGTTTAAACTTCTATTTTGGTACGCTCATCACCAATAAAGAGTCTAGGCATGAATTATTCAATTAATCATCTTGTGCTAATTTTTAAGTTGCTTTATATTTTTGGCAAATTTTACACTTTTGAAGATCAGAAAGTGTTTTGTGCTATTCTTTTTCTTTGAGCACTTTTTAATTTTTCATATATTTTGAGCCTTATTCTTTGCACAAATTACACATCTAGCCTGAGTACATGCTATGTTTACACTTTTGATTTTTCTTCAGCCTCATTTTGATATGATAACAAGCCATAATCGTAGCAAATGGGATGGTCCAGTGTTTAGGTAAGATGCGGTGATGTGTATGATATGAGAGGATATAGTGATGGGGTTTAGTGTGTAGGTTAACATCGATAGGACATTTAAGCACACACACAAGGCATGGGACATGTTTGGGAATTTTGTAGTGACTTAACACACATAGCCTACGTCATCTCTATAGGTACGAGTTAAGCAAGCAAACAAAGGCAAAACAACGGTGATGCTCTTTAAATTGTTTACTTTAAAGCCTAAAGTATGGAGTGAGGTCCTTTTAATATTTATGCTTATATAACTACAAGAAGAGTGTTTAAGATGAAACAATAAAACAAAACACACACATTAGGACGCTATTTAGGCTCTAGCCTCACACGAGTAGTCTCCACTAATGATCTAGACATCTTAAGCGTGATACCCATTACTAAGACACTTTCAAGTCTAGTAGAATGCGTGCAAGCAATGTGGTGTAGCTTTAACTAGCACAACCTTTTCCTAGACTCAAGGATTCAACACATGCAAATATTTCCTCAAAAGGAATAACCCAAAAGTATCTCATTAAGCAAGTTAATGCTCCAAAATTTGGCACGAAGCAGGAGAACCGACAAAACTGACTTACCAACAACACAATCATGCAGAAATTCAAAAAAAATTCACAGAAAATAAGCACAAACAAAGAAATCATGCAAAAATGGTCATTAGATGGCCACATCCCCAAACCTAAACGAAACATTGTCCCCAATGTTTTCACAAAAGCGGATTGGACAATATAAACTTAGAAGCGGGAGGGAGGCCAAATGCACAATAAAAAACAAGCACGCTGCAAACCTAAAAACTAGGCACAATACAACACCACACACTTAATCTAAGCAAATATATATACAAATAAATAAATAAAATAAGACTTAACAAAAACAAAATTAAACAAAACAAAATAGCTTAAATAAAATGCACAAAAAAAAAAAAAAGATTTTCAACACTATGCACATGTGCTAGGAATGTTATCAACTAAGGGAGGTTTTACCAAGTTTGGAAATTCACCACTTTTTACAACCCAAACAAGTGTAGATGACTTCACCATCCTATCATTGCTTATGTTTCTTGCTTGGTCAAGTCAGTCTTTCCTCACCTAAATTTTCCTAATTCTAGGTGGACTTCTCTTACTCCTAGATTTCTCAACACATACCTTCCTAACGTGCCTATAATTTTTCCTATATTTAAAATTCTCTCGTGTGCCATGCCTTTCATATTCTTGGCCTATTGGTCTAATGTGACATATCTTATATCAATGGTGTCACACAGTGGTAGTGTTAGGAATGATACCTTGTTGGTGGGTCTTTGTTGGAGGTGGAGGTGGAGGTGAATGGTTCTTACTCTTCCTCTTGGCTTTCCTCCTCTTTGCTTTGTTAGTACTCGGCTTTTTGACCTCGGCACTTGAATCTCCTTGACTTATGTTAAGCCTCTATTCTTTTAGAAGTTGTCCATCAACAGTGCTTGAATCTCTTGATTATCCTTTGCAAGTTCCGCAAGGTGGTAAAGTTCCGTCTTCTTCATTGACTCTGATAGCTTTGCAAGGTCTTCGAATTCCTTTGATGTGGAATTCCTCTCAACTTCAAGTCTCTCAATTTGTACTTCCAACTCTTTGTTCTTCTCCGAGACTTTCCCATTCTTCTTTATAAGCATGTCTTTATTAACTCTGAGCGTCTTTACTTCAAATATGAGTTTCTTGTTTAGCTCTTGAAGGTTATTCGCCTTTTCCATTTCCAAGGCTTCCTTGCCTTCAAATTCCTTTTTCATGCCCTACAACATCTTCTCAAATTCTTCCCACATTTCTTCTATCTCTCGGGAAGTTTCCTCTATTTTCTCTTGAAGTCGATCCTTCCCTTCCTTTAGCTCATCAATTTTAGACATCAAATCCCTATCAATATTCATAACATCCTTGCACATCTTGATCAACTCTTTCTTCTCTTTTTCAAATGATTTGAACATTGGTTGGGACGATGAGGTAGGTTTTTCAAAGGCATTGGTCTCATCATAGCTCATTGAGAAGTCTTTGTGCGTCCTCCAATCCTGATTGTAAGAGTTGTTGAAGTTCCCTTCATATGTCGTCTCTATGGATTGGTCTGGCTAGCTAGATGACATATCGTTATCGAAATTCTGTGCGATTTCCGGTTGAGAGTCTATAGCATCTTGCAAAAGCTCTCTTATCTTATCTTTCGACGACATGCTCATTGGTGGGTAGCTTGGCCATGAGTTTTGCATGAAAAAATCCATAGAATCCTGAAACAAAAAGAAACAAAAACTATCAAGAAATAAAAAGAAACTAAATAATAATAAATAAATAAAAAGTTCAAATTAGCAATAAACTAACTAGTATCGATATTAATCGCTTCGCTCAATCCTCGACAGTGGCGCAAAAAAACTAGTCTCTTTAGTGACACTTGCAATAGGACGAGGTTAGAGAGTAGCACAATGATAAAGTGAAGTGAAGTTCCCATAGGGATCGAGTGACCGATTACCAAAATTAATTTGTCTAAGTGCTATTTAAAAAATCATATTGGAACGTTTTCATTTTAAACAAACTAAACTAGACTAATAAAAGGTTTTATGCTAATGCAATAGATAAATAACAAAAAATAAACTCGAATGTGATGATAAAGAGAAATATACTAGGACTTGACTACACCTCACCCTTTATTGACTTCCATTCTAAACTCAATTGAAATCCCAAATTATGCTTATGTAATTCATAGATTCATGCACCCTAACATTAACCTAATATCTCGGTCGAGTTATATAGGTTACACCCAAAATCATACCCAATCTTATCTTTCAATTACTCATAATATATGAATGAGTTCGTTAAGGATAATGGCACACTAATGAATCCTACATGCTAGCCTAAATAGGTCTATTTTTCTAGACATGCATAGAGGGCATTTCGTCGAACACGTGGTGTGTGTCTCCAGTCAATACATAACACACCATCGAAAGAACAATCAATAGGAGATCAATATATTAATATAACATTAAGCACACTGAAACATCCATACAAACTACAAATTGCACAATAAGGGATAAACAAAGGTTAATATAAATATAAAGTCATGGGTGGGGTTTCATCAAATCCTAGCATTAAGTGTTTAGCTCATATCACTAAGTGTAGCCATACAATGAATATACTCAAATGAAAACATGGCTAATATAAAGAACATGGAAAAGAAAAGGTGATAGAAGAAACTATGTAGAGTAGCTCCTCCTTTGCTTTGCTTTGCTTTTCTTCTTCCAAGCTCCTTCTTCAACTCTCTTTTGCCCAAAAGATGAAATGATGGTGGTTGTGGTATAAATAATTGATTGATGTATTTAGATGTTAGGGAAATTCAAAATCTTGGTAGGTTTCGAAAGATAGAGGTGATGATGTAAGAGGAATGTGAAAAGTGATGGTCCAGGTCTAATTTGGGAAAAGAGTTGGTGTCCTTTAAATATTCCGAAGAGTGATATTTATATGGGAGCCAAAAATAGGATAAAAGACATCAAGCTGACGAAGAGAAGGACTGCCGCAGTTGGCATTTCTCGGCCACCAACTGCGGCAAGTTGAGGAGATCTCTGTCGCTCGACTGCCGCGACACTTTGACCATAGCACCTCTGGAGGGTTTCTGTCACTTGGCTACAGATGATAGATGACCGCAGCACTTCACAAGTGACACCATTCAGGATCACTGTCGCTCGACTGATGCTGTTGGTCCAATTGCGACACTTCAACCATAGCGCTCTGGCCGAAAGCTCCAATCTTTTCATATTTGCACACTGACCCCTCAAATCTTCTCTTTAGCACCAAGATACCCCTGCTATAATACAAACCTGAAAAAACCTCAAACAAGCCATCAAACCCTTGATTTTACCCGAGAATGGACTCAAAAAGATTTAGAAATAAGGCTACACTTAGTGTAGAAGTGAAGCAATCAATGAGCAGTTCTTCCATGTCTCCCTTTGTTAAAGCAGTGTGAGGCTTATTTCAGGAAGGGTCCGACTTGGCTAACATCATTGACAAAGGTTTGCAGGTTATTATTAGCAAATGTGATAAGGCTAGGTTGTGGGATGACATCCGTTAGGACTCTATCCCTTTAAGAAGGGCTTTCCCCAGGATTTTTACTCTTACAATAAATAAAGAAGGAAGAGTTGGTGAGCTTGGCCTCTGGGTTAATTCTAGTTGGGAGTGGAATGTTGCCTTAAGGAGACCTCTTTTAGATTGGGAATATGATCAATGGAGTAGCTTTTTATCTTTTCTTCAAAGCATTCCTATGCAAGAAAATATTTTGGATGCCATTGCTTGGCTTCACAACTCTAATGGTGTCTTTTATGTGGGTTATTTTCGAAAGAGTATTGATGAGAATGGCTCCATTGTTTGGCCAGAAGAGAAATTCATTTGGCAACGGATTTTCCCTCCGAAGGCAGAAATGTTTGTATGTCAACTCACCAACGAAAGGGTTAAGGTTCGCGAAGTGCTGTAGCGTTTTTGGTTCGACAATCTAAACAGTTATGATTGTCCTTTTTATAATCAGGATGTGGAGACAGTGGATCACTTTTTCTTACACTGTTTCTGGACATGGAAGCTTTTGACTGAATGCATAGGTTGGTGGAAGGTGTTCAGCTACCTATCAAATACGATAAAAGAGTGAATGAGAGGCTGGGTGGGTCTATGTCCTAAAATAACAGGGTGGAGGTTTTGGATTTCTCTCTTATTTGTTGTAGTCTGGATTGTTTGGGAAAATCATAACCTGGTTGTTTTCAAGGACAGTGAGGTGAATCTGACCCATGCTATCGACAAGGTGCGGTTTAGAGTTGGGTGGTGGTTAAAACACCATGGCGCTGGATTAACTGAAAGTATTACTACCATCCTTCTTAACTTACATGATATATGCATTGACCCAACGCCAAAAAAGAAAAGTTGTAAAGAGGAAAACTGGATCTCGCCAGCTATTGACATGTTGAAATTCAGCATAAACGGTTCCGCTAGGGTCAATTCGGGCAGGCTGGTATGGGTGGAGTTCTAAGATCGTCTAACGGGAGAATTGTTTGTATGTTCTCTAAACATTTGGGAATTCATGATTTCAACTCGGCTGAGATTATGGCGATTCATATAGAGTCAGAAATCCGTGCGCCTAATCGCATAGTTGACAGAAGAGATATCACGATTGTTAGTGATTCAAAAGTGGCGGTCTCCTGGATTAATTATGGTGGCTTTGGTAACATTAATCATGTTAACTTGATTTATGATTTTCTTAAGAATCTGTCTTCACATGGGAATATGGTGGTTTGTTTTAATTCCAGAGCTACAAACTCTTTTACGAATATGCTTACTAAGAAGGGCTCTATCATAGAGCCTAAGAATTTTGTGTGCGAGGACCTCTAGTGGGCTATTTTCCTTTGTTATTTGATTGATTCACTTCTACACCTTGTGTAACCCCATTTCCATATCTTTTTGTGTTCGTTTCTTAGTTAAAACCGTGTTTCTAACGCCTTAAATAAGTCGTGTAAGGTCAAGTTAGTTTTGAAGCTTAATGGTCTTGGGTGGAGTTGAAATGAAGAGCAAGTAAAGCACAAAAGCGACCCCAAGACGATCTCACTTGAGCTCGCCTGAAGGTCGCTTTGGCCTCAGGTTCAGCTTTCTACAGCATGCTCAAAGGCGACCTCAGGGAGAGTCCAGCTAAGGTCTCCCCAAGATCGCTAACCTCTCGGGTCTAGCCCTTTAAAACAGAATAAGAAGGCGACCTCAAGGCAAGCCCAACCAAAGATCGCCGCAAGGTCACTATTGGCTCAGGTTCAGAAATCACTCCTTGAGGCAACCTCAAGGTGAGCTCACCAAGATTGCCCCAAGGTCGCCTTTTTTACCCATAATTTGTATTGTCTAAGGAAATTACTCTCTTTCCCCTAACCTAATTCACCTCCATATATATTCATTTGCTATTTTTCTGCAAAAGAACACACTTCCTACCTAAGAATATTCACCAAGACATCATCTTTCCATATTCATCTTACATCATCATTCCTCACCAGAGATTCCACTTTTCATTAGAAATCCTACACATCCACCACATCCATCATGAATTCATCTTTTTCGGCAATAGAGAGTTGAAGATATTCGAAGGAGAAGAAGATCCAAGTAGAAGAGAAAGTTCTCCACATAGTTTTCTCTATAACTCTTTCTCTTTCAATATTATTGTAGAGTCATGTATTTATTTGCTTATATATGTTGTATTGCTTTATATTATAACATGAGATAAATTTCTAGTGTTAAGACTTGATGAAACCCAATCCTTGACTTTATATATATATACCACCGAATTTATCCATTTATGCTTATGTTTTGTATGGATGTTTTTGAGTACTTAATGCTTTTATTAGATTGATCTCCTTTTGAATTATTTTTGGTTATGTGTGCTGAACCGACCGGAGACGCATACAATGTGTTTAGTGAAATGTCCTCTATGCATGTCTAGAAAGGTAGACCTACTTAGGCTAGCATATAAGGCTCTTTTTAGTGCACCACAGTTCTTAATGAACTCATACATATATTCTGGGGTCATCGACCGATAAGCTTTGGGTATATGTGAATGTAATTTTTATAACTTGACTGAGAGTAGAGATTATTGTTGGGTGCATGAGTCTACAATTCACATTTGCAGAAATTAGGTATTTAGGTGAGTCTAGGACTTTAATTGGAAGGGGTTAGGTGGAGTCTGGTCTTAGCATCATTTCTCTTTTTATTTTATTTTATTTCATTACTTGTTATTTTCTTATCGTAATAGTATAAAACCTTTTGAGTAGTTTAATTTAACTTGCTTGTAGAATTAAATTATGAAAACCATCTTTTATTGTTTATTTGAATAGCAATTAGGCTAATCAATTTAGGTAATCAATCACTCAATCTTTGTCGGCAACGAATCTTACTTATTAGTGTACTACTCTCCAACCTCGTACGATTGCGAGTGTCACTAAGGAGTGGTCAAATTTTTGGTGCCACTGCCGGGGATTAAGCGGATGATTGATATCGATACTAGTTAGTCTATTGCTAATTTGAACCTTTTATATTTTGTGTGTTTCTCTTCACAGGTATTTTTATTCTTGCATGTACCCGCGTACAAGAAGCCAAAATCTTCAATTCTTGCACTTTGATCCTGATATTGAGAGATTATCTCGAAGGAATAGACAAGAGGCAAGGGTAAACAAAGCAGTGATGGAAGATTTGAATAGAATTCAAAATCAAGAAAGATTGCCTCATGTGGCAAACCAAGATCATCAGGAATTGCCTCATATGGCAAACCAAGATTAGAGGGGTAACAAAGTTGAAGACGAGAGGACTCTACGGGATTACACCATGCCTAGAGTCGAGCAAAACACGTCATCCATTCGTCGACCGACAATTGCAGCCAATTCTTTTGAGATAAAGGTGTCGGTTATTCAAATGATTGCTACTACATGTCAATTCAATGGATTGTCGAGTGATGATCTAAACATGCACCATCAAAGCTTCAATAAAATATGTAAATACAACAGAATTCCCAAATATTTTATTAAGTTGAAGTTGTTCCCATTCTCTCTGAGAAATGAAGTGAAGATGTTGTTGAATTCGCTACCTCTAAACTCGATCATTACATTTGATCAGTTGGCTCAGACGTTCTCGAACAGATATTTTCCTCTAGGGAAGAAGACTCGCCTTAGAAATGAGATCACTTCTTTTACACAATTTGAGAACGAGTCTCTACGAAGCTTGGGAGAGATTTAAGGAGCTTATTAGGAGATGTCCTCATAATGGTCTTGCAAAGTGGTAGATTTTGTAAGCTTTCTACCAAGGAATCACATTGTCAAAGAGGAATTTGGTAGATGTGGCCGCTGGAGGTTCTCTAATGAGCAAATCAATGGACGTAGCAAATGATCTTCTAAAAAGAAAAGGCACCTAACAATAGCTATTGGGGTAATGAGAGGCAATTACTGAAAAAGGTTCCGGGTTTGCTAGAAGTGGATGAGTTAACAAGTGTAAAGACTCAACTAGTGGCACTTACAAAGCAAATGAACAAGATAAGTGCAGGGCCTAATGTGCAAGTAGCCTCATGTGAGTGGTGTTTGGGGCCACACTCTAGCATGGACTGTCAAGTTGGAAACCTGTTTGCTTTAGGTTCATTAGAAGAAGTCTCTTTTGTCAACTACAACCAGAATTTCCAAAATCCCGTCTATTAACAAAATGCCAACCAAAATCCCCAAAACAACCCTTTTTCAAATACTTACAACCTGGGGTGGAGAAACCACCCCAACTTTTCATGGAAAGAAAATCAACATGAACAACAACAACAAAACCTCAATCAAAGACAACCCCTAGGATTCCCACAACCACAACAACAAAATTACCCTAACCAATTCCCAAACAATAAAGGGGAGAGAAAGTCTAACCTAAAGGACCTCTTCTCCAAATATATGGGCAAGTTGGACACTAAAATAGAGACCCAAGACTTAGCCTTGAGAAAGCTTGACACGAAGATTGACCAAGTTGCTCAACATTTGTAAGCCTGAATCCAAAACTTGGAAATACAAGTCGATCAACTAGCTAGGTGATAACAAGGAAGACAACAAGGGTCTTTACCAAGCGAAAAAGTGATTAACCCTAAGGAACAATGCAAGGTCATTGCATTGAGAAGTAAAAGAGATGTTAAATTGCTGTAAGATTTTGGAAAGGGAAAATAAGTTGTTGAAGAAGAGGGTATTATTGAAGAAGAGGTTATAGAAGAAAAGAAGAGTTCTAGCCATGATAAAGTGCCTACCACATCACATGATCCTCCTCAACAACCTTAAGTTAAGGTTTACATTCCTCTCATACCATACCCACAAAGGTTGAAAAAACACAATGATGCTCACAATTTCGGCAAGTTTTTGGAGATATTTAAGAAGATTCACATCAACATCCCCTTTGCCAAAGAATTTTCCGAAATGTCTACTTATATGAGATTTCTCAAGGAGTTGCTCTCCAGCAAAAGGAAGCTAGAAGAATTTGAGACGGTTGTCTTAAAAGAAGAGTGTAGTGCAATCTTCCAAAACAAACTCCCACATAAGCTAAAGGATCCTGGGAAATTCACCATCTCATGTACCATTTGCCAAACAGAGTTTGGAAAGGCATTGATCAACTCTAGGGCAAGCATCAATTTGATGTCATGTTCATTTTTTCAGAAGTTGGAAGTGGGGGAAGTGAAGCCTACTCATGTTACCCCACAACTAACCGATAAGTCAATCAAATACTCGAAGGGAGTAATGGAAGACGTCTTGGTAAAGGTAGAGAGTTTGTACTTTCCTATGGATTTTGTGATACTTGAAATGGAAGAGGATGTGGAAATACCCTTGCTACTAGGTAGACCTTTCTTGAAGACAATAGGGGCTTTGATATATGTAAAGAAGGACAAGATGACATTAGGGGTAGGTGACGAACACATAGTGTTTGACATGTCAAATGTGGGCAAGAGACCAATGGAAGTGGATAGGTGTTTGATAATTGAGGTTGTTAAGCCGTTAGTTGAAGATTTTGTTAGAAAAGAAATTCCTATAGAACCATTGGAGGCTTGTATAGTTCATGGAGCCTCCTAGGAGGATGAAGATAAAGAAGTAGCTGAATATGCCCTACACTTGAATTCCCAACCTTTGAAAAGTTTTAGAGCCAGAAGGAAGTTCGAGTAGTTAGGAAAGGGGAAGCCTAGGCTACCTCCGTCTATTAAAAAACCTCCTAAGCTTGAGTTGAAGCAACTACCGAAGCACTTGAGATATGTTTTCCATGGTGAGTCATTATCACTTCTGCTGATAATTTCGACCTCCTTATCAAAGCTTGAAGAAGAAAAGTTGTTGAGGATTCTAAGAAAACATAAGAAAGCCATTGGTTGGTCTATCTCCGATATTAAGGGATTGAGCCATTCGATTTGCATGCACAAAATATTAATGGAGGAAGACTTCAAACCAATAGTGGAGCACCAAAGAAGATTGAATCTGAATATGCAAGAGGTAGTAAGAGTCGAGGTTCTAAAACTTCTAGATACGGGTATTATATACCCAATTTCAGACAGTTCTTGGGTCAGTCTAGTACAGATAGTGCCAAAGAAATGAGGGATTACAGTGGTACCCAATGAACTCATTCTAACACAGATAGTTACAGGTTAAAGAGTTTGTATTGACTATACGGCCACGAGGAAAAATCACTTCCCCTAACCCTTTATAAACCAAATGTTGGAAAGACTAGTGGGGCACGAGTGTTAGGTTTTTTGCCCTAAAGCTTGTAATTTGTAAATGTGAAATGAACATAAATAAAAGAAGTAGTTTATTCATTCAAATTGTCTCATACATTTATATATAACATGTGTATTTAACATCCAAGATTGCCGAATGTAATCTCTAACTGAGTATATGAGTGTCATATACATTGGTATTCAGTTTGAGATGAGCAATCTAAAGAGTCCGTAGATAGCAAATAGAGTTGGATACTTTATTTGTGGTTAATCTACAACTACGGTCCATTCCGTAATGTACGATGGTATTAACCTAGACTATTCATATGGTGATATGAGAATGGAGGCACCTTATATGATATGATCATATAGGACTGGGCCATGATCTATATGAATCTCTCACCAAGATCCATTACAAGATGAGATTCATATATATCAACAAATGATGGCTATATATAGGTGATCTTAATCTTGAGTGTCTTATCGACTCCTTCAGGTTGGATCGTGGTTTTTGATATACCATAGGTGAGATCGAAGTTACATTCCCAGTCAATAATTTTGTATGTTGGAATCGCGGTTTGTCTTGTGGCTGGGAAGGTTTGTACACAATAGTGGAATCCACTCTTTCTTACGAGAAGTAGATGGTAGTTCCCTTAAGGGTTGATTCGGGGCTTGAACAATATGAGCACTCTCCTAATTCCGTAAGGAATGCAGGATTTATTGTTCATTAGAGAATCAGTGATACTTAATGGAAATATATAATTAGAGGGGTATAACGGACATTATGACCCAGCTCTAATTATGAACTACTTGTGGAGGATTATACCATATGTAATAGCTATATCGATGGACACCAAGAGTGATTGGTTTATGTAAAATCGTATACGGTTGAGAGAGTGCAACTTTGGGTTTTTAGTGGAATAACACCGAAGTTAATAATCATGAAATATTAATTAAAGAGTTTAATTGATGTTTTCTAAGGATTATTGGAGCTCAAAATACTGTGGGTCCATTAGGTCCCCTTGCTAGCCCGATCGATTTAGGTAACAAGGGTCACGGTTAATTAATTGTGTTACGAAAGTGACACGTATATATTCGGGAATTAATTGAATAATGAAATTATTTAATTAATGAATTTAATGATTATAATAATTAAATAATAAGATTATTTAATTATGTTATTAATTATTGTTGGAGGGTGTTAGTTGATATTTATATTCGAAAAATGGGATAATATGATTATCATATTTTTAATTAGTTAAATATTAATTTTGAATTTAAATAGTTTAAATTCAAATTAGATGATATCTATTAAACAAAATAAAATAAAGATTTTGTTTTAAATTTAAAAAGATATCATTGGTTGGTTTTTTAAAAGATAAATATATATATATATGATATATATATTGCTTAAAAAAAACGATCAGGTTAACAAAACAAATCAAAACACACCAACATTGGATACACGCAAAAAGAGAAATATATATATATATATATATACATATATAGAGGGGTGGCGGCTACTCTAAAAGATAAAAAAGTTTTATTTGTTTTGTTTTTTGTTCTTCACAAATAGAGTATGGTCAAATTCTTCTAACAACAAAATAAGGGTTGTTTTATGTTTCTTTCTTTTTCAGGTTCCTGAATACCGTGACGCGCCCATACGCCGTTACCAATCCCGGATCATAGTAAGGAAGATCAAGTGGTTCAAATCAGAAGCAGATCATATTAAAGTGAATGAGCCTCTTACGTAGGTATGAAGAAAATTGTTTCTTCTCTTCTTTTTTATGTATTTCGATTTCGATTTCTTATTTTTACTGTTCCGAAAAATATATCATAGGGTTTACTAATCGCAGTATTTATTTATAAATAATTTTTTTTTAAAAGTTCCTTCCTCTGCGTGATTGGTAAAATGAGGTCCTAACAACAAGTACTATTATTTCTTGGACGGGTATTCTGGTTACAACCAGATTTCAATAGACCCCGAAGATCAAGAAAAGATGACGTTCACATGTTCCCATGAGACATTTGCTTACCGAAGAATGCCCTTTGGACTCTGTCCAAAGATGTATGATAGCTATCTTTTCTGACATGGTGGAGGGTATATTAAGGTTTTTATGGATGATTTCTCCATTTTCGGGTAATCATTTTATGGTTGCTTATAGAACTTGGGGAAGGTGCAACGGTGTGAAGAGACCAACCTCATACTCAACTGGGAAAAGTGCCATTTTATGGTCAATGAAGGGATCGTGTTGGGACATCAAATCTCCTCTGAAGAGATTGAAGTGGACAAAGCAAAAATTGAAGTGATAGAAAAGTTGCCACCTCCGATCTCAATTAAGGGCATCCGAAGTTTTTTAGGGCACGCCGGGTTCTATAGAAGATTTATCAAGGATTTTTCGAATATTATAAAGCTTTTGTGTTCCCTCTTGATGAAAGACGTGCCATTTTTGTTTGACAAAGAATGCTTGAAGGTTTTTGAGATTTTAAAGAAGAAGCTCATTTCGATTCCAATTATGAACTCCATTTGGACTCTATAACGCTCCGGCAACATTCCAAAGATGTATGATGACTATCTTTTATGACATGGTGGAGAGGTATATTGAGGTCTTTCTGGATGATTTCTCCGTTTTCGGGTAATCATTTTATGGTTGCTTATAGAACTTAGGGAACGCACTTGAAAGGTGTGAAGAGACCAACCTCATACTCAACTGGGAAAAGTGCCATTTTATGGTCAATGAGGAGATCGTGTTGGGACATCGAATCTCCTCTGAAGGGATTGAAGTGGACAAAGCAAAAATTAAGGTGATAGAAAAGTTGTCTCCTCCGATCTTAGTGAAGGGCATCCGAAGTTTTTTGGGGCACACCGGGTTCTATAGAAGATTTATCAAGGATTTTTCGAAGATTACAAAGCCTTTATGTTCCCTCTTGATGAAAGACATGCCATATTTGTTTGACAAAGAATGCTTGAAGTCATTTGAGCTTTTAAAAAAGGAACTCATTTTGACTCCAATTATGAAGGCCCCGGATTGGGACCTACCCTTTACGTTGATGTGCGACGCTAGTGACTATGCAGTGGGCGCCATATTGGGTCAAAGAAAAGACAAGCAACAATATGTTATTTACTATGCAAGCTAGACATTAAATAAAGCACAAGTCAACTATGTAACAACAAAAAAGGAATTGTTGGCTATCGTATTTGCTTTTAACAAGTTCAGATCTTACTTGGTGGGATCCAAGGTATTAGTCTACACGGAACACTCACCATAAAGTATCTTCTAGAAAAGAAAGATCCAAAACTGAGGCTCATAAGATGGGTGCTACTCCTCCAAGAGTTCAACCTCGAAATTAGAGATAAGAAAGGAACCAAGAAAGTGGTTGCGAATCGCCTTTTGAGGCTTGAGAGGGACGATAGTAGGAAATTTGAAGAGCCCATCAAAGAACAGTTCCTCAATAAGCAACTTTTTGAGTTGCAACTTGTAAGATCTCCTAGTTCCATGGTTCGCGGATGTGATGAACTACCTAGCTAATGAGATAATGCCATCAGAACTAAATGTGCACCAAAAGATAAAATTGTTCGCTGAGTTGAAATTCTACTTTTAGGATAAGCCGCTCTTATTCAGAACATGTGGAGATGGGGTAATTCGCAGGTGTGTTCCCGAAGAAGAGATGGGAGATATCTTGAGTCATTGCCACTCTAAGGAGTGTGGAGGCCACTTTGGCTCTTCATAAATGGCTAGGAAAGTCCTTAAATCAGGTTTCTAGAGGCCATCATTGTTTAAAGACTCGATGAGCTTTGTGGAGGCATGTGACCAGTACTAACGAACTGATAACATAACAAAGAGAGACGAGATGCCGATGAATGTCATGTTAGAAGTGGAGCTTTTCGATGTCTATGACATAGACTTCATAGGACCGTTCCTAATTTCCTATGAGAATAAGTACATTCTAGTTACCGTAAACTATGTGTCAAAAAGGAATGAAGTGATTGCCACTTCAACGTGTGAAGGAAAGAAAGTGACAAAGTTCTTTAAAAGGCATATCTTCACTCGTTTTGGCACACCACGAGCAATAGTGAGTGATGGAGGTTCTTATTTCTACAACAAGAAATTTAAGGCTTTATTAAAGAAATACGGAGTGAAACACAAAGTCACCACCCCGTACCATCCACAAGCCAATGGTCAAGCCGAAATCTCAAACAAAGAAATCAAGAGTATTTGGAGAAAACCGTGGGGACTAGCAGGAAGGATTGGGCCAAGAAGTTGGAAGATGCCTTATGGGCCTATCGAACAGCCTACAAATCCCCTATTTGCATATCTCCATTCCGACTAGTGTATGGAAAAGCATGCCATTTGCCATTTGAGCTTGAACACAAAGCATGGTTGGCAATTAAGCTTATCAACATGAGCTTGCAAGAGGCAGGTGAAAAGAGGTGTCTCTAATTGAGTGAGCTAGAGGAACTAAGGCTTGAATCATTCGAGGATTCAAGGATCTTTAAGGAGAAGACTAAAAGGTGGCACGACAAAAAGATAGAGTTCAAGGAGCTAAAGGTGGGTCACAAGGTGCTTCTCTTTAACTCAAGATTAAAGTTATTCCCGGGCAAGCTAAAGAGCCGCTGGATGGGACCTTTCATGGTCACTGAAATATTTCCTTACAGAACCGTAGAGATCGAAGGTGATAAGAAGGAAATGTTCAAGATAAATGGGCAATGACTAAAGATCTTTTGGAAATTTGAAGATGAGAAACTCAATGAGGTGTTTCACTTCTAAGAACCGTCCTAAGCCAAGAAATCAAAAGGGAGGTACATATTTGAACATAATAGTTTAGTAATGTTAGTTTTTAATTTTTCAATCCTTAACTTAGTGTTTTAAATTTTATCTTTTTGCATTTTAATTTTCATAACATCTTACTTGCTCTCATATTATGATATTTATTGATAGATTAGATGTGTTTGATGTTTTGTGCAAGTTGATTGATTTTGTGGGTTTATAGTGCCTTTCTTCAACACTTCAAGTCAACCAAATCCAGCCAAACCTTAGGCGAAAGCGACCCTAGGGCAACCTCTACTCAAGATCACCCTAAGGTTGCCCTTATCAGGCTGCAATCTATTCAAAAGTCGAGGCGAAAGCGATCCCAGGGCAATCTCACCCCAAGCTCGCATTTACACATAAAATATCAGTCAAAATCGAGGCGAAAACAACCTCAGGGCGAGCCCAAGGCGACTCTAGCCAAGGTCACTTTCTCCCTGATCCAAAAGTAGAACGACGTCATTTGCATAAAGACAACCTTAGAAGGCGGCCTCATAAGCTCGCCCTAAGGTCGCCTTGACGCAATTTCTGGAATATAATTGCTAGGTCGTGGAAGATCAAATGAGAACACAATTTTCACTCCACAAAAATTTTCTCCACGGTTGCAACAATTTTAGGTCTCTCTCCAAGGTAATCCTAGCCCTAATCTTCTCCAATTTTGTTAAAAAGAAGCATCTAGGTCATCAATTTATCTACATTCTAGTTTTGCTTCAATTGAGAAGGTTTTCTAGAGAAATTCTAGTTTTGCTTCACTTGAGAAGTTTTTGTTTGTTGATTAGGTTTTGGTTAGAGGATTATTGCAAGTTTGGTTTAGTTTTCTTTAAAGATATTGTGTTAGATTTAAGTGTGGTGTGGCATTTTGTTAGTGATTAAGTGTGGTGTGGCCATTTGTTAGTGATTAAGTAGGGTGTGGCCATTTGTTAGTATTTTTTTTTGTGAAGAATTAGTGTGCGGTTTGCAAAAGAAAATGGCGGGCGGTAGAAAGAGGAAGCAAATTCTTAAGAGAGGAGAAACCTCGGGCCAGAAAGGGGCATTAATTTGACGGTCTTTGGCTCCACATTTATTCTAGAGGCAGTGAGAGCGATGGACTGGTATGGTTTTGTTAGGACCCCAAATTTGGCAGCACTGGATTTGGTGCGAGAATTTTATTATGCTATAATCCCTTACCGTTTCTCTCAGGGGATGCCCGTCATAGTTCAAGGAATAGAGGTCCACATTACAGCCGTTAGGATCAACCAATGGTTTGGCACTTCTTAGGACCTAGGCGGCTTTGTTGACGGCCTTCCAAACCATGAGATCTTTCCGCCATACAACGGGATTTTGGCCACCAACTTGAGGATGGATGGTGACCTAGTTTGGAACAAGTACTGCAGTCCCTTGTCACTCAACCAACTTAAGATAGATGCAGCCTTCTGGAATCTATTCTTCAATTACTTATTGGCACCTAAAACCCACAAGACCAATTTGGGTTTTGACACCACACGCTACTTGTTCTGTATAAGGAATGGGCTTCCAATGGACATTGGCCAAATTATAGTGAAGCATATCCATAGGGATATGAAAACAAAAGGGCCAATGCCTTTCCCTTGCCTTATCACCCACTTTTGTGAGGAGGTTGGACTTATTCTGAATAGGGGAGGACAAAACCCGATTTACCCAACGTTTGACAGAGGGAAAAAGACCTACAATAAGATCGCCAAACGTAGAGGGATAGTGCCACTTGATAATAATGTGAACGAATAAGACATGGGTATAAATGAAGATGATCTTTCCGATGATGATCTGGATGACGCGGATTATAATCTCGAAAGTGATCCGGATGCGAGCACAGGTGATCAGAACCTAACCATGGCTCAGATGATACAAAGGATGAGCTTACAGATGGAGGCTAACACCCAGTACCTTTATGCTATGAGCCAGCGGATGGACTCAAACCACTAGGCGTACATGGGGGAGTTCTCAAACATAAATCAGAGGTTGGATGCCTTCCAAAGAGGTTTGGTCAACCATGGCTTCGATATCTCATTTATGTATTGAAGGACTAATAGGCGTTCTTTCAAAGGGCCAAAAGGCAGTTCCCAGTAAGCACCATCGGACCCAAACATGCCATATCAGGGCCCCACTTTTCCTTATCAGGGCCTATAGTCGTCAGTCACCCGCATTTGCTTTGTTTTTATTTGTTTGCTTCTTTTAGTTCTTTATTTTAAAGTTGCTTTCGTTTTTATTGAATATTGCTACTATAGTACTGTTTTATTACTTTATAGACATATTTGTTTATTTTGTATTGCTATTTTGGTTTAAATTTTTTTTCTTTATTTTTTTTCTCTTTCGTTTTTTGTATAGATTAAGAGTGTGGAGAATCTTTGTGCATAGTTTTAGAGTTTTTGGTTATGCGTTTGGCCCTCCTTCCGCTTATAAGCTTATATTGTCCAATCCGTTATTGTGCAAACATTACGGACAACGTTCCATTTTTACATGATTGTTTTGTTTGTACTCAATTTTTGTGATTTTTTTTTTTCAATTTCTGCTTGATTGTGTGTTTGTAGAGTCAAGTTTTGTCCGTTCTCCTACTTCTAGCCAAATTTTAGAGCTATAACTTGCTTAATGATATGCTTTTGGGTTGTGCCTTTGGAGGCAATTTTTGCATGTGTTGAATCCCTAAGTCTAGGCAAAGGTTGTGCTAGTTAAAGCTACACCACATTGTTTACACGCATCCTATCAGACTCAAAAGTGTCTTAGTGATTAGGTATCGCGCTTAAGATGTCTAGATCATTAGTAGAGACTACCCTTGTGAGGCCAGAGCCTATATATCGTCCTTATGAGTGTAAATTTTTTATTGTCACATCTTAAACACTCCTCTTGTAGATAAATAAGCATAAATAAAAAAAGACCTCACTCCATACTTTGGACATTAAAGAACATCATTTAAAGAGCATCACCGTCGTTTTGCCTTTGTTTGCTTGCTTAACTCGTGTCTTTAGAGATGATATAGGCAATGTGTGTTAGTCACTACAAATGTCTTAAACACGTCCCTAGCCTTGTGTGTGTGTGCTTGAATGTCCTATTTATGTTGACCTACACACTAAACCGTATCACCATACCCACCTATATCATACGCATCACCATATCTTACCTAAACACTAGACCACACCCCCATCCCCCTATTGCTACTATTATGGCTTGTTATCATATTAAAATAAATAAAATAAATAAATAAAACAATGTGCGTAGTATGTGTGTTGCGAAATATTAGATTTTTCGCCACGCATGATATGTGTGTTGCTAAATATCAACCTTTCGCAACGCACAAACCAATAGTTGCTAAAGAGTCTCCTACAACAACATGCATTCTATGTGTGTTGCGAAATATTGGACATTTTCACAATGCGCATGACATACGTGTTGCTAAAAACACACTTATAGCAACATGCATAAACTTAATGAAATAACAATGACACATCCGTTGTGTGTTGCCACATATGGTCAATTATTGGCAACATTAGCATGTACGTTGCCATAAGTGGTTTCGACAACACACATTTTTTACACGTTACGATAAATGACTTTTGGCAACGTGTTTTACCTGCGTGCTGCGATAGATGATTTTTAGCAACTTGCGCAACACGCACGTTGTCTTTTGAATGTTGCTAAAAATGAAATTTCTTGTAGTGTTCGAAATCGATTCTGGATTGGGTTGGTGGTTGGTCTTCCTTAAGTCCCACACCCAACAGCGATAGAGTTTGGAATTTGGTGTTATTCGTGGTGGTTTGGACGATATGGGAGTTTAGGAACAGGTTTTTTGTTTTTGTTTTAATCCCTATTTCATTTTTTATTTTTCTAATTTTTCTATGAACGAGACATTTAATATTTTTCCATCAAATCACATTAAAAAAATATCTTTGATTCTCTTATAGTATTTCTTTCGATATATCTTAAATATAAATGCAAGCAAACGTGTGTATATATATATATATATATATATTTTTTTTTAACAGCCAAATATTATAAGGCTACCAAGAGCTACAAATAGAACACAGACAAGACAAACCCAGCCAAGCACAATGCCAAAAACAGAGCAAATAGACACAAAAAACAAAACTAGGCAGGAGACAATAGCCAAACAAACCAAAAAGAAAGAAACAAGCAGCACAAAAATAGGGCCAATGAAGCAGAAGAAAACCGAAATGACAAAGCCCCAAAAACAAAAAACAAATTAAAAATCTCCCCACTGGATGAAATCCCCTGCCATACTGAACCCAAGCTTGGCCAAATTGTCCGTGAAGGAGTTCGATGCTCTCGAATTGAAGGGAGACCATTGTGCCGCCCAAAGTCTCCAAATAACTGCGGATATCATAAACCATATCCACATGTGTAAGGCTTCTAAAACCTTCATCATTGATCCAAGAAACCGCAACCTTTGAATCACTAACGATGACAATATCCCGACCCAACATCAATGAATTGGAGGTGCAAAGCTGAGCAGCCTTCTCAATAGCCATAAGCTCTGCCTCATTGGAGTCCCGAAGCCCCACATGCAGAGAAAAAAGGCACAGGATTTTACCATTATTATCTCTCAGCACTCGACCAATGTCAGCTGCTCCCAGTTTGCCATGAGTCGAGCCATCAACGTTGAACTTTAACCCATTAGAACAAAGTGGGGTCCAAACATCCATCTTGTTCCGTCTGATCAAATTAGAATCAATGCAGCGATCTTTTACATTGAGGAGAATATAGGTGATAGGATCAGTTGAACCCTTGCCGTAGAATTTAAACCGCCAAACAACTTTAAGCTTCACGGAATCAGCTGCCAGACAAACAATAAAAGCGTGTGTGTATATAAACACTTTACATCATGGAAACTCTGATTACAGGATTATGCAACATAAGTCATGCAAGTGTTAGCATGCAGGGGTCTCCTGCACCAGCTTGCACCGGAAGTGAGATTTTGATATCCATCCAACTTTTCAAGACTTTTTCTGCCGATGAGAGAGATGGTGTTGTGAATCTAGGTCTCTTACCAGATCCTAGATCCACTCTTGATTTCCCTAACCTGTCAAGATCTAACTTGAACACAAGCAATACAGAATAATAAAAGATGTACCAAACAGATTTAATATGAGCACGAAAGTAAAAAGAATATAGAGACAGAGATTTTATAGTGGTTCGGCTTAAAACAAGCCTACATCCACTTTGAGTCAGACCGAGAGACTCACTCCACTATATGAAAGTTTATACAGATCTAATCTATCCAGGACTCAGCCTGAGAACCCTCAAAAGGAGCCTAGAAACCCAATACAGTAACACTCAACCACACAGGCCACTAACACAACCTATGCCTGTAAACGAACAAACCCAGAAATACTCAAAAGTAGTATCAACAGAATCACCACTCACAGATCTATCTTTTTCTCTCTTATCTCTCTTACAAATTCAAAGAAGAGAAACCAGAAATCCACGAAGAATCTCAAGAACACTAAGAACAACAGAGAGAGAAGAAAGCTTCTGGAAATAGCAAACCCTAGAGAAAAAAACACTGAACTGAATTCTCTCAACATCGCTTCATATATATAGTCTTCAGAAGATAAGGCCAGCTGTCCAAAATCAGCCAATCACCTGTTGCCACTTCATCAAGAAAATCCTAAGTCAGCCTTATCAGTTTTCACTGATAAGCTAAAACGCACCGTATCAATAAGTGAGCAGGCAGAGCAAATCAGATTGGGCTAGGCTAGTGGGAGCATGCTGAAGGGCTTCTACTGGCTTCAACCTTTCCTTTCATCATTGGGCTTGAATAAGATTGGGCCTGCAAACTGATAGAGATAAACTAACAAAATCCCACAGATGGGTCTGGCTTCGACTCCCTTAAGTAAGTTTTACTTTGGTTTAGCAAAAGATATGTCATATTTTTCATGCATTTGACTCTCCGAATCTTTCCCCGGGTACTCTCATCTTTCTCATATACTTTTTCCTTTGTTTCGTAGTGGCAGTTTGGCAAAAGGGCAGGTCTCTGGTTCAGGTCCTGGGGAAGAAGCAAGTAAAGTTGCCAGATGAGATTGAAATATCATCGGAGATGCTAATTGTCCCTGCATTCACGCTTACTTTTTCATAGCAGTTCATTAGTTGAAGTTTTGTCCCCTTGTTAACGTCCTCATGAGTCATGTCTCATGTCCATCATCGTCCTGACTATTCGATTTTTGTACATGTGTATAGATCGCCAAGCTCTAGAGGATATCCTTTAAAGTTTTATCTTTGTACAGTGATTTCATTCAATGTTTCCCTCCATTTGTTTGTATGGATTGGTTGTTTTTGCTTACGTGCTCAATTTCCATTTTCATGATAAAAATTATAGCCTTATTATGTTGGAGTTTTATGGGAAGCAGCCTCCCAAATCCCCATTTAGTTTTAAGTGGGTTGCTAGTTTTTAGTATACTTGTGATTAATTGAATCGCTGTGATGTTAGTGGCCCTATTATACAGTAAATGATGTTGATCAGTGATAAGCTCCTCAGATAGATATCATTAAGATTAGAGGTCTGTATGGTTCGGTTTGGTTTTGGGTGATATCGAATGGATATTTTCGGTTTAAAAATATTGAAACTGGTTTAAACTTATTAGTGTGAGTAATTGAACTGATTTTAATGGTTCGTTTTAATTCTGTTTTGGACCTAATGTGTTCGATGGGCTGAATGAGGTTTTTTTAGATATTTTTGAATTAAATGGACTTTTGGAGCTAATTTTGGGTCAAAACTTGATGAGCAGATTATAAGACCTTTGAAAATGTTTAATCTAACAAAGAGACTGTTATTTTAATTGTTAAAACAACAAATCTAAAACTAGATGTCATTTTAAGTGTTTATTGTTGACACCAAGTTAATTAAAAATATTTTTTTTGAAGCAACTAGGCCGTCCGGTACCCATTTTGACAGCCTTTTTTGTTTTTATTTTTTAAAATCATTTCAAAATATTTGTTTAGTACTCATTTTTAAAATGCAATTTAAAAAATGTGGAATTGGTGGAAAATGTCATCCTTTTAAACTCATTTCGTGACTTTGTCAATACTTTAATAAGTTAAATTTAGAAGGCATCAATTATGGTGACCTACCAAAATTGTCCTTAGTTCATCTCTCCACACTTCCAACAAAAACAACAGTAGTGTTAACTCAGTGACTCTCTCTCTCGCTCTACAAATAAAAGTTCAAGGTTGCCTCAGCTTTATTCTTCAACTTATAGATAAGTGGACTTGCTTCAGTACAACAAGGTAATATTTCTGGCAAATACTTCTTTTAATTTGTTCACATTTTCATTTGTTCATAAAGAAAACTGTTATATGAGTCTTTTGTTGGATCTCCGAGACTTTGTAAGCTTTGTCCGAGCGTTATAAACTTCTGTCCGAGCCTTTTCTTACCTTCGCCGAGACTTTTCAAGTATTCTCCGAGACTTTTAAAATATTCTCCGAGCCTTTTAAATGAATAAGTATCGAGCCTTTTGAAGTCTTCTCCGAGACTTTTAAAATATTATCCGAGCATTTCAAATGAATAAGTGTCGAGTCTTTTCATGTCTTATCCGAGACTTTTCAATAAATCACTATTCGAGCCTTTTCAAGTCTCCTCCGAGCATTTTCATGTCTCCTCTGAGCCTTTTCATGTCTTCTCCGAGACTTTTCAATATCCTCACCCGCGCCTTTGTAAATGTAAGATGTGAAAATATTTTGTAGTCCTGGTTTTTATTAATGGTTTATGATGATTAATTTGACAGCATCATGAATCGGGTTAGGATAGTAATATCTTACAACGGTCGATGGGAGCAGTTATCCAATAGAAGTAAGAGGTTTGTTGGATCCAATAATCGGGGAATGTATGTGTCAAAGAATATGACTTACGAAGAATTGGTGGCGATCGTGCATACCATTGTGAAGTAAGATGTAAACAAATTCAATGTTGATATGTCATCAATATCAATCGTTCCTGGCAGTATATGTCGCACATGTATACGAAATAACGACGATGTCCAGTTTATGTTGGGGGAAGATCGGGTAATCCCTCAAGTATGTGTCAGTGCAACTGAAAGGACAGCTGGAGATGTGATAGGGAATGATATTCCTCCTCTTGAAAATACCTAATAGTTTGGATCCTTTAACGGTAGAAACCAAGTGTTCACCCAAAGGAGTGCCACCGAAGGTGGGGGAAACATGTGTGGTGTCCCATCGGTAGCGGTCGACCATGCAGATGTAATTGAACCTCAATTTGGTGATGTGTATGGTTGTCAAATTGAGCAGTACAATGAGCATTACAATGGG
Source organism: Acer negundo (assembly GCA_035582765.1). NCBI lineage: Eukaryota > Viridiplantae > Streptophyta > Magnoliopsida > Sapindales > Sapindaceae > Acer > Acer negundo. Next base: position 24,519,052 of record CM069236.1, read on the forward strand.
CAGTACAATGAGCAGTATAATGAGCAGATTAATTACTCGAGCCATGACATGGATAATGAGGCAAATAATGAACAAGTTGATGATCTGCAAAATGTGGATGAAGAGCCTAAACAAATTCAAACATGTGGTAGACGTGTACAAGGAGTTAGTTGCACTGCATCAGATATACATGGGACTTCAGAGGTTCGGTATAATGTAACAGCATCTGATTATGATAATGCGACAACGTGGGTTATTCCCGAAGCGGATTCATACTCGTTTGGTATTGGTACAAACATCACCTTGGCAGCGCAAGAGCCTAGAACCATGATTTATAAAGGTCGATTTTTTCTAAGTAAAAAGGATTAGAAGAGGCTAGTTGGCTATTTTGCAATGCGGTAGAACTTTGAATGAAAGGTGAAAAGGTCCAATAAGACAACTTTACATCTGGTTTGCATCATTGACGACTGTATGTGGCAATTAAGAGCGGTGAGGAGAGATGAAGGGACTTACTTTCAAGTCAGAATTTTTGTCAACGAACACAGTAATCCCTTGGAGGAGATTCACCGTCGCCACCGACAAGTTAGTGCAGTCATAATCGGAGAAGTCGTTACACCTAGACTTCAACAACATGATGGTCGCCTCATGCATCCCAAAGAAGTAATTGTCGATATGAAAACAATGTATGGCATCCAAATCATGTACAGTAAGGCACATGATGCCTTGCAATATGCATTGTCATTGACCTATGGAACGTATGAAGAAACTTTCCAACTGCTGCTATCTTTTGCATATGTTCTGGAACAACAAAATCCTGGCACAATCACTGACTTACAATGCAGAAACGGTGGTAAATTCCTCTACTTTTTCATGTCGTTAGGGTCCTCAATTAGATGTTTTCGAAGGTGTATGCGTCATGTGATTGTAGTTGATGGTACCCATTTGAAGGGAAGGTTCGGGGGTACAATGTTTGTTGCAACTACACAAATGGAAACGTACAGGTGTATCCAATTGGTTTTAGGTACGGTGACTTAGAAAACAACATTTCATGGGAGTGGTTTTTGGAATGCTTGAGGGGTGCCCTTAGTTATATAGATTATCTGGTTTTCATTTTTGATTGTCATGCAAGCATTGAAGCAGGGATTTCTAAAGTCTTCCTTTATGCAACCCATACCATATGTTATTGGAATTTTGGTGAAAATATGAAGAAACGATTCCACATAAAGGATGTTGCCAAAATAATGGATAACGCAACTAGGTCGTACAGTGAAACCAAGTATGATCGCCACATGGAGGAGTTACGTAAGCTGCACAATGCTGCATTCGATTATGACATTGCTGTTGACCTACACAAGTGGTCCCGCATTCACTATCCCCAAAGAAGGTACATGGTGATGACCACAAATGTTACAAAGTGCATAAACTCATGCCTAAAATTCACACGGCAACTGCCACTAATGAAACTGGCTAAATGGCAGAGTTCATTAGGAATATGCTACAAAAATGGTTTCACGATCGTCATCCAGTTGCACGTTCCATGCATCATCGATTGATTGACGCAGTACATCTTATGATAGTGGTTATATGACAGTACATCCAGTTGACTGGAACATATTCTCTGTCAAACACAAGGGAAAATAGTGGACGGTTAACTTAGCCCCGAAGACTTGCACATGCAACGAATTCTAAATGGACTTTTTACCTTGCTCACACGCACTCACAGCGGCAAGGTATATGACAAGTTACAATTAACGTTTTATATCAAGAAAACATGAATCTCACTATTTTCATTGTTGTAGGGAGTGGAACTTGTATTTCACATCTCTGTGTGCGGACTACTACAAGAGGGAGACACTTATTGATGCATACGCGGTTCCTATTATACATGTTGGCCATCCTTCTTCATAGGTAATGCCATCCGACATCGCAGCGCGGGTGGTTTTAAATCCAATGATGAAGAGACAATCCGGTTGCCCGATGGAGGGTCGACATGCCTCGTCATCGAAGAGGACAAACACACTGTCGTGTAGAAGATGTGGACAACCAAGACATAATAATAGGCTATGTTCCAACCCTCCTATGGTTAATGAAGGTCCTAGCAGAATTGTCCCCAACGAATATCGTCGCAAGTGCAGCATCTGTCACTCAATTGGATACAACAAACAAACATGCCCTAAGAAGGACTCTACCGTGGAATGAATGGAGCCGTACAAGAGGAAGGCAATCAAACATAACAAGGCAGTACAAAAGGAAGACGAATTGCCACCAGAAAAGCTTGTGATTGAGGAACATGTCTCCAACTTGATGTCTCCAACTTGATGTCTTCCAACATCGTTCAGACTTTAGGAACCATGCTCGATACAGTTGTTTTATGAGACCCTTAGTTCTTATGCTTTTATGTTGAAATATTCTTATTGATTTTATGTTCAAAAATAGATTTGAATTTAGTTCTTCGTCTAATGTCATACCGGATCCTTTGTTATAGTGTTCATGAATTTCCTATATTATTTATGAATTTCAATGTATGAAATGTGTGTTGAACTTTTAACTGCAAACACTTGAGAAAAATAAAATTCATCATTTCATTACTCAAATGTTATGTACATCAACTACATGGGCTTGGAGTTACCAAAAAACCTTTACAGCCATCTTCTCCCGGATGGTGGCCATATTGTCTTCCGACTAGTCAAACGTATCCCTGTTCACCGTCAGGTACTCTATCATTCTCAAAGTATGGGCACCACAGTTTCCCATGCAATTCACCACATGAACAACCGTTAAAATGGAATGTTATTAAAACCGATTAGGATAGAATAAGAACTTGAAACAGTCATACCCTATTTGCTGTTGGGGCACACAGTCTTTAGACACAAGTAACATCAGAAAGGGCCCATCCCTCTTATTATACGTCTTATCACTCCTCTGTCTGTTCCTGTGAAAATGCACCGCATGCAGCATCGAGGGTAAAAACCACCTTAAGCACACAACCTGTTTTTTCCTATGCGTAAATGGTACTTCCTGTCTGAACGGGTCAAACACGAAAATTTGCCCTATTGTGAGATCGACGATGGCCATGACCCAATGCATACGTCCAAGGTTGCAAGGAATCAGAACCTGTAGATGTTTCAACAAAGTGTTATCAGTGTCAAATTTTTTTATTATACACATTGACACTATGTACAATATACACTCATCATGTCAACATCGTGTCATGGCCGATTTCTTGACGGGAGCTCCTCACGTACCACCATAAGGTCATCAGGGGAACACTGGTGCTTCAGCACAAACCAACCGATTGGGGGTTTCCTGTCCTCACCAGTAGGGGTGTGCATTTTCGTTTGGTTTGGGTTGAAGTTTAACATCAAACCAAACCAATATGAATCGGTTTGGCTATATTTCAACCCAAACCAAACCAAACCAAACCAATATGATTTTTCAAACCGATCCGAACCGAACCGAACCAAAAAAAGTCAGGTTGATTTGGGTTGGTTTGGATAGGTTTATCGGATTATATTTGAACTCAAAAATCCTTTTTTTTTTTTTTTTTTTTTTTTTTTTTTGTATTATCATAAACATATTTAAGTATAAAAATATAAAAAAGTCATAACAACAAATAAACAAATAGTAAATGAATCTATGGTCCAAATAAATAAACTTAATTCGTAATTCCAATTAATGTAATAAAACACTCAAAGTATTCATAATCAATCATCAATAAAACATCTAAATATTTAATAATAATAAAATTCATAATCCATCATCCATGACTCCATTAAAAAAAATATCTCAAAACATATGATAAAGTTTTCATCCATAAATATCCAAACAAAATTCAAAGGAAATATCCTATCAAATAAATCAAGACTAATTAAAAAAATTTCCAGCCCTTCCTAAAGCTTGCTGAAAATCTTCACAACCAATGTACTGGAAACCTATAATAAACCAAATTAAAACAATTTAATTAGTCACATAAGAAAGACATTATCAAAAAATTTAAATTAGCATTATACAATTAAAGTCTTCATATATCTTAGTATCTTATCATGAATTAGAGCATTGAAAAATATTAATCAATAGTCATAGGCTCCATCGATGTAGATCCCAAAAACTCTATAGAAAAAGCCACAAAAAAAAAAAAAAAAAAAAAAAAAGTACCATGAATTAGAGCATTGAAAAATATTAATCAATAGTTATAGACTCCATTGTTGTAGATCTCAAAAACTCAATAGAAAAAGAAAAAGAAAAAGCAAAACAGCTCACCAAATAAATCAAAAAATTGTAACAATTGATGCATTCTCAAATATATTTATATATATAAAGAGAAAGAAAATGACAAATATATTACCTAATTCAACTACTTCTAGAAATTTCATCTCTTCAACTATCGATTCAAATTTAATTGACCGAGAAGTAGACCGCAACCAATTATGTGTACATATTAAGGCCTCCACCGTTTTAGCACCCAAAGAACTTCGGAATGAATCAAGAATATGCCCTTCTGTGCTGAAGGCAGACTCAGAAGCCACTGTAGATACTAGAATCGCAAACACGTCCCTAGTAATCTGTGATAAAACTTGATACTTTATGGCATTTAATTTCCACCAAAGTATAATATTAAAGTTTTCATTGTAGGGATCTTCACTTGGCTCCAACACATACCTATCCACCTCATTTTTTGTATCAATACAATCTTTCGTTTCTCGCATTTTTTTGAATTTCTGAAGCATTGCAAAATGAAAATCACCATCATGCTTATCCTTGTCTACATACATCCCATTCAATAATTGAAAATCATTAGAAGATTGAGTACCAATAGAATTAGAGTTCTGCCCATTATAACACTCATAAAGACAGCATAAAAGTTCATTCAAACCTTTTGTCATTTATTCACCCTTATCATTACCATACAAATGACCAAGACAAAATGCCACATAATCCAACTTATATCAAGGGCCAAGCACAATTGAAATAAGCAAAAGTTTGTTTATGCTTTCAATGGAACCCCAGTACTTGTCATATTTTCGCTTCATACTAGTTGTCATAGTGCCTAAAAGAGGATCTGTATTTGTACTTAATTCTGTTAACTCGGATTGAATTGAAAACACTTCATGAAAATACAGATTAGATGTAACAGACAAAGAAGCACTAAATTTCAATGTTGCATCATAAAATTTCTTCAAAAATTTAACAAATACTCTAGATGTTTCCCAATCATCAAATCTTGGTGGCCCCATCTTCCTTTTCCCACTCTCATCCTCTATGAAATAGCTGACATAATTTCCATCCTCTTCCTCCAACCGCTCAAATGCTTTTTAAAATTTTAAATCACTTTCCAACATCAAATAGGTGGAATTCCACCTAGTACACACATCCAATATCACATTTCCTTTACACTCTATTTTTTCATACTCAACACATTTTTAAAATTTTTGTAACCTAGAAGGAGATGATCTTACATATCGCACAACATTGCGAATACTAATTATTGACTCATGTATATCTTTCAAATCCTCACTAACAATTAGATTCAAAATATTAGCATAACAACGTACGTGAAAAAACTCACCTTCCAATATAATCTCATCAACAACCCAATTACCCAACTTCCTTTTCACATACTTGATATCAATATCATTGGCACTAGCATTATCAACAGTTATCGTGAATACTCTCTCTATACCCCAATCAAGTAAGCTTGCCTCAATGATTTTTCCAATGGTTTCACCCTTATGATTAGGTACCACACAAAAGTTTAAAATTCTTCTATGTAATTTCAACCCACTATCGATAAAATGAGTTGTGATAACCATATAATTAGTATTTTGAATTGAAGTCCAACAATCAGTAGTAAGGCAAACTCTTTGCTTATTAAAAGAAAACATGATTTTCAACATTACTTTCTCATCTAAATAAAGTTGATTTATATCTCTAGCAATTGTAGTTCGAGAAGAAGGATCAAATTTTGGACATGCTACAGAACAAAAGTGACGAAATCCTTCTCTTTCAACAAAACTAAAGGACAACTCATCAAGAACTATCATTTTACTCAAAGCCATCATACATGCATCTTTACTAAATCCCACAGCTATAAGATTACCGGTACCATCACCCGTATTTTTTTTTCAAAAGTCAGTACATTTTGTTTTTCATCCACCAAACGATTATGATATTTTTTGCACTGATCATTCAAATGAGTCCATAAAGTACTAGTACCAACTTTTTTACTACCACAAGCATAATCTTTACCGCAGTAATTACAAGTACATCTATTATCTCCTTCATTTTTGGTGAAGTGAACTCACACTTTTGATGGCGTTTTCGTTGGCTTTCTTTTCGTTCCAGCATCGGCGGCAACCAATACTTCATCTGTTGTTAGAGTTTTAGAAGGTTCACCTATAGTAGAATTTGAATTTTCAGCCATTGTAAACCTACAAATAAAAAACAACAATAAAATAATTAAATATAAGTGTTATTCAATTATTTTGACAATTAAAAAAATATTATATAATTAATAAATTAATAACAACAACGATTATAAATGAAGAAAAAATAACAAGTAATTATATATATATATATATATATATATGAAGAGAGAACACAACAAAGATATATATAAAAACAGATAACAAAACAGTAATTATATTATAGATATGTTATTTCTTCAAGAAGGAGTGATTGTTGTACGCCTGTACTTGTATGCATATAAATATATCTATATCTATATATATTTACACGGTTTCAAATTAAAAGAAAAGTACATACTACATGGTAATATTATATATATATATAAGAGAATTCAATAACTTAAAACAAACAAAAAGAAGTACCGAGAGATATTTTATATTATATATATATATATATATAAAGAGTTGTTCAGTACTGTAATAGTTCAGTGTATACATTGATGCTCGATGGATTGATGTGGTTTGACAGTGGGAGAATGAACATGGCATAGCTTTTTAGATTTTAGGTTAATAGATGTATAAAAAGCAGGTAGGCTTTTATTTAGTTTTAAAATAAAATAGGACAAAACCTAATTAAATTGGAAAGGAATCGTGAAAGTTAAAAGTTAAAAGTTAAAATCTTGTGAATTGCGGTTTGGTTCGGGTTAGGTGGGTTGCATTTCACGTAACCCGAGACCGAACCGTTTTGGTCGGGTTGTCCTTTTATAGACCGATTGACATTTATTTAATATTAATAATTGAATCGATCCACCCATTATGGGTTGGGTTAGTCGGTTTGGGTCGGTTTGGCGGGTTTTTGCACACCTCTACTCACCAGTGGCGATTCTGTTCTAAACATGATCTAACAATGACTGTACATAGAAAATTTACCAAAACATTAGGCAAAAGATGTATGAAACATATCAATGCAGTGTTAAAAACCTTACAATATAAACACTTACATAGAATTGTGAATCCAGTATGTTGGTCCTCGAACCGTAGACGGTGGGGTATGCTCGTTGAAGCTTCCGGAGAATCTTCAAGTACGCATCAATATGCTGACAATTTCAACATTTTGTATTGTTAGGATTCTACCATTTGTGAAAGAACTTATACAGACAATCAAGTAAGGAACATACCGTATCCTCCAACTCCATGAAGTTGGATTGAAATCGGTGGAACAAAGTGACACCAACTGGCTTGTGTAGATCCACATCATGTCTGCATAATTGTTGAAAAAGTTAGATAACCTGGTTATTTGACGTAGGTATTTGAAAATACTATAAAAAGATTGTAATTTTTAAGATTATACTTACAATTCCCCCGTCAGGTTCCTCTTGTAGGCTTTGTACTCCTCAAGCTGGTCTGGATCTACCAACTGTGTGGCACCCATTCATTTAGTGGTTGCGGCAACATCCTAGGCCACTTCGATCAACTGGGGTCTATATATGGGCTCCGATGTTGCCAGCCTCGATGTTAAATCCGGTCTTCACATCTCAAGGGTGGGGGACTCCGGTCCAAATCACTAGGTTTGGTACGGTGTGAAGAGGAACTCTCTCCCCTTTGATCGGTTGGGATCGACCGAAGGGGTGCATCGCGACGGACTAAATCTTTCCTCCTGGATCACCTGAAGGGGTGCGCAGCGCTTCGATCGACCAGAGGGTTGTGCTGTGAGGAGGAACCCTATAAGATGGGATCGGCTAGAGGGGTGCGCTGCAAAGAGCGGTACGGTGTGAGGTCTTGAAAATGTACAGGATCATGCAGCAGCTGCGACGAGCGGTCCGCGGTGAGGTCCTGGAAATTAACAGGATCATGCAGCAGCTGCGACGAGCGGTCCGCTGTGAGGTCATGAGGTAGTACTTATTTCTGTCTGTGAACCACAATGCACCTACTCTGGTTCGGTCATAACTGGCCCCCAATGATCAAGTACTGTCTCTATAGGACCTAGTACGCCCCCGTCTGGTGTCAGGGTTTGTCCCGTCCTGATAACCACTTGGCCTGTCTCTGTAAGTAAAGTCTCGATTATCGAACGGCGGACCATATTGATGGGACTGCAAAGTCAAACCCTGAAATTCTTGGATCAAGCCCATCAACTCCACATGTTGTTGATCTCATTTCTCATTACTCTTTCGCACATCCTCTTTTAAACCTCAGATATCCTCCCATAAATCTCGGACGACATCCATCACTTTAGCGAATTTTCAGTCCCAACGATCCTGAAAGGATTTCAAACTCTGTCGGTACTAAAACCGTTCACTCGATTCAAATTAAATAATGTGATACAAATATTTTAACGTACCTGTGGATGCCCTTCAACACCTCCTCGTGAGTCACCTCCAGTTCGAGGCTGTTTGGGCAACGAGAATCGAACCCGCCTATGCCTCCCACTGTCACCCTTTTGGTCAGAATCCTCCGTATCACTACGTCCGGAAGACGAACCCTCAATATCATTAGGTCCGGCAGTCGTATGTCTATCGAGATCCTAGACTTGATCAAGTATATCAGCGGTATCGGCATCGGCATCATATCGACTATCTCCCTTGTAAATGCCCTCGAAGTACCGTTCAGCCCTCTCAACTATCGTCGGCACCAATTTAACCCTCACATACATCTGAAATCGTAGTTAGACCAATGTAATTTTATACATACTAATAACTATGAACATTAACAAAAAAGATACTTACGTTTTCGTTGAAAATGTTATCCAGCTTGTCCTCCATTGGTTGTTGCCACTTCAAAATACGGGGGGATAGCTCTATTTCTCTATGGGTCCCACAGTCGATGTTGCCAAGCTCGGGGATAACCTCAAAAGCAAATATTTGTGTAATAGATAAGTACGATAAGAATCTAATACATCAGTCATATGAAAAATACATCAGTCATATGAAAAAAAATTACAATTAAAGTACGCCATCAAATTCTAAATTCTCACCAATAATGCGTGCGTTAGACCGTATATGTTGTACGTCTCCTGTCTGTGTACAGCAATGCCCTTTTGTTGCTGGCGTTATTCGAACAGCTGCCGTCGACCGACCAACGCATGCTTGAAACCATAAATGGATCGCATATACATGTGTACACCCCACAGGAACGTATCAAAAGCGTCCAAGTCCTCAACTAGAGGAAACCGTCATACTAAAACTTTCTCTCTCTCGTCCAACCCTATCAGTATCCAATTAAGCATATACAATAGGCACATCTTAACCACATTTTACTACTCGGTAAAAACACCAATCCGCAATGCATCTCTCAGATGTCCATACTCGATGTCATCTCAACCCTCAAAGTACCGCTGTTGTATGTCATTCTCTACCATAGCATAGGTCGATGTGTTGGGAATGACTCCGAACTTCAATCCGGTGATCAGACAGAACTCAATCTTTGAGAACCGGACCAAATGATGACCTAAAAGAAATCTCATCTCATCTTCCGGCCCATCGTGATGCAACTCACGAATAAGCAACCTATGGAAAATGCCACCTGAAAACTTCATCTCACGTTGCATCTGAATAAAATGTCTAAAACACAACTCAGTATACCGACACCGTTCTTCAACCAGAAGATGTTCAGGTACCCAGTCAAGTGCGTTGTCAGTATCTGAAAGGTGATTGAAATGGTCATGCCGAGTTATTTTTCCCGAGTACCATTCATCCTTTAGAGTTTTAAGCAAATTTTTCAGCTGATTCGTCATCTACATATTCAAAGAAAAAAAACATTTAAATTCATTAAAAAGCCTCGGAGAGTATATGAAAAGGCTAAGAGAAAAAATGAAAAGGCTCGAAGAGTATATGAGAAGGCTCGGAGAGCATATGAAAAGTCTCATACAATGTTTGAAAAGGCTCGGAAAAGGCTCGGAAAACGTTTTAAAAGTCTTAGAGATTCAAATAGACAAACCTATTCATAATCCCTAAAAAAGCTCGGATTACTATTACAAAGTCTCATACAACGTTTGAAAAGGCTCGGATAACGTTTTAAAAGTCTCGAAGATTCAAAATAGAAAAAAGCTTGGATTACTGTTACAAAGTCTCAGACAACGTTTAAAAAGGCTCGGAGAAGGCTCAGACAACGTTTAAAAGGGCTCGGAGATTCAAAATAGAAAAAAGCTTGGATTACTGTTACAAAGTCTCGGACAACGTTTTAAAAGTCTCGGAGATTCAAAATTGACAAATCTATTCATATTCCCTAAAAAAGCTCGGATTACTATTTAAAAGTCTCGAAAAACGTTTGAAAAGGCTAGGAAAACGTTTTAAAAGGCTCGAAAACCCAAATCTTCATCGTCTTCTACACAACTTTTTTATACATTCAAACCCTAATCTAAACATAAACTAACCCAGAGACTTAATCTAAATCAAACACACATAAACTAACAACAAAAACAAATCAAAACAACAACCAACATAAATTTATAAACAAAAACAAAATTGAAACATAACCTTACCGTGAGATTGCAGGTTCTCGTTGACTTCAAAACTGTAGGGCCACCGCCGGTGAGTTCGCCATGAGATTTACAGTCGAATTTCTTGCACCAAAGCTTTCTCTCTACACTGTTCTCTCTCTCTCTCTCAACTTTTTTCTCTCCACGTTTGAAAACACACAAACCGTCAAAAATGAGGGTATTTTTGTCTGGTCACCTAAATAGGTGCCTTTTAAACTTGAATTAGTAAAGTGGTATTATTCTTACAAAAACAGGCCAAAATATTGACAAAAAAGTTTTGAACCCTTTAAAAATATTAAAAAAAAAAATAATAAAAATAAAAAAAACTATTTTTTACTTTAACGTGTTACATTGAATTTTTTTTTTATTTTTTTATTTTGCATATGAAGTGAGTCCTATATCATTAAATAAGTGGGCAACATATCATTAACATATATTTTATTTTACTAAAACCTTTTTTTTCCTCCACCTTCTTAACTCTTCTTCATCTTTTCCATTCTTCTTCTTCCTTCTTCATTCTTTCTTCTTTCTTCTTCAAATTAAAAAATTAAAATAAAATAAAATAAAAAAGCATAGATTTTATTTTTACTCTTCTTCAAATTGAAAAAAAAAAAAATACAGATTTTTTTTAAACATTTTCTTCTCTTTCTTCTACTCTTACTTTTGCTCCGAACCTACGAGTAAGATATTTGGATGCAGAATTTGGTCGAATAGGTTGAGTACATAATGGATGTTTGGGATTTGAAGGAACTGGTGAGGATTTGTTGATTTGTTATGGTCGATCTATGATGCCATTGCACTTTATTATATTCTATTATATTATTTAGTAATGCTAAATATCATAACTAAAATCACAACTTTTCCATCACAACACATGTGGCAAACGATGTGTTAATTGGTAAGTGGATACACATTAATAATGATTTATCTTACTTATCCATGTATCCACTCATTAATTGACACATCAACGGCCATATGTGTTGTGATGAAAAAATTGTGATTTTATGTGTGATATCTAGCACTACTCTATTTCTTAATATTAAAAATATTATTAATTATTTAATAATGAAATTTATTTTAACTTAATTATTTGTTATTAAATTTTTAATACTACATTATTTTTATATTTTCAATTAATATACAGCACGTGTTTTTAGTGTTTTTATTTTTAAAATACTGTTTTCCGTATATGCTATCACACACGTTTTCAGATTTCGAAACTGAAACCAAAAATACTGTTTTCATTTTTATTTTTATTTTGGAAAAACAACAAATGAAAAATGCTTACAGAACGCACCGTTACATTTACAATGTATGAATTCAAAAGAAATCAATAAACACACTCACATATTTGAGCATCCTTATTAGTTTTGGACTTCTAGTGCTTGCATCAAGCGACTTCAATTTGTACTAGGAAAAATAATAAAATATATATATACAATTTTTCTATTATCAGTTCAAACTGATATAAAATATATCAGTTCCTTACATATGAGCTATTTCATTTAAATGCTTTGACTTGGCTGCATTAGCTACATGCAATTGTCAAACCATCTTTTAAATCCAATGACCCACATGCAAGAAACTAATATATTTTATATCAATTCGAACTGACAATAGAAAGACTATATATATATATATAAAACAATTTTTTTTCTTATATATAACATGTTTTCGAGTCGAACTGGTGTTGGATGAAAACCGAAATCAATTTGGTTTCACAAATATAAACCGGTTTGAACCGTGAACCGGACCGAACCGAACCAAACTACACTTTTCAGTTCGAATCTAGTTTTGGTGCCCGCCACTATTTTTTTTTTTTAACCACCTATTTAGACCAGATATTTTTTTTTAAAGCTTTTTTTCCATTGGTAGGATTTGAGCCGCTCACTTGGGAGTCATTTCCCCAAACCTCAAGCTCGTCCATTTACCAACTAAGTTACGCCCCTAAAAGCCGGTGCCCTCCCCTAATTAATCTACCAAGAGATTAACCATCCAAATTGTAATTTAAAGCAATGGGCCTTGTTAAACCAAATTAACCCAAATGGACGAAGATTGAAGAGATCATCTCTAACTATGTGCAATCATACAACAAGGTTAACATATTTTCACCGATTTAATTAGGATTTATCTCAAAACATTAGGGGCGGAGGGAGAGAGGGGTTGTTGGGGGCCATGGCCCCCCCTCTAGTGGTGGCAAGGTTCCGGTTCCGGTTCGGTTTTGTTTTCGGTTTCGGTTCCTAACCGGCGGTTCTAGTTCTGGTTCTGGTTCTGGTTCTGGTTCTGATTCTCGGTTTGGGTGGAACTAGAATCGGAACCGTCGGTTCCAGTTCTAGTTTTTACGGAACCGGCGGTTCTGAACCCTTTTTTTTTTAATTTAAATTTTAAAAAAAAAAAAAGACTTCTAAATTGTAAACTTGTAATAATGTAATTTTAAATAATTAAATAAAATAAAATATATAAATAACAAATTACAAAATAAACGAATGACAAAATACAAATTACAAAAGGAAATTAAAATAAAATAAACAAAATATCAAATTACAAATTACATATTACATTTCATTGGATATTTGGGAATTAGGTCACCCGAAGTTCAAAAATAACATAAAATAAATAAATGATAAATTACAAAATTAAATTAAAATAAAACAAAAAAAAATGTTAAGTTATTAGCCTTACACTTAATTTTCACTACAATTAAGTTGCCTACATATCCTCTTGGGGGGTTTAGAGGAATCGAAAGCCACGTAGTTCTCTTACATTTTATTGCAGGTTTGTTGATGACATGGACTTGTGATGACGTGAATACGTGATCCACATCTTCTATTCCGGGCCCGTTGTACTTGTCTCTCCACTTTCATGTTCGTCATTTTTGAAGAAATCGTATGTTATCTCATGTTCGATTTCTTGTTGTCTATATTGAGCATTTGTCCAATCATCCACACAAACCTGTATCTGGAGTGCTTTCGGAGTCAAGCATGAACGCCTTTCATCTAAGATATTCCCCCCGGCGCTGAACTCTTGTTCCACCGCCACTGTAGAAACTGGTGTTGAAAAAATATTTTTGGCTATGATAGCCATGATTGAATAGTACTTTGCGTACTCTTTCCAATATTGTAATATATCAAATTGTTTCTCTAGCGTATCTTCTATAAACTCATAAGAATCATTTAGATAAGATTCAAGCTCATAATACTTGTCAATGCTTGATGAAGAAGAAGATCTAGGTTTTTTGGTTTTTTTTTTATAATAGACTATATCCTAAATTCAAAAATCCGGAGGATGATGATATGGGCTGTGCAGTTTGTGTTCGTGTAACATCTAAGTTGAGTGAGGATCCATAAACTAAAAGATATTCATCATATAAAAAATACAATAATTTCTTAATTCTATCATAACATGCATTAACATTATATTCTATGTTTAAACCTTGGATGCCATAATAACCATTGAGATAATAACAAAAATTTTGTAATTTACAACGTGGATCAAAAATCATGACAATCAAATAAATATCTGGCAACTCATGATAATAACGTAACTATTTTTCCTTCATAGCATTAACGGTTTCCCCTATTTCTATGTCGGATTCATAATAAACAAATGCACCAGCAATATTTAGACTTTCAATAATAAATAAATGGGTTGTAGGATAATAAACACCAGATAAATTTGTTGTAGCAGTATGAAAAAATTTTAAAAAATTGAAAACGTTGTAACAAGCATCCCAATAAGATCTATAAAGTTGAATGTCAATAAGATGAAATTGAATAAAAGAAACTAATAAATCTCTATACTCGTAACTTTGAACAAGCAATTTATAAGTAGAATTCCAACGTGTTGGAACATTACAAGCAAATCTAACGGCACGTCTACCATTTTGTTTACAATATTTTACCCATGCATTCATTATAGAAGAATGTTTCCATAAAAACTAAAGGGCTTGTTTAATAGGTAGAATAAAATGATCAAGAGTTTCTAATCCTTTTTGAACACATAAATTTAAAACATGGCATGCACATCTTTGATGAAAAAATGCACCACCAACAAATGGTTTGCATAAATTAATTAAAGATGGAATAGCAGCAGCATTGCTAGAAGCATTATCAAAACCAATTGCAAAAGATTTGGTCTCAATTTTATACTCTGAAAAAATAATTCTAAGCATTCTAACAATATTTTGAGCAGTGTGTGAATCATCAAAAAATCTAAATGCAAGAATTCTTTTTTGGATATTCCATGCATCATCCATAAAATGGCAAGTGACACCCAAGTATGAATGTGATCGTTAATGGTCAGTCCATATGTCGGCACATACGGAAACACGATCGTTATATTTTTCAAAAAATCTTTCTAACTTTTTTTTTTCTTTTACATAAATCTTTTCAAGTGTATATACAAGAGTGGATCTAGGAACATGGCATGCAGCAGGGTTTAATGCTCGTCGACAATAATTAATAAAACCAACCCTTTCACCAAAACCGAATGATAAGTGTTCTACTGCTACCATTCTAGCTAATTCTTCCCCATTTTGTTCATCAGCATAACAAAATAATTGTTGGTTAGGAGTAGCGTACCTGGGAATTTGTGTTTGTGACCTCGATCTGGTCTCTGCTTCTGGATGTTTGGTTTGAATATACTTCTGATAAGTGTCATATCCTCCGGATTTGGACCACTTATATACTTTTTTGCAATAATTGCAAGCCGCTACATAGCTTCCATCTTCTTGCCTAACTTTCTTCATATGTTTGACGAATAGATCAGATTTGCTCTGCTTCGGATCTGGTTCGTCCTCATCTGCTTCCGGTGGATCAAAATCATAATCCGGAGGTGTATCAATATCAAGCATATTTTCTGAATAGCTTGTCAAATTAGGGCCGGGGGGGTGGCATTATGATCGGGTCCTGAAATTATTAAAGGGGGAGGTAGGAATGTTTAGGCCTAGGTCTTCAGCATAGGCCCGCCGTTGCAGATAATCATGATAGGTGGTGTCGTTATGACCGAGATTATCGACCATTTGACCCTTACCTTTCATCGAAATCGAACACCTAGGATCGTCATGGTCGTGACCCCTTCTATTTCCACCACTTGCCATTAGATTGGACGGAATAAATTTGGGACTAGAGAAATACTGAAAATCTGAAATAGATAATTGAAAACTTAGAACTTAGAAGAATAATACTATAAAGTATAAATCTATGTTCTATAATAATATAATACTATAATAGTAGATTAGTAGTAACTAGTAAGTACTAAGTACTATTATAATAAGTACTAAGTAGTAACTAGAAATAAGATAAATTGCAAATAAAATAAATTGCAAATAAATGAAATTGGAAACTTAGTATTTAGTAAATACTAAATAGTAATTGGTTATTCGGAAATTAAATAAATTAGAAATAAGATAAATTGTAAATAAAATTAATTGCAAATAAAATATATTGGAAATAAAATATATTTTAAATAAAATTAATTGCAAATAAAATTAATTGCAAATAAAATTTATTGGAAATAAAATTAATTGCAAATAAAAAAAATTACAAAATTAAATAAATAATAAAAACCTTGGAAACTTGGAGTCTTGGAGAGTTGGAGAGTGTTGGAGACTTGAGAGTTGAGTATTGAGACAATGAAACTTGAAATAAAAATTAGAAATTTAGAATTAGAGATTTAGAGAATTAAGAATAGAGAGAATTGAGATTTGAGAGAAATAGAGAATGAGAGGAAAATAAGAAATTGGTGTGAGATTGTGAAAAATAATGAAAGGGGAGGAGGGTATTTATAGATAACAAAAAAAAAAAAAATTAGTATTAAAGGGGTGGCCGTTGGGCCTCAACGGTCCAAAAAAAAAAAAAAAGAACCGGCCGATTTGAACCGAACCGGAACCGCCGGTTCCAGGACGGTTCGAACAGGCTGATTTGTTAAACATTAGAACCGGAAAACCGGTTTCGGTTTCGATTCCGGTTCCGGTTCCACGGTTGGAACCGGAACCTTGCCAGGTCTACCCCCCTCCCTCCAAAAAAAACTATAAAGTTCATATTAAAAAAATTATTAAGCAGTTATAAAATTTTAACTTTTTTCATTTTGGTCCCCCTAATTTTTTTGATTTTGTAAATTAGCCCCCCTAATCTTGAATTTCTGGCTTAGGCCGTGTAAACCATAAATATTTATGTGACAAAAATCAACTTTTAACTTTACAAAATGAATAGACGAAAGACAATTTGAAGGGAGAGGAAAGAAATCACATATTCACATGGTCACTTGAACTTGCTAGAGGTGAATTACATCTCCTTCAACGAAGACAATTTGAACTATTTTTTTGAATTTTTCTATATATCTTCCATTTTTCCAACGTCTTTACATTTAACAAAATCTGGATAAATAGTTCTAGTACTTGAAAAATTCTCAAATTTTATTTATAGTTAGATTTCAATGAACTCATCATTCACAAAAAAAATCATATCAAAATTCATACAAATCGATGTGATTTCATCAAGGTATGGATCGAAATTAAAGTAAGGGATCTCTTACTTAAGAGTTACTATATATAATGATTTTATATTTTATTCAGAATGAAATTTCATTATTTAAGTTGAGTTCCACCTTTTGCACATTAAATCACTAAGTTTGAGGATACGCATCCTTTATAGTGACATAGTGGGAGTAGCATTCGGAAATATGCTTTAAAAGTTGATCTTATTAGAACTCGATAGACCCCTAATCTGATCGGTGTTATATTTTTTAAAGTTTGATGAAAGTCGATAAATATGTTCTGTCTCTGCGAAAAGCCATGTCACAATCAAATTGATTTTGCTACACTTTCATGAACACGTACACATGCAAGCTAGCTAATAAACATGGACCCCCCATGTTAGGGGGGTACTACTTCTCTTGTTTGGTGTGTAACAATTTATTGTGATCATAAGAATTAAATCTTCATGAAACTTAACTAAAACATAACACATGGATATGATCTTGAAATTAATTCTAATATATATATATATAAGGTTTCAAGTGTGGGATACATTAATATTTTTTTCAAGCGGAAACGTTACAAAATAATACGATCACTTTTAAAAGTATGTGCAGATTATTATGTAGAGTTACGTACTCAATCTCGTAAAAAAAACGCGTTGAATCTCACGTACACTTGGTAATTATTATACATATATGGATAGAAGAAAATAGAATGAGCCAACCCTGGTTGAATTGGTCCATGAGGACCATGACTTTTCCATTTTCGGTACCTTCTTAACATACCGATCGTTTGAAGGTTATGGTAACGGTCCATTACGTCATTACCTTTCAAATATTGGTCATATCAATCAATTAATTAAGGTACCCCATCCTTGGAAGATTTATGGAAATGTATTGCATGTATACCAATCTTTTGGACAATAGAAGGATCATCCATGACTATGATCTCCATTATCCACCCTTTAAGCTATTGTTTTCGTCATATTAAAGGCATCGTGTCATTTATATATAATTCCCATACCTCACAAATTCTTGCATACACAAGCACACATCACTACATGAGGCCTCCACGGGCCGGGGGAGTAACAAAAAGCGTGGACGGCATAATTTCTTTTACTTTTTTATTATTATTTAACTATACAATATTCTTGTTTTTTAAAAAATAAATAAATAAATAAATAAAAAATAAAAAATAAACTATATAATATTCTTTTTAATTTTCACCTCCTCGAGTCCTCTCATACAATATATTTCTGATTTTTTTTTTTTTTTGACAAAATGACAAACAAAGTCAAATATTATCTAATACATGATAAATTAAAAAAAAAAAAAAAAAAGAACGATGAGTACTTGATCATGATGATGCGATTGGTTGTATTATAGATAAGCCAGATATAAAATTTGAGGAAAAAAAGAAAAGAAAAGATAATGAATCCTATATTTTAAAAAAAGAAAAAAAAAAAAAAAAAAAGTATGAGAAATATTTATATAGCTATGTACCTAGTGTGATGTGAGCGAGATTTGAACCTAAATCTCTTTGTATAAGGACAAATTTAGTACCAAAAGTCAAGAAGCGTACTTAAATTTAGTAATCTGATTACAATATAAATAACTCAAAACCCCTCTCAACGACGGTAGTGTAAGCGAGATTTGAACCTCTCGTATAATGATAAATAGTACCCACATTTAACTAAAATGCTTAAATTTAGTAATATTTAAATAATTATAGTAGAAATTATTCAATTGCTTGTGTTCGCTTAGATTAATTATAGTGGAGATCGATAAACTGTGTTCCCTTTCTGCCCATCCTAAATAGCTCATCGTTGGACCAACAGTAATTAAAGGCATGAAATTCACACAACCGGCCATGCACTTCTGTTGTTAATTTCTTTAAGATCAGTAGCACAATTAAGAACACTAGGGCCCCATTTCGTTCCAGGTAATACTGTAATAGCTAGCGATAAAAGTGTATCTCTGGAATCTAAAATAGATTTCAATTTCTTCTCAATCAATCAATGTGTATTGTATGAGTTATAATAGTTTAGATGCGTATCGTGTGTATGTATTAATGTATAAAAGCAGCTGTAAATTAAGTGTAAACGCGGTTTGGAGTCCATGTATGCATGGCAATTTGCTCAGGTCAAACATAAGAAGAGAGTTGATCATGATATGGTCAAACACTGCACTAGTAGTTATGTTGTCAAGTCTAAATCGACATGTCATGTGGGCCTCCGTGGTCGGCTGCATCCTATACCTGCATGCAAATTCTAGTATAAACATATTTCAATAAAAAATCTAATTTAATTTCAAATTATAGTTAAAGTTAGAGCAATATATTAGAGATGCTCTGAACATATACTTTTTCCATGGATCACCTACGTACTACCCTCCAAGCTATCAACTTTTGGGATAATAAACATTTCCGGTGGTTCATAAATCACATCAATATTACACATATGGTAGGCTTGATAGCTAACATATGACTCTTATTAATTTTATAAGTACGTGTATGGAGTTTTCTTCCCATTATTATGAGAATATATATATATATATCTTTTTATTAGAATAGATATCTGAACAATAATGTTTGATCTTATCTTGAATTTATATATTTCATGGATACTTAAAAAAATAAAATTCACATCATTGATTTGAACTTAATTACACAAATTCAACTGAAATTAACTAAACAGCACCGGAGTTTGAAAATGAAACCCTTTTCTTTATTAGTGCTTATTTTCATCTTTGAATTAAGCTCAAACTTATTGCACTTTTGACTCTGCATGTGCATGTATCATCGATTCAATAGTTAATTATGGTTTTTTTTTTATAAATAATTTTGATTTTAGTTTTGTTATTTTGGGAACAATGAATTTGGTTTTAAGCTAAAATATATATATACATTATCGATCCCAATAAATTCATAATCAATCGATTTGATATATGTTAAATAAGGCAATAAGCAACTGAAATGGAGCTTTTTCAAAAAAACAAAACAAAAACAAACAAACAAACAAAAACAAAAACAAAAAAAAAAAACAAAAATAGCTTGCCCATCATTAATGGCGTCCAAAGCAATGGACCCATATGTTAATGGATGCTAATGCAGTAGCTTGCCCATCATTATAATTAAAGTCGAAACAGCCAAGTATGTGATTGTGTCTGTTTATAGACACCCATACCATACAGCCACACTACAAGTTACAGCCTGTATCAGCCTCATAGTTACATACACTTGTGTATACATATAGAGGCATTATTTAGCATGAGATCTTATCAGCCTTTTCATGTGGGATTCTCCCAAACTATAAACAATTTTGTAGTGCTATAGTACGGTTTATCACATGTGATAAATTAATATACGATAATATATATATCAGACAGTCAGCTCCCTCAAATTAAACTTGGCTGTCTAATCTTGTTTGGGTTTGATCATTTCATGATCTTAATGCATGCCTCAAGCCCTCAACTACTTGTATATAATCATCAATTATATGCATTATTTATCACCATAAATCAAGAAATTGATGACAGTTCATGAACAACTCCTATTCTCACTATTTTGCGAGGAAGCATAAATGTAGAAATGGTGAGAAATAACGCTCTTTTTATGTTGAATTTTGAAAGTATCACTAGTTTAAGATAAAGTAAAGGAAATTGATTTTATGGATCTACTTCAAATAGTAGCTGAAGCAAGCGACGATAATGAGAATCATATTTTTGACTATGTTAGATTTGCCTACTTGGATGATAAGGAGGGAAATCTTGATCCACATATTGTTTATCATGCTCAAGACTTAGGAATAAAGGTTGAACAAGTGATCAGAGAATAAGTTGGTTTACATCATAGAGTTAGTGTTAGTAGCTCTTCCGATGACCAATATACTTCTAATGAAAATAGCGGAGGAAAATATGATGAGGATATATGGTGAGGATGAGGTTGGGATTCTGATGCTGATGCGGTAGGAATGTAGGATGGAATGCAGGTGCAACAAGTTGGGATATTCGTAGAGGAGGTTGGGATACTAGTGCGGCAACTTAGAATGCTGGTGTAGGTAATTCTAATCAAAATCGTGGTAGATAACAAGAAGGAATGAGTCAAATTGATAAAGATTTTTTTGACTATGACTCTCTCCTCAAAGAGTCTATACACAGAAAATAGTTTTTTGGGTGATTGGCAAACAATGTCAAGTTCCTAGGTACCATATTATGGTAGTTATGATGGCTACAATATATTTGATTGTCTTTCACCACAAATGTCATATGCAATACATAAGCATGCAGATCATCAATATCCACCAAGTTAGGTAAATCCAAACTACTCAATTCATAGATCCATTGGAAAAGATCAAGCAACATACACATAGGCCTCTACCAGAATGTGGGTGGATATCACAAGTGATTTTCGTTGTCTTATGGAGGTTTTTCCCCTGATTTTTGCTTTGTCTTGCAAGAAGAGTGGCCCTATTTCTGAGTTCAGTTTTTGGGATGGTCAATCGTAGAAGTGGGATGTTTCCTTAAGAAGACAGCCTTTTGATTGGAAGGTCATGCAATGGAGAAGTTTTATTTCTTTCTTGGAGAAGATTCCCATTCGCAAGCTCTTTCAAGATTCTTTGGCTTGGTCTATGTGTCTCAAAGGCATCTTTTCGGTTGGTTCTTTTCGTCGCAGCTTTGAAGATTCTTGTTCTGAAACCTCTCCTTCTTCTTGTATGGATCTCATTTTCTCTTGGCAGAAGATTTGTCTGCCTAAAGTGGAAGTTTTTATGTGGCAACTTCTGAAAGAGAGATTAGCGGTTAAGGAGGTTTTGTCTCAGTTTGGTTTGGGGTCTCAGATGGGGACGGTGTGCAAGCTGTGCAATCTTGGTTTGAATCTATTAATCATCTTTTTTGCATTTTGTCTGGACTTGGAAGTTACGGACCCTGTTTTGGGGTGGTGGGATATAGTTTGTTCTCGGAATGTTTCATTGGAGGGTTGGTTTTGGGTTGGCTTGGTCTTTGTCCCTCTCCTCGTAATGTCAAAGTGTGGAAAGCTATGTTTTGCACAGTGGTTTGGTCGACTTGGGAAGCCAGAAATCAGGTGGTTTTCAATGCAAAAGTTCCTTGTTTTGCTCTTTTGGTGGACACGGTTAGGTTCAGAGCCGTTTGGTGGTTCAAACATTACGGAGTTAGGATTCTTGAGCCAATCACCTCATTCTTGATTTAAAAGAGAGTGTGGATCCTGTTTCCGTTAAGAATCGCAATGATGAAGTGCAGTCTCCTCCTGCATCTGATTCTTTATTCTTCAATGTCGATAGGTCGACCAAGGGCTCAACCGAGTTAGCTGGTGTTGGCGGCGTGCTCAGGGATTCTAAAAGGGATGTTCTTTGTAGTTTCTCCTTTTTTATCGGTGCTCAAGAAGCCATTACGACTGAAATCTCGGCCATTCAGAGGGCTTGTGAACTGTGTGTCTCCAAGTCTAATCTCCATAGCATGAACATTGTTATTATCAGTGATTCGAAGACCGCAGTTTTTTAGATCAATAGCGCTAGTTGTGATAGTCTTAAGCATGTTAACTCTATTTATGATATCCGCCCGCTCCTTTTTGCTGATGCATGGCAATATCAGGATTGTTCACATAAGCCGGACTTCAAATTCGCGAGTTGACTCTCTTGCTAAGAAATGATCCAGTATGAATGGGGATTTTGTGGATTGAGGTGTTCTCTATTGAGTTTTTTGGTCGGTCTGGTGTCTGGTGTTTTCCTTTCCTGTTTCCTTTTATTTTTGGGTTGGTTATGCCTTGTGTAGCTTCTGTTTGTTTTGTGCTTCTTTTGCTTTTTGGTTGTTGCTTTGCCATGTTTTTTGGTGGCTTTGTCCCCTTGTTTTTTGTCCCCTTTAGCCTCCCCGGCCTTTAATATATTCGTGTAGTTTCAAAAAAAAAAAAAACATACACATAACATATTAATAACTACCTTGAAAACTATACAAGCACATTTTCCTGATAAAATTATTATTTGAATCAAGATGAAAATGTACCTTTAATATCCGTTTGGAAGAGCTTGTCTACCGGATAAAAGAACTTCTTTAATTAAAAAAGCTCTTTTAAAATTTTTTTGTATCGTTTGGTTGCCACTCAGTAAAGCTTTTAAATGATTAAAAAAGTTGTTTTACGTCTACTTGGAGAAACCCAAATTTAAAGCTTTTCCAAGTAGATCTTTTGGATTTTTTTTAATAACACTAAATTCTCCAATATAACCTTGTAATTTAATATTTGCTAAAGTATTTTGGTAATTCTATCATTAAAAAAGTTCTATTTAAATTGACAACCAAAAGACTAACAACTTTCATTTAAAAGCTCTACCTCTAAAAGATATACTTCTAAAAGATTTATCGCAAAAAGATCTACTTGAGAAGCTATCTCAAACACTCTTATTTTGGTATTGAATTTTAGACATGCAATATTTTATGTATGAATTATGATAGAATCATGTAACTATATTCTTTTATAATAATTTTATTTATTAAATATTTAATTTCTTTATATGGTATATAATATTATAAAAGTGAAACAAGACATTATTCTATTAAATACTTAATTTTAAAAATTATAGGTAGATTCTATCTATGTTATAATTTAGGGGTTTTTACAATTTGGTCCCTATCTAATTGGGAAAAGACACTTTTTTACTTGCTAATTGATTTTTCAACAAATTGGTCCTAATATAATTCAAAATACAACAAATTGGTCCTAAAATACAACAAATTGGTCCTAATTTTTTACTAACCGTAGGACCAATTTGTTGTATTTTGAATTATATTATGACCAATTTATTGAAAAATCAATTAGCAAGTAAAAAATGGTCTTTTTCCAATTAGATAGGGACCAAATTGTAAAAACCCCTATAATTTATAATAAGTTCATAATTATGCTAATTTATTATTAAAATATGATTCATTTGATGTATAACTACTTATTTAAGATTGTTTAAAATTTAAATAAAAATTTCTAAATTATCTATCTTTTTTTCAATTTTTAATAAAATATACTCCGACATCGATATTATCCCCGAAATATCCATAAATTTAAAAGCTCAATATCGATACTGATACCAATATTTTATTCCTTGAATTGATATTGACCATTTAACCAAAGTATAAAATAATTTAACAAAAAAGTCATTAGGTAACCTATATGCTGCGAAGTCCACACAATCGTCTGAGAGTTTGAGACTATGCCGATTGCCGACTGCCAGGGCAATATTAGGTTTGGACAATAAATAGAATGGGACACTCGGGATTTTTGGTGCAAATTTGCTAGAAGATCACATTTGATCTCATCAACAGTATTCATAATCCAAGATATTTAACTGTATTACTTATATTTAAGGTTGCACATTAGGGAAATAGGGATGGATATAGGTCCCACCATCCCCATCCCCACTTCTCAAACCCTTTCCCATCCTCCTCCCCCCCCCCCCCCCCCCCCCCCCCCCCCCCCCCTCCATTTCCCCGTTTGGGGAAAATGGGGATGGGAGAGTTTTGTGGGGAGATCCCCCATCACCATCCCCATTTTTCCCGTTTTTTTTTTTTCCATTTTTCCCTGTTTACCCCGTTCCCTCATTTTCCCATTTGACTAAAAATTACAAATTAAACTATAAAAAAAAAAAAAAACAAAAAAAAACAAACATTCGATTACAAATACAAAATAAAATCCATTAATGCATTACAAATATAAAATAAAATACATTACAAAATAAAGTATTTCAATAATTCAAAGTTTAAAACCAAGGCAACTTTACATATGAAGCAACACAAACTTAAAATAAAAAATAATAAATAAATAAATAAATAAATAAAATAAATAAATAAAAATTAAAAATCACTTCACATATGAGGTATTTATAGTTAGGTTTCAAATAATAAAAAAAAATTAAAATATATATATTTATAATATATTGGGGGAAATGGGGAAATGCTCCCCTCATCCCCATCCTCATTTCAATATATTAGTGGGGAAAATGGGGAAATGAGGATGGGGGGAGGTCTCCCGATCCCCAAACCCCCATCCCCATTTCAATTTGGGAATGATTTTCATCCCCTACCCCCCACCTTCCCCATTTTTTTTCAAAAAATTTCTCCTAAATGGGGATGGAGACGCAGGAAAATGGGAATCCGGAAGAAAATGTACAACCCTACTTATATTATCATAGAAAAATATTATTAAACTATATTAATTATAGGTGTACTTTTAGTCACATTTATTTACTTTTGATGCAGATACAATCTCAATAGAATTAGCGAAAGATAATTGCTTTCTCTTCTTTTCTTTTTTTCTTTTTCTTTTTTCCAAATTTTGAACTAATCTTTATGATTTGTGTGCGACAGTTGTTTTCAGATAAAATGAAATACACCGGTCATTATTATTTCATGATTTTATGAATTCGTTAATTATGTTTAAACTTAATAGCACCAGACCCCCCCTAAAGTGTATATGAATTTGCAATGTGCCCCCTGAATGTTTTTTTTCGACGGTAAACCTCTCGAACTCTCATTTTATTTACATCTGCTTGTTTTATTGCTCCATGAGGAGAGGGCATCTCTATAAGGGTGGTACAAAGAAAAGGAGAGTTCGAGGGTTTTACCGTCGAAAAAAAACATTTATGGGACACATTGTAAATTTACATACACTTCAGGGGGATCTAGTGCTATTAAGTCCTATTTTTAAAGAGATTTCTGAATTGGCTTCTTAAAAATTATAGTAATTCTACGAGACGATTGTTTTGTGTAATTAGAATCGACTTTTAGTCATTTGAGTTTTAAAAGCATCAGAAAACACCTAAATACATTCAGACATATACAAAAAATCGGCTATTTTTTCCAAGAGTTTTGGTGAAGACTATTATCATGCTTTTTTTTTCAAACATTTGGTCTTTTATGTTAAATAAATGCATTTTGATCAATTTCATTATTTTGTGACAAATCCATCAAAGAGTCAACACAAAAATTGTTATTTTAGCCCATTAACTCTTATCAATGGTTATGGTAAACATCATAGCAATTATTGTTGAAAAAAATGATGTGGTAATTTATCCTAAGATAATATGGTAGTTATAATCATCAATGAAAAATCTGATGATGTCTAATATTATTACTATTATTTTTTTTTTAAGGAATTATTATTATTATTTTAAATTTTTAAGAGTGAATTGGTTTTTTTTTTATTAGATTATTTTAAATTAACTCTATTTTTTTTTCTTTTTCAAGTGGAGATGAGGGAGGGGTAGTGTAACCTCCCCACATCCCCATTTGACGTTGCCCCATTGACATCTCTAACCTCGCTAAAACCTGTTACACCCCTAACTTGATCAATTAATATTGAACATATATATGTGAAACTTCAAAAAAAAAAAAAAATTAATTAAAAATTAAATAAATAAAGTTACTTTTTCATTAGTTATTCCAGCCCACCCGCCCTACCTCATTGAAATTAATGAACGAACGAAATAACTGATAACTGCTTCTTCAATCTCGCTATTAATAATTTTTCTCTCACGACTCATGAGCACACATTTTAAACGTACTTTTGAGTATAATAATATACATCAAAATACTTTTACCACTCATATATAGGGGTGTGTAGGATCCAATCCGATCCAATACGATCTATTGGATTGGATCGGATCCAGAGAGGTGATCGGATCGAATTGGATCCTAAATTCTAAAATCTATTGGATTAGATCGGATCTTAGATTTCCGTTTGGAAATCCGTTAAATCTGTCAATCCACCTAAAATATTAGGCCTTATTTTTATATTGGACAATTTATTTTATTCACTACTTTCAATGTAAAGGCTTAACCCAAATACAATTTGATTATCATAATATATATTAAGGTCAATCCCAAATACAATTTCTAATGTTACTATTTTAGATTTTCTTTCTCAATTTCTCTTATATAGCCAACAATCCACCATCTTCTTTTCTTCTATTCTTCTTCATCAACATCACGGCTTATTAAGTTTACATTTCGAGTTGATGTATAATGTTTATAAAATTTTTGAATTATATAAAGTTTACAAGTTATGTCATGTATTTTTTAATATTAATTTTATTTGAATTAATTAGTAATGTTTGAATAATTTGTTTGATTTTATTTATTTTAGATTATAACTTTTATATATTAAGAACGACTTTCTATTAATTCGATCCATCGGATCTTATCGAATCGGATCCCACTATAAAATTGGATCAGATCGGATCTGATTGCAATTTCTTTGATCCAATAGGATCGGATCGGATCTTGGATCATGGTAAATCCATTGGATCCGGGTAAATCCATTGGATCCGATCCACCGCACACCCCTACTCATATGTATTATTATTTTTGAAGTTACGTTGCTTACATGATAAAAGTGTTGTAATGTACGTATATTATTATGCTCAAAGAATATATACCTAAAATGTGTGTTCATGAGAGAAATATTGTCGTTATTAACTTCTTTTTTGATATATCACTTGGCTACATTGACTCGAATATGAGAGATTGTTAAGTTGAATGAACAACCTTATCATCGAGCCACATTGGGTGACGCACGCTATTAACTTTTTGATATCCATTAAAAAAACAAATTAAAAGAGGTGGAGGGTTACTAGAGAATTTTATGATGAAATAAGATATGTACACTAGTATATGTATTAGAAAATCAATTTCAAAATTTAGTATTCAAATTGGTATTGATTTCGAATAAAATTAATACGATTTAAAATTCTGCATATACCTAAACAAATGGGGGATTTTCCCGAAAATCCTTACTTTTTTACAAAATGTCACATTTTTAAACGTTTTTGTCATATTAATTAGTAACTTTAGTCCCATGATTTTTCAAACAATATACATCACTTTAGTACTTTTGTTAGTCAACGGTTAATTTTTGACTAACAGTGTTATGGGTAGTTTCGACTTATTCTTTTCAAAATGTACCATGTGTAAAAAAATAATAATAATAATGATCAAAATAAAAAATATTAAATAACTTGTTTAAAATAAGTAAAAGATAAAAAATAAAAAATAAATAAAATAAAAATAAATAAATAAAAACTAAATAAACATGGGAGATCGCACCAAGTTTGATCTGGTGTGATCTCCCAAGAGCTTCATCTCCACTTAAAGAGCTTGTAGAGGGGTCATTTCCTAGTGTTTATCTATTTGGCATCTCCTACCTAAATTCCAAATCTTTTTTCAGTTTTTTTCTTTTCTTTTCTCCATGAATCCCAAATATCTTCCCTTCCATGGTTTCCAAATTTATAAATCAACGTCTTTCGATTTTTTTTTTTTGGATTTATTATTATTATTATTTTGACTTTATTGGTTGATCACAATTTTGGTGATAGGTTTGAAGATGGGATGAAGTTGGAAATGGGATTGAGTTAGAGATGGGGTTTTTTTATGGTGTTGGAGGTGGGGATGTGGTTATGGCTGATAATAATGTTGGAGATATTGTTGTGCAAAAGCAAGAATGAGTGAGGCCTTGGCATTGGCTCTGTTCAAGCTAAGAATCTAGGCATGTTGGCCAAATGGGTGTGGAGATTTGGATTGGAGGATTCTTCTTTATGGAAAAGTGTGGTATGTGCTAAGTATGGGATACCTTTGGATATTTTGCTTTGGGATTGGAATTGTGGAAAGGGAAGCTCTGTTTTCACAAGGTCGATAGGCAGCCTTTTTCTCCAAGGCTCGAAATCAGCTCAACTCATGAATGATGGTTTGAGAGTGGTGGTGGGGAAAGGTGACAGAGCTCGTTTTTGGACTGATATTATGGTGGAAGGCTTTCCTTTAAAGATTTCTTTCCCTATAATTTTCACTTTAGCGATTGATAAGATAGGCTGCATTCAAAATTTCAGGAAAAGGCAGGGGATTGAGTAGAAGTGGGAAATCATTCTTAGGAGACGTTTGTTTAATTGGGAATTAGAGCAATGGAATTACTTGGATAATATCAACATCAAAGATTCCATTACTGATTCAATTGTTTGGATTCATGATCCGAATGGGGAGTTTACTGTCAAATCTTTTTGGAAACTTCTGGGTGACGGTTAGACAGTGCAAGATTCGTTTCACAAGAGGGTGTGGCATGGCTACTGCCCTTCCAAGGTAGAGCTCTTTGTTTGGCAGCTTTTACATGGGAGGACTCTTGTTGGGGAAGTGCTTTCCCAGTTTGGTGTTTAGGCTGGTTTGAATCTGCTTTGCCTGTTCTGTCAACTTTACTTAGAATCTATTGACCACCTCTTTTTGTTATGTAAGTGGTCTTGGACGCTTTGGCAAAGTTGCATGAAATGGTGGGGGATTTTCAACTGCTCCTCATGATCGGTGATGGATTGGTGGATGGGTTGGTGTAGGCTTTGTCCTAAGAAAAATTCAGAAAAAGCTTAGAGTTCTTTGTTTTTTACGGTAGTGTGTTATATTTGGGAAGCTAGAAACTACAGAGTTTCCAAGGATGGTGTTTTGGATTTTATTCAGTTGGAGGACACGGTAAGATTTAGAGTGGCTTGGTGGTTCAAGCATTTGGGTGGTGGATCGCCGGATCCTATTACGCACATGGTTTTGAACATTGTCGAGTGCTGTTCTAAAGTCTCAAAGAAAAAGAACCCTAGGCTGGCTGTTTGGATCCCTCCCCAGTTCAATGCCTTGAAGTTTGAAGTTTGAAGTTTAATGTTGATGGTTTGACTAGTGGTAATCCGGGTCCAGCAGGGATAGGTGGTTTTTTAAGGGATCATCAAGGGAAATTTTGATGCTTTTCCTCTGCCTTTATTAGGATCCATGATGTTATTTCTACTGAGATCCTAGCCATTGCAAAAGCTTGTGATCTCTTTAGGTCAAAACCAAAGTTAGCAAGCAAGAATCTCATTATTGTCAACGATTCGAAGACGGCAGTGGAATGGGTGAATTGTAGCAACATCGGTAGCTTCACTCATGCGCAAAGTATCTTAAACATCTGCAGCATTCTGGGTTCTTTTAACCAAGCCTCAGTTATTTTCAATCCGAGAGAGTCCAATTCCTTTGCTAACAGATTGGCCAAAAATGTAAAAGTGAATAGAAGAGAGAATTTGTTGGAATAATCTTCATTGATGTCAGAGTGCAAATATATATACAACTTGTTTACTTTCTCTACAAGTCTATCACTTCCTACAATTAAGCTATCACAACTACAATATAGCAAAGTTTCAGGAATACTAACTATAATCAAGGAACACATAAGGTAAACAAATATTTACTATTAATACAAAGGATATGACAGATTTTACTTTCCAACACTCCCCCTCAAGTTGGAGAGTGGATGTCTTGCACTCCCAACTTGCGAACCATAGGAACAAAAAATTCCTTTCCCAAAGCCTTGGTCAAAACGTCAACAAGCTGATTTGTAGAACTCACAAATCTTGTTACCACAAAACCATCTTGAATCTAGTCTCTTATAAAATGACAATCCATCTCTATGTGCCTTGTACGTTCATGAAAAATAGGATTCGCTGCTATGTGTATTGCAGCCTTATTGTCACAATACAACAATACAGCCTCTTGATGTAAAACCCCCAAATCTCTGAGTAAATAACGAAGCCATGTCAATTCACAACAAGCTCATGTCATTGCACGATACTCTGCTTCGGCTAAAGAAAGGGAGACTGTTTTCTGTCGCTTTGATCTCCATGAAATTAATGAGGGGCCTAGAAATACACAGTATCCTGTAGTAGATCTTCTCGTAAGTGGGCATCCTACCCAATCTTAGTCAGAGTAGGCTTGCAGCCGAAGATCAATGGTTGAGGAGAAGAAGATGCCTTGGCCAGGAGCAGATTTCAAAAAGCGCACAACCCGTAAAGCTGCTTCCCACTGATCCTTTTGAGGTTGGTGCATAAACCTGCTCAATATATGGACATAATATGTAATATCCGGCCTTGAAACTGTGAGATATATTAATCTCCCAACTAATCGCCTATATCGTTCTGGATTTTTAAGTAGCTCACTCTTATCAGATAATTTTAAACCACGTTCCATGGGAGTATCGATGGGAGCTGCCCCTAATAAACCTGCATCCTTAATGATTTCCAACGCATACTTTCGTTGAGAAATAAAAATGCCATTCATAGATGCAGAAATTTCAATACCAAGGAAATACTTCAATTTACCAAGATCTTTAAGGCGAAATTTATTATGCAAGAACTTCTTGATATCAGTTATACTCACAGGATCATTGCCAGTAATTAAAATGTCATCAACATATATTAAAATAGCAGTAAAGGACTTGCCTTGCTTTGCTTCATGATGAATAGAGAATAGTCAGCTTTTGATTGTTCATACCCAGTTGAACGAATGACCTCAGAGAATTTAGCAAACCATTGGCGAGAAGCTTGTTTCAACCCATATAGTGACTTGTGGAGGC
The DNA here is from genome assembly GCA_035582765.1 of Acer negundo. Classification (NCBI taxonomy): domain Eukaryota; kingdom Viridiplantae; phylum Streptophyta; class Magnoliopsida; order Sapindales; family Sapindaceae; genus Acer; species Acer negundo. The sequence continues at coordinate 24,550,790 of CM069236.1, forward strand.
GACAAACCAAGTGTTCCTCCCCCTGTCGCCGAAGCCCTGGCAGTAGAGACATGTAAATTTCTTCATGGAGGTCACCATGGAGAAAGGCATTATTAACGTCGAGTTGATGAAGGGACCAGCCACGGGCAGTAGCTAGAGCCAATAAACAACGAACAGAGATGATCTTGGCTGTTGGAGAAAAAGTATCCTGATAATCAACCCCCTCCAATTGAGTGAACCCTTTTGCCACAAGGTGGGCTTTGTACCGCTCAATTGATCCATCAGACTTAAGCTTGATCTTGTAAACCTAACGACAACCAATGGGAGTCTTACCAGCCGGAAGAGGAGTGAGAGACCAAGTGGCATTTGCTTCGAGAGCCTGTAATTCGGAATGCATCGCTGCTTGCCACTCAAGGTGAGCGACTGCCTCAGAATAAGACCTTGGCTTTGTGACAGTACCAAGTTGAGCAACAAAAGAGTGATACACAGGCCGATATCTATGATACGAAACATAATTTGTCAAAGGATAGTGTGTACCTTTGGTCAGACCCGGAACAAAAGAAGGCGATTGGTAGAAGTAAACGTTGGAGCAGACATAATCATTGAGTTTGACCGGTGGAGCGGTCTAACGGCTAGAACGACGGAGTGGTTCTGGTGGTGGAGCGGGAGGCTCGGGCGAGAGGAGGGATGGATCGGGTGAGAGAAGAGAGTGGTCCGAGACAGGGGGTGAGGCTCCCATCGTCGGAGATTATGGGTCAGAGGGCGCCGGTTCGATGATGGCCGAAAGTGATGAGTCGAAGACTGTTTGTGGGGAAGAGGAAAGTATGTGGTCGAGAGGAGGCGGAGGAGACTGTGTGGTGGGAGGGGGAGAGTCAAAAACTGAGTCAAATGTATCATGGGTCAGTAATGGAATTGGGACAGAATTATGGTCCAACAAAGATGCAGCAGAATTGGGCTTGACAAAGGCATATGGAAAAATATTTTCATGAAATTTCACACCCCGGCTAGTAAAAACATTTTTGGTCGATAAATCGAATAATTTATATGCTTTTTGACCGATGGGATAGCCGATGAAGACGGAGGGCACGGCACGACGATCAAATTTGTGAGAAGTGTGAACGTTGGTAGTATAAACAAGACAACCAAACACACGGAGATGAGAATAAGAGGGCGGTTTGGAATAAAGAAGTTCGAAAGGAGTTTTGAAAGAGAGAACCGGTGAAGGTAACCGATTGATGATGTGGACAGCGATGAGAGCACATTCGCCCCAAAATTGTGAAGGGAGTTGAGCATGAAATTTTAAAGCACGAGCCACCTGTAAGATGTGACGATGTTTGCGTTCCACAACCCCATTTTGTTGAGGAGTGTAAACACAAGAATGTTGAAAAATGATACCCTTATCATGAAAAAATGAACGAAGTGAGATAAATTCCCCACCATTGTCACTTCGAAAAGTTTTAATGCGAGATTCGAATTGAGTGAAAACATAATTGAAAAATCGTTTTGAAATTGATTGCGCCTCATTTTTGTGACGCATTAAAAAAATCCAAGTGAAACGTGTATAATCATCAACAATGGTAAGAAAATAATTAGCACTAGAAAGAGAAGAGTGTCGATAATGACCCCAAATATCACAATGTATAATTTCAAATGCCTTTGTAGAGGAAATAGTATTAGTACCAAAAGGTAAACGACTCTGCTTAGCCAAAGGACATGTATAGCAAGCATTTTTTGACTCAACAGAAAAATTTTAAAAATTCTTAACAATGAAGCTTAAGCGAGAGGGTGATACATAGCCTAAGCGACTATGCCAAAGGTCGGTAGATGAAATGGCGAGGTTGCAGGCAAGTCGGTTTGTAGGTGAGGAAGGGTTGATCAAAGATATCTCTGTTGCTAGTGCCACCAAATAGTATAGTCCGTCATGTTGTTTACCCAAACCAATCGTCCTCCTCGTAACCAGATCCTACAAAATACACCAATAAGGGAAAAACGTTACTGAACAGTTAAGACCTCTTGTCAAACGACTAACTGACATCAAGTCAACTTTGAACGTAGGCACAGATAACACATCATGCAAATAATAGACGGAATTCAGTGGTAAAGACCCTTTTGCAATAATATCTGTTTTTTCTCCACTAGGCAACAATACAGGCAATAACGAGCAATTTTTATCTTTATACAACAGTTCAGATGATGAAGTAATATGATCCGTTGCCCCGCTGTCAATAATCCAATTGCAAGAATAGATTTTAGACAAACCTGGCTTTGTTACCACATTGGCTTTGGAGCTAGAGCCTTCATCTTGATTGTTAAGAAGTGATAAAAGCTGCTTAAGTTGGGTTTTTGACAATGAAACTGTAGGTCTTACCTCAGCATTGTGTGACACCTCAGATACCTGATTAGCAGCAGAAAATCCTTTATGTTGATTTAAATTTGGGCCTGAATTCATTCTTGCCTTTGAATGACCTGATGGGTACCCATGTAATTGAAAGCACTTTTAGACCCAATGACCCATCTCTCCACAGTGAGTGCACTGAGGTCGTCCCCTTCCTGATCCAAAATGACGCCGATCCTGGTCAAATCGTCGTTCTCCTTGCAATCGAACATCCTGAGGCTGAGACGAACGGTTCGCTAGGGACTGATATGGTCGATCTGTTCCTGCTGAAAAATTTGATTTTCCCCCGTTGTTGTTGTGACGCACCGTCATAGCTGCGCTACCAAGCTTAGTTACGGTCTGTGTGGTACTAAGAAGTCTTTGTTTTTCTTCTTAAGAAACTGACGAGTAGGCTTGGCGGACGGAAGGCAGAGAATTCATCAGAAGGATTTGACCACGAATTGCAAAGTAAGTCTCATTCAAACTCATTAAGAACTGCATCAATTTTTGTTGATCTACATGTGCTGTATGTGTTGCGTCTAAATACGAAGTCAATTCATCCCATAAGCCCTTCAATTTAGTATAGTAGGCAGAGACAGAGAGTTGTTCTTGCCAAAGATAAGCAATATCTCGCTGAATCTCGAAGATGCGAGGTGCATTACTTTGAGAGAATCACTCACGGAGATCTTCCCAAACTTCATGAGCGGTAGAGTAATAGATCACACTATCTGCGATTTTTGGATTGATAGTATTGATGATCTAGGAATGAACCATGTCGTTACATCGCGACCAAGTTGCGTAACCTTCAGGATCAGCTTCTTTTGAAGGAGCTTCGATAGAACGATTGACAAATCCGAGTTTGTTTTTGGAGTTTAAGGCCAGAGTCATAGCCCTTTTCCAACCAAAGTAATTGTCTCCATTCAGAGATTTGGAAACTAGAACCAATCCTGGGTGATCCGAGTGATGAGTGAAATAAGGATTCGAAATGTCAGATTTTGAAGAACTTGATGAAAACTCTTGTTTTGATGAACCAGAGGAGGCAGCAGTCTTGCCAGAATTTGATGAGGGTGTTGGTGAAACTTCATCGTTAGCCATGATAGTTTAAAAAAACTGAGAAGATGCCTACACGAGAGACTAGAGTGCAGAGATGAGTCGGAATCTTAATCCTGCTCTGATACCATGTAAAAGTGAATAGAAGAGAGAATTTGCTGGAATAATCTTCATTGATGTCAGAGTACAAATATATATACAACTTGTTTACTTTCTCTACAAGTCTATCACTTTCTACAATTAAGCTATCACAACTACAATTTAGCAAAGTTCCAGGAATACTAACTATAATCAAGGAACACATAAGGTAAACAAATATTTACTATTAATACAAAGGATATGACAGATTTTACTTTCCAACAAAAAAAAGGCTCTAGGGAGGTCGTTAATGTGCTATCCTGGAGTGATGTTTGAGTGCCTTGTTGTTTCTTTCTGGTTTTGTGGTTTGTTTTGTGTGTTTTGTTGGCTCTGTTTGGTTTCCTTTGTTTTGCTGGTGCAGCCTTGCTATGGGTTGCTTGTTTATGGTGTTTTTTGTTGTTGTTCGTTTGCTTTGGCATGCCTTTAATATAGTTCTCCTTTTCAAAAAAAAAAAATGATGTTAGAGATGGACATGGAATTAATGGTGTAGGTGAAGATCTCTGGTTTTTCTTTAATTTTTTTTTCTTCAGTTATTTATTTAATTGTAAAATGTACTAATAATTACATAAAAATTATAAAATATTTAAACTAAAAATTATATTTTAAAAAACAAAAAAAAAAAAAAAAAAGGTTAAAAAAAAGTAAAAAAGAAGGAAGCCTCCTTCAGTTTTGTATATAACATATACATATATATGTACAAAGGTAAATGTGTAAAAACCTCATAATGTTTTGAGGATATTTAGGACGACACATATTAAGATTAAACTGTAATATTGTAATAAGTTTGAGGTTAAAATTGTCACTTTAGCTTAATTAAAGAGAGCTTCTTCTTACGAGAGAACTTCTTTTGACAATTCAATTTTTTTTTCTTTTTGCACTTCTTTTCTAAAAACACTTCATTCTCAAAATTTAAATTTTAAAAAAATTCTAAAAATACTTCATTTAGTTACAAGATTATCCTTTTTATCTTTTTTGAATTAAATTATTAAAAAAAATAAATTATCTCTCATAAATCATTAGATTAATTATTACATATTAAATACTCTCTCTTAAATTTTTAATTACTATATTAAACTATCTCTCATCCAATACATATCTCTAATTTTCTATCTCCATTCTTTTTTAAGCAAGACTAACAGTTAAGGGAAAAAAAAAAAAAAAAACTTACTAATGAACTTGATTTTTAGGAACCATATGTATATACTAAAAAATAAAAATAAAAATAAAAACTCAAAAAACAAGTACCTTGTTTTTTTTTTTTTTTTGTTTTTTTTTTTTTAAATCGAAATATAAAAATACTTTTTGTTACTCTTGTAGGTATGTGATTACCTAGAGAACTTTAATTCTTTCATTAATCTTAGAAATTCTAAGTTTAATCGAATCTAGTTGAAACAATTCAAACTTTCATATATATTTTTTTAAAAAAATTGACTTTTTAATATATATATATATATATATATTTATTACTGTTAGTAAAAAAAACTAAAAGATCCATAAGTTTTGTTTTTTCTTTAACTATTAATCAGAGATTGATTGAGAAAATATGGAAATATGATTTATTTATTTTTTAAAAAATGAAGAGATTAATTAGAAGAGAGTGTTTAATATGGTAATAATATATTTAGGAGAGACAATTTAATACATAATATATTAATCTAATGATTTATGAGAGATAATTTTTTTTTAAATAATTTTATTAGTTTGGAGTATCTTTAAATTTTTTTGTCTTGTTTAATAATTTTAATTTAAAATAATTTTAATTTAGGTTAAAATTATCATTAATAAAAAAAATTAAATTGGAGTGTGAATAGATAATTTATGAATTATAATGAGGAGCTCTCTTCTTACAATCCATAAAATATTTGTTTACACTCCATTTTAATTATTTTTTTTTATTAACTACAATTTTAACATAAATTAAAATTATTAAACAAGACAAAAATAAATAAATGAATAAAAACACTCCAAATTAGTTTTTTTTTTTTTTTTAATTTTATTTTTAAGATTAAGGTGTAATATTGTAATAAGTTTGAGGTTAAAATTATCATTTTAGTTTAATTAAAATGAAGGGAAAAATTGTATTTTAATAAATTCTGTCATAGTTTTTTGTTTTTTTTTTTTTAACCATATTCAATAGCCAAGAAGGCAAGAACAAAGGGAAACAATTTAGTATTTAATCAATTAGATAAAAGTGATATATTTTGAAAAAATAATGGACTAAAGTTATTAATATTATAAAAATATTTTAAAATATGACATTGTGCAGAAAAGTAAAGATTTTAGTGAAATTCCCGAAAAAAAAAAAATTGCATGATTGGAACATTGAACAGACATGTCATGGTCCGTTGAGCCAAACAGAATTTATTGCATCAGAGAAATTTGGAAATATAATTATGCAGTCTTTCTATTGTCAGTTCGTCTTAACAATAAATATATCAGGACGAAGAATGTGGACCATAGATTTTGGAGAAGTTTTGATAGGTGCATACAATTTGAGTCAAACTATGTAAATCTAATGGTCCATATTATTCGTCTTGATATATTTATTGTCAGGACGAATTGATAATAGAAAATCTGTATAATTATATATGTATATAATTCTATATAATCTGTTTCAAAACACATGATATGTTATAAAAATGAATATTTAAATTATATATATCTTCTGTTTCAAAACCCATGATATGTTATTATAAAAATGAATATTTTAATTATCAATTTCATGAATCAAAGATGCTGGTGCAATTATCCACTCTTGACAAAAAAAAAAGGAGCAGGGGATTCTCCCTTTTTAAACTTTTGGTGCGAGTAGTTGAGTTTTACCTTTGCTTATTAACTCGCAAAGTTCCAGGGGTTCAAATGGCATCTTAATATTCTAAATTATTATTTTGTAGTAGTTGATCAAATTATTATGTTTGTTGTAGTTGATCGATATAGTTAGGTTTCGATATACTCCCAACCTAATCTATAGGATTATAGAATGTAGAAAGGATAAAATCTTCAATAGGACGATCTCATTACCATTTAGTGAGACAGCCGTCCAATAATATATATTTATGTTCTCAAGATAAATTGTACAATCTCATTAAGACAGTCTCACCAAGTGTTAGTGAAACCGTCTCAGCTAAGATTTTCTCCTAATGATGAGAACTTGGCAACAACTAGCTTATGATCTTACATATCCCAACGGGCAAAGGTAAGTTAAATAAAATTCAATAGCTTCGGATTTTGTCCCTCATGGCATCATTTCATATTAATATCTCCATGAATAATTCCATTTTTCTATTCCTAGAAGGTACCGAGTGCCGACGCTGAACTTCAATTAATATAACCGTGTTTTAAACTTTTAATCCTCAAGACTCGAACAGTACCATGGACCAAATCAAATGATGTAACCCACAAAGAAGCTGCAGGCTCTCTCAAGTCTCAACAAGTTGACTAAGAAGAGTCAAAAGATGGCATTCTTGTAATAATTATGAAATGAAATACAATAGCATTTTACATCTAAAAAATCTATAAAAGCAACTCAATGTTCTTGACTACTCAAACATACCCTCATACGCTGTTTTTACTACAAGTGATACAAACACTCAAGAAAAGAGATGTCTCTCAACGTTTCGTTTTTCAAATCTCTTTTCTTCTATTTCTTTCGCATCCTCTACAGACAATTTCCAAACCCAAAATTACAACACAGAAGTGCTGTTAGCAACATCCATGCAACGTTGACTCATGGTAAATACCGGAAGTACCCTTCTCTTGCTCATAGATCGGATGTTCAAGACGACCTATCAACCCAGACTTTGATCTTCGATGTCGAAGGAGCCTTGTTGAAATCCTCATCTCTGTTTCCTTATTTCATGTTGGTGGCCTTCGAAGCCGGAGGCCTAATTAGGGCTTTTGTTCTTCTCCTCTTGTATCCAATCCTTTGCTTGGTCAATGAAGAAATGGGGTTGAAGATAATGGTCATGATTTGCTTCTTTGGGATCAAAAAAGACAAGTTCAGAGTTGGAACTGCTGTTCTGCCCAAATTCTTCTTGGAGGATGTCGGTTTCGAAATACTTCGAGTGTTGCAAAGATGTGGCAAAAGGGTTGGTGTGAGTAACATGCCTCAAGTGATGATCGATAGTTTCTTGAGAGATTATTTGGAGATTGACGTTGTTGTTGGAAGAGACTTAAAGGTGTTCTGTGGGTACTTTGTTGGACTCATGGAAGAGAGAAACAATGATAATAAGCTTGTTTTAGAGGAGATGCAGCTTGGACACGAGAACAACAACTTCAATGAAGATGTTATTGGTATCAGTTCCTTCAACAACTCTCTTGATCAAAAGTTGTTTCTTCAGTGTAAGGTGAGTTCTTTTTTTCTTTTTCTGGTATATATATAGCTTGTAAATCCACTTACTATTCTATTATTTTAGTATTGTACATGTGTTTTATTAAATGTTAATATGTGTTGTTAGGGCAAATGATAAGCCTTAAAAAAAATTAAGAATAAAAAAATATATTTTTTCTTTATGTGGATTAGAATTGAAATAACATTAATTTTAATAAAAAAATAGTTAGTCTAAAAACTAATTCAATTGATGTTTTCATTGATTTGTTCTTACTCAAATAATGTGTCAAATAGCTACGGGATTAAATTTTGTGTTAATTTTTTGAGTCGTATAACTTTACTTCTAAAATTATAAATATGAATCGTACTTTTTTTTTAATCTAATATGAATTGTAGTTGCGATAATAAATATGAAATGTACTTGCCAAATTTGTGTCTTTAAAATCTTCTGTCATCCATATATGTCACAATCTAGATGCTGAAATATTTTGATCTTGGTTTGAACAGGAGATTTACTTGGTGCAAAGAAGTGACAAGAGGAGCTGGCAACACCTGCCGAGAGATAAATACACAAAACCACTTGTGTTTCACGATGGTAGGCTGGCTCTGACACCCACCCCATTAGCTTCTCTTGTTCTCTTCATGTGGCTTCCATTTGCTTTCTCTCTCGCTCTCTTCAGAGTCCTTGTTGCAATAATTATTCCCCACGATATCTCCACCCCCATTTTAACCTTCACCGGCCTCCGTCTCACCGTAACTCCACCACCAAAAACCTCAAATTTAACCCCATCAAAATCATCGTCAAAAACAAAAAGTCGCGGCCTCCTTTACGTTTGTAACCACAGAACATTACTAGACCCTCTATATGTGTGTTTTGCATTGAAGAAGAATCTCACTGCAGTCACTTACAGCTTAAGTAGAATGTCAGAGATCTTAGCGCCAATCAAGACCGTCCGATTAACAAGGGACCGTGATCAAGATGGTAAGATGATGGAAAGGCTATTGAATCAAGGGGACCTAGTGGTTTGTCCCGAAGGGACCACATGTAGAGAACCCTATCTCATGAGATTCAGTCCTCTGTTTGCAGAGATGAGTGATAACATTGTCCCTGTAGCTGTAAACACAGACGTTACAATGTTCTATGGTACCACTGCTAGTGGTCTCAAGTGCCTGGACCCGTTTATCTTCCTCATGAATCCTTTGCCGAGCTACACAATGGAGTTTCTACAGCCTGTGTCTGGGCTGTACACGTGTCCTGACGGGGAAAAATCAAGATTTGAGGTGGCTAATCATGTCCAAAGTGAGATTGGTAAGACGTTAGGTTTCGAGTGCACCAAGCTTGCTAGGAGAGACAAGTACATGATTTTGGCTGGTAATGAAGGGATCGCTTGCACGGGTAATAAAAAATCAAAATAAAATAAAAAATAAAAATAAAAAAGTCCATAACGTGCCGTGCAAAATTACCAGCTTTTGTAAAAGTATCATATTTTCTGTTTTATCTAAATCTTTCTTTCTTTTTTTTTTTTCTCTCCTCCATTCTTTTTCTTGGCTTTCATTGGAATTTACAAGTTGTCACTTATATAGCGGAAATAGCAATACCTTTTAACCAAAAAAAATTAATTAGGTTTCTATTTTTACCTGAAATTAGTGTTTTTATTGTTTTTACCAAACTTTTCACTGAAGATACAAATTTACCCTTGCACCAGATTAAACACTGAGAATTAATCAAACAAATTTAACACACTAGGAATTAAAAGCACAGATTAAACACGCTATGAATTAAATTGATAGTGTATTTAATTGATGAAAACTGATGTGTTTAATTGAAAAAGACCGATGTGCTTGACAAATAACTCTCAAATCAGTGGCTCGAATCCTACCTATAACAAAAGGTTTAAAATAAAATACATAGTCTAGTTAGAGGGATAGATAGATCTTGTAAAAAAAAAAAAAAAAATTTACAAGTTTTAAAATATATATGAGTTGAATATATACCGTTATTTAATTATTTGGGTCCTTAAGAAATTCAAGATCACAGGTTTGAATGATGGTAAAGATAGATAGTTAATGTCAAAAAAACAAAAAAAAAAACAAAAAAAACAAAAGTATACATATAACAATCGTTCTTTCTTTAATATCTAAACTACTTTTTAATGAAACTTGTTGTGTTGAGACTCTCTTTTTCTCATTTTCAATAATATATATATATATATATATATATATATATATATATAAAAGGCCTTTTGCTGCTGATGGATCCTCGGTAAAATTCAAGGCAAAAGGCCTTTTGCCATGGATTCAGAGTGTTGTAAATATGGCTGTAGCAAAAAGTCATACCACGGATAGTGGCGAGGCAGAAGGCGTTTTTGCTGCAGTAAAATGCTCGTGGCAAAAGCCTTATGTAAAAAAAATTATATTTGCTGCAGCAAGATATCCGTGGCAAAAGCAATTGCTCTATTGTAATTTTTTTTTTTTATTTACCAAAAAAAGAATGTTTTATTATTTTTTTTCTTTTATACTACTTTTTAAATATTTAAATAATAATATTATTTTAAAAAAAAAATAGAAAATCTTGAGAGAACAAAAGAAAAGAGAAAATGAAATTATATCATAAAATCATAAAATAGGGAGACAAACCAAACAATCAATATCTACCATTGTATTCAGTGAAATTTTTAATATCTTAAAAATAAAAAACATCCTGAAAAGGTAAAAATTACTAAGGATGTGTACACAATTATAATTTTCTAACAATAATATCAAAAACACTCTCGATCATCGACCCTCTGTAATCACCATTCTTCAACCCTCCATAACCTGAAAAATATAGTACTAAAATTATAAATAAATAGTTTATAAAATAATTCACTTTATGCAATTTTAATAAGATTACAAACCTAAAAATTTATAGTTTAGGTGGCTGGATTTGGTTACGGGTGGGGTTGATGTCGGATTTTTTAATGGAAAAAAAAATTACGCAGTTGTGGCCGCTGGGTCTATAACATTTTTTAATGGCTTTGTTTTGTTCGTTTGAGCTTCAACTTCAGGAGATTTGAAGAATTCCAGAATACTCTATTTCTGTGTAAAATAGACTGTACAACAACCGAAGCTCTGAGAGGAGCTTTTATATTATAGAATAAAGAATTTCTATTTTGTATTTACAATAACAATTATCTACTCAGCTTCCATGTCATTCTTTTAACTTGTTGACTGACCAATAGCTTCAATACTCCCCCAAATCTTTCGAAATGAGACAAGGATAAGGCCTTCGTTAGAATATCAGCTGTTTGGTCTAAAGCTGGAACATGTTGTACTAAAACCTGTTTTGCTTCAACCTTTTCCCTGACAAAATACAAATCAAGTTCTATATGCTTTGCCTTTGAATGTAAAACTTGATTTGCTGCTAGATTGACAGTGCTGAGATTATCACACCATATTCGAAGTTCTCTCAGCAAATGTTGTAACCAAATCATTTCAGCTGTAGCACTGGCAAGGCTTCTGTACTCTGCCTCTGTGCTTGATCTAGAAACCGTTTGCTGTTTCTTAGAGCTCCAAGTCACCAAGTTTCCTCCCAAATAAATGCGGAACCCTGAGATTGATCTCCTATCATCAAGGTCTGTTACCCAATCAGCATTAGAAAACCCATTTAGGACGAGATTAGTTGGTTTGTTCAACACCAAACCATGATCCAAAGTTCCCTTCAACTACCTCAAGATCCTCTTCACCGCCTTCAAGTGAGTATCAAGAGGGAATTGCATGAATTGACACACTTTATTGACCGAAAATGAAATTTCTGGCCTTGTAACAGTCACATAGTGTAAAGCACCAACTATACTTCTATAGAGAGTAGGATTTTCAATTGGATCTCCCTTTCTTGACGCTAATTGATCACTACTAATCATTGGAGTAGGCAATGGTTTTGTTTCAAGCATTTTTGCTTTCTCCAATAGTTCAGTAATATATTTTGTCTGTGACAAATGCAGCCCTCCATCCTTCATTTCCTTAACTTCAATTCCCAGAAATAATTGAGTAGACCAAGGTCTTTGAGTGCAAATTGATCGTTTAACAAGAAAACAAGTTGTTGAATCTCACTTCTATCACTGCCGGTGATGATTATGTCATCTACATAAACTAATATATAAAGTGTAGTTTGTCTGTTGTACCTCATAAAAAGTGAATTGTCTGCCTTTGAGTTAGTAAATCCATGTTGTTGAAGAGATTTTCTAAGCTTTTCAAATCAAGCTCTAGGTGTCTGCTTTAGGCCATAGAGAGCTTTATAGTTTACATACAAATGATAGTTTACCTTCAACTTCAAAACCTGGGGGTTGTGTCATGTATACCTGCTCTTGTAAGACTCCATTTAGAAAAGCGTTGTTTACATCTAATTGCCTTATCTCCCAACCTCTAGCCAAAGCAATTGTAAGCATCACCTTTACTGTAACTAGTTTTACAACTGGATTGAACGTATCTATGTAGTCGAAACCTGCCAATTGATGATACCCTTTAGCTACAAGCCTAGCCTTGTATCTTGCTATAGTTCCATCTGCATTTCTTTTAACCTTATACACCCATTTGCAACCAACAAGTGATCTGTCAAGAGAACGAGGTACCAAGGTCCAAGTTTTATTCTTTAACAAGGCACTATATTCTTCCTCCATTGTTGTTTTCCAATGCTCATGTGAGAGAGCTTGCTGTAAAGTTGTTGGCTCTTTATCGATTTCAAAGGTAACATTAAGGGATTCTATAATTCTTGGTTTGAAAATCCCTGCTTTGGATCTAGTTATCATCCTATGATGGTTTTCCACTAGTTCTACTACTCTTGTCATTGTCCCCATCTCAACTTGTGATTCACCTTGTTGAGAATTTGTAGCACCTGCAATTCTATTAGACAAATCTGTAGAATCTATATTATGATCATTTATAACATTATGACTAATATTACCCGAACTCAACTGTGTATGGATATGAGAAGTACCATGAGTGGGAGATGAGGTTGGAGATTCATTTTGAGAAGGATGAGTATGTGAAGTAGGATTTTCTTCTGTTGGAACTAAGAAGGGAGAGGATGTGTATACTATGTTATGAAGGATTGAGTAATTTGGGACTTGAATATTTTGCTGAGCAAATGGAAAGGTTGATTCATCAAATTTGACATGCCTGGATATATATACTCTTCCATCATTAGCTAGACATTTATACCCTTTATGTCTAAGACTATAACCCAAAAAAGTGCAAGGTTTTGACTTATATTCCAGTTTATGGTTGTTATAAGGTCTTAAGCATGGCAAACAAGTACACCCAAAAACTTTAAGGCTTGTGTAATTAGGTTTCACATTGAATAGCTTTTCAAGAGGACTAATGCCTTTGAGAATAGATGTAGGGAGCCTATTAAATAGAAAAATTGAAGTAGAAAAGGCATCATCCTAATATGAAACTGGAAGAGATGCTTGAGCAAGCATAGTGAGTCCATGATCAACAATATCTCTGTGTTTTCGCTCAGCAACACCATTTTGTTCAGGTGTATAAGGACAAGACAATTCATGATGAACTCCAAATTTCTCAAGAAAAGAAGTAATAGGTCTATATACCCCTCCCTAGTCAGCTCTAAGAATTTTAAGTTTTGTGTTAAATTGAAGCTCAACTTGACTCTTAAATTGGGTAAAATTTTGAAAAACTTCAGATTTCTTTTTTATAAAGTATATCCAGGTATATCGGGAATAGGCATCAACAAAGGAAACATAGTACTTATACCCATTATTAGATACAATTGGAGAGGACCACACATCAGAGTGAACTAATTGAAAAGGAGCATTGTATGTTGTGGTGGAGTGAGGAAAAGGCAATTTTTGGCTTTTGCCAAGTTGACAAGCATGACAAAATGTGAAATCTTCATTAATTGTAATTGAAGGATTACATTTGTTGAGAACTGCTCTAACAGTCCTTTGCATAGGATGACCTAGTCTTTGGTGCCAAATATCTAAAGTATTGGCTTTAAGGAAATTACAAATAGTTGTAATAGAGTTTAAACAATCTGGATTGTCAATTTTGATGACATGGCTATTTAAAGATTGACTAAAGTTTGGTGTGTATGAAACTGAACTGGTGTGAACTTGTTGAGAGACTGGTTGGTGGTACGCCATAAAGTGGTCAGGATCTATCAATACGTAGGGCGCCCATACATGTGGTGACTGTGGCATAATCCTTGGCCTCTTCAGTCGACAAGGGTCAGTGTATGGGCTCCGCTGGTGCCAACCTCGCCTGCAAACCCGATCCTGATGCTGAAGGGGTTGGGGAATCTGATCCAAAGCACTGCAATCCACCAGATGAGTGCACTGTAAAAAGGAACTATGTCCCCATGTATCGCCTGCAGGGATGCGTTGTATGGAGGAACTCTGCCGTCGTCGATCGCCTGCAGACGTGAGCTTGAGGGGTGCGCCAAGACTGGGGAACTCTGTCCCCGTGAAATGAATGGAGAGGTGCACTGCACTAGGATCGACCGGAGGAGTGAGCTGTAAGAAGGCACTTTGTCCCAGGTCCTAGGGATGAACAGACTGGTCTAGTAAAACCTGATGAGGTACCTGATCTATCTCCATAGGTGATGTATCTGTACCACGAGTAACCTCATCTCGTGGTGTCACACCAGGCCCTTGTTGATCAGATACTAGCTGCGTAGCAGGTTGCAGCTGACTTACGGTCTCTTGGTCGGTCCCACCCTAATGACTACCTGTTCGACCTTTGGGACTGAAGTCTCGGTGTCCGTATTCGTCATTGAACGGTGGGTCATCGAACTGTGTACCTCCACTACGGGAGTGCGACGTTGAACCCTGAAGCCCCCGAATCAAATCCAGCAACTCATGATGTTGTTGATCTAGCTTCTCATTACTCTTTCGCACCTCCTCTCGGAACACATCCATCAGTTCAGTAAACTGACGGTTCCGAAAGGATTTCAAAATTGTTAGTACTAAAACCACTCACTCAATTGAAATTAAATAATACGGTAAAAAGAATTATACGTACCTCTACTTGCCCTCCAACGCCTCCTCGTGGGTCATCTCCAGTTAAAGGCTTTCTGGGCAAAGTGAATTGAACCCGCATAATCCTCGCGAGACGAATATTGCCACCCTCCGGGTCACTGGGTTCAAAAGACGGACCCTCAGTATCACTGGTTCCAATAGTCGTATATCGTTCGGGGATCCTAGACGGGAACAGGTATACCACCAGCATCGGCATCATACAGACTGCCTCCCTGGGAAATGCCCTCTAAGTATCATTCAGCCATCTCAGCTGCCGTCGGCACCAATTTAACCCTTGCGAACATCTGAAATCGCAGTTAGTCCATTGTACATACTAATAGCTATGAACATAAAATATATATATATTTACCCTTTCGATGAAAATGCTATTCATCTTCTCCCCTATCGGTCGCGTACTCAACTCTCATTTCAGAATTCGGTGGGATAGCTCGATTTCTCTGCGGGTCCCACATCCGCTGTTGCCAAGTTCGGGGATAACCTCAAAAGCAAATATCTGCGAAATAGATAAATACGATAAAAATCCAATACAATACAATACAATACATCAATCATATGGAAAAAATTACAATTAAAGTACGAATTGAAATTCTAAATTCTCACCAACAGGGCTTGCGTTAGACCATATATGTTGTACGTCTCCGTGGTGTGTACATCAAAGCCCTTTCGTCACTGTCGTTGTTCAAACCGCCGATGTCGACCATCCAACACATGCTTGAAACCAAATATAAACCGCCTATACACATGTGCACCCCACGGGAACGCAACAAAATCGTCTAAGTCCTCAACTAGGCGAAACTGCCATACTGGAACTTTCTCTCTCTCATCCAACCCCATCAGTATCCAGTTAAGCATATACAATAAGCACAGCTTAACCGCATCGTACTGCTAAAAAAAACACCAATCTATAGAACAGCTTTCAACTCTGTATACTCGACCCTCAAAGTACCACTGGTGTATTCCATTCTTTACCATATCATAGGTCGACGTGTCGGAAAGTTCTCCGAACTTTAATCCTGATCAGACAAAACTCAACCTTCGAGAACCGGACCGAATGCTTTCCTAACAGAAATCTCATATCATCTTTAGGTCCATCGTGATGCAACTCACGAATAAACAACCGATGGACAATGCTAGCTGAAAACTTCATCTCACGATTCATCCGAAAGAAGTGTCCAAAACACGACTCAGTATACCAACATCGTTCTTCCACCATAAGATGTTCAGATACCCTGTTAAGTGCATTGTCGATATCTGTAAGGTTATCGAAATAGTCATGCCGAGTTATTTTTCCTGAGTACCTTTCTTCCTCTAAAGTTTTAAATAAATCTTTAAGTTGATTCCTCATCTGCATATTCACATTAAAAAAAATCCAATTACAAAAAAATATAATATATACATGAAAAGGCTCGAAGAGTATATGAAAAGTCTCAGACAGTATTTGAAAAAGTCTCGAACACCATATGAAAAGTCTCGGACACTATATGAAAAGGCTCGGAGAGTACAATTTCACAAACCTATAACTTAAAAATTAAAAAGCTTGGATTACTGTTCAAAAGGCTCGGAGAGTGTATTTAAAGGCTTGGAGACATTAATAAAAGGCTCGGAGATTCAAAATTTACAAACAAATTTAAAAGGCTCGGATTACTATTTAAAAGGCTCGGATTACTATTTAAAAGTCTTGGACAGTTATTGAAAAGGCTCGAAACTAGTATTAAAAGGCTCGGAGAATGTTGTAAAAGACTCGGAGATTCAAAATTTACAAACCAATTTAAAAGGCTCGGATTACTATTTAAAAGTCTCGAACAGTTATTGAAAAGGCTCGAAACTAGTATTAAAAGGCTCGGAGAAAGTTGTAAAAGGCTCGGAGATTCTAATTCCAGAAACCTATTCATATTCGTTAAAAGGCTCGGATTACTATTTAAAAGTCTCGAACAGTGTTTTAAAAGGCTCGGAGCCAGTGTTAAAAGTCTCGTAGCCAGTGTTAAAAGGCTCGGAGATTCAAATTGTAAAAACATATTCAAATTGCTCGGAAAAGGCTCGGATGAAGTTTTAAAAGGCTTGGAAACTCAAAACTTCATCTTGTTCAACATAATTTTTTCATAAGTTTAAACCCTAACCTAATCAAACAAACCTAATCAACAACAAATCAAATCAAACCTAATATACATCTCTAACCAACACCCAACATTAAACGCACATGAAATTATCAACAAAAAAAAACGCGTGAGAAAATGAAACTTACCACTATCAATATCACCTTCTCGTCGACTTCAAGACTGTAAAGCCACCGCCGGTTAGTTCCCGTGAGATTTAGTACTGGATTTCTTGCACCCAAGGTTTTTCTTTCCACTGTTCTCTCTCTCTCAACTTTTTTCTCTTCAAACGCAAACTGACAAAAATGAGGGTATTTTTGTCTGGTCACCTAAATAGGTGTCTTTTAAACTTACATTAGTAAACCAGTGATATTCTCACAAAAACCCGTCCAAATAGTGACAAAAAAAAAATTTTGAACCCGTCGTTTTGTGCACTATATATTTTAGACAAGGAATTTAAAATATTTATTACGTGAGCGGTTGCTGCTTACCGGTTGATCGATCGATGATATATAACCATCTAATATTATATCCTGCAAAATTTACTAGCACATGATGAACAAGAAATATCTCAACATTATATAATCGTGCATGATCGGTATATAAGTTGGTTGATAAGCTCATTTTTTGTGTCGTTACCAAATTGTGATTATCAAAAGATTAATTATACTTAAAAGTTCCTACGCAATGTGCTCTAACTAACAAAAGACTAGTAAAGTGGTAAGCGAGGGTATCGTTCCACAGGAAGGTGTCATCCGTCGACCGTCTCGAGTTTTAGAGTTTATTTGAAGCATTTAAATAGAATACGGATGTGGTGATAATGGTGTGTGTGAGGTGTATGCATATTGCAGTGTGGTGTATGTGGAAATGTAAAGAAAAGAATGCAAATAAAAACAAAGAGAATATGAAAGGGGTGAGAATGGTGTTTAAAGAGATAAATAATAAAATGGTGGCTTTGACAGATGTAAGATTGTGGTCATACAAGGTACTTATTGGTTCACCAAACACAAGTGCACAGCTAGTTGATTGTTAGGCATTAAGTTCATCCAATTTAAGTTATGAGCTCATTCTCACGATTAAAGAGTTTCAAAACCAAATCATCTATTATTACGAATCATTCATTGATTAAGGAAACAAAAATCTATTCTAACTCCCTAAAGAGCATGTGTCTTAAAGTCAAAGACCTATTAAGCTCAAAAACATGTAGCCAAAACCTATTCTAGCACGGCCATGAATAAAACAAGTTTTATCTATTCTTTTAGTGCTAAGTGGTCAAGACTATACCCGAAAGGTCATCCATGAGGTACAATCATAACCCACATACACTCAAACCCATCAAAACAATGCATTTTGACCTTCCATCAACATACATACACAAATAGGATATTTAATTACAACTAGTCCTACATTTAAGTTAATCTACTTCTAATCTCATCCATGAACACAAATCAATTTCCAATCTCCTTACACAAGCATATCAAGATAAGAGATTAATCAATAATAGCAAGAACAAATCAAAACCCAAATGAATATAAAAACGACCATATATATTGAGCACAAATAAGGTTTACAATATTTCCCAAGTGAGGATTACACAATCAATAAAACATAAAATACAAAGAGAATGAGTTTTAATGAGACAACCCTTGAAGAAATCCCTCAAAGAGCTCCATGAATCCCTAGCTCGAAATTGGTCACAGACCACTCCTATCTCCTTGCAATCAACTCTCAAAAGTGGTGGATGATGGGTAGAAAGTGGTGGTTGTGAGCTTCCCATAGAGGAGAACCTCCATGGGAGCTTTAAAAGCCTTTCTATCTCTTGATTTGGTGAGAAAACGAAAATGGGCCTGCTGTGTGGGTTCTTGTCTTCTTGGTGTCTAGAAAAGATAGGAAAGAAATGTTTATATAGTTAGGGAAAGTTTGGGGGTGAATTGGGGTGCAAAAGGACACATTTGCCTCTCAAAAATGGCATGACGCGGTCTTGGCATCAGGTGTGCCGCAGTTGGGCACGACGGCACACTCGCGATAGTAATTTTCAATTACGGAAAAGTGCATAACTCTCTAAAAAACCCAGAATTGTGATCCGTAAAAACCGCTAGAAAGTATACTTCCAGGGCTTTCTGAATATATATATATATATATGGAGCTCAATGTAATTCGATTTGAGAAGGGAGATATGGCCCCTGAAACTTGGATGTTCTGCATAAGCATTCTGCCATGGTCATGTTTCAACCTTGCGCACCATTACGGAAATGGGCATAACTCCCTCTAGAAAGACCGGAATCGCCATCCGTAAAAATTGTTATAAGTAAACTTCCGGGGATTTCTAAAAATATATGGTAGAAAACCCAGTTCAATATGAGGAGAGAGATATGGACTCCGAAATATGTGTGTTCTGCATGGGCATTTGCAATGTCAGCCCATTAACCTTTGGAAAACAGAGTTGGTCAGTATCGCGGTCTCAATGTCGCATTCTAGCGCAACAGCGGATCCACCACAGAACACTTTCCGTAGTGGCCATGGATCACGCCGCAATTTGGGTCAACGGTAAGGCCGCGACAACTTTGAATGACTTCCAATTCTCACTGTTTGCTCGGTTTGGCCTCCCAATGTTGACTTTAAGGTCAAACACCAAATGTAGAGAACATGTACCTACACATGGCTCACAAAACATATTATATACAAAAATACGCTCGAAAACAATTACAAAAGCTAAGAAATAGGGACCTCAATTAGGTACTATTATCATCCGATCATTGGTTTGAGAAGATTATTGCATTTTTTTTTCATGCATGTAATGTGCCAATTCAACTGCCAACTAACTATAGTTTGTAAATCATAAACAATTCTGGTAAGAATGTGGGGAAATCGAGGCTCGTATTTCACACGGTATCTTTAAGACAATTTCGCCATTTAACACCGTATGTATATAGCGATTGTCTCTTAGAATACAACGATTCAACAATGAAGGTGCAAAGCACGAACTACTTTTAGTGAACTCAAATCAAGTTCAAACTTACCGAGTGAACCGTAGAGACTATCGTTGTTCAAACTTACCAAGCACAAACCACTTTGAGTATACCAATTCTATACTCTCACAGAGGAGAATTCGAATATACATTGATCTTCTATTTTTATGAAATCAATCATACTCAAATAACAGTCTCAAAATGCGTGTTTATCACAAAATTTTCCAACACTGACCACCAAATAGTATATAATTTGTTGTGCCCCATTATCAGATGTGCCAACCTATAAATGTACTATAGCTCTTTATGACACCATTTTTGGAAAACTTTATAGAATATTCTTGATTTTTCCTTTTAAACTCCAACACTTTATAATGGTAAAATCAAAACCGTACAAATGTTTAAGCGAACCGTAGATTAATAGAATGGTAGGTACATGTACTCGATCGGATTTGTCTACACTAACCAACACTATATATATATATAATTTTTCTATTATTAGTTCGTCCTGATATAAAATATATCAAGACAAAGAATATGGACCATTAGAATATATCATGACGAAGAATGTGGACCATTAGATTTACACATTTTAACTCAAAGTGTATACACTTGTCAAAACTTCTCCATAATCTATGGTCCACATTCTTCGTTCTGATATATTTTATACCAAGACGAACTGACAATAGAAAGACTGTATATATATACGGTAAAATTTATAAATAACCATATAATTAGAGGCTTTTCTTAATACGGCCAAAATTAGAGTTTTGATTGTTTTTATCAAAAAAATTCACTTTTTGGATAAAATTGCCTTTCTTTTTTATTTAATTTTATTTTTAAAGCCCAACTTTCCTTAAAAATAAATAAATAAATAAAAATAAAAATAAAACCTTTGTTCTCTATTTTTTTTTTTTTTATCTTTTTCTTCTTCATCCCAAACCTTCATCGTCTTTTTCTTCTTCCCGGACCTCTATCTTCTTCTTCTTCTTCTACAATTTTTTGTGCCCTTGTGTGTTTAATTGTGTTACATCTAGTGTGTTTAATTTGGTCTTACTCTGGTGTATTTAATTTGGTATTGTCCTGATGTATTTGATTGATTCTTCATGGTGTGTTTAATTGATTTACACTTGGTCTTACCCCGGTGTGTTTAATTGAGTTGCCCTAATGTGTTTAATTGAGTTTAATTGGTCTACCCTGGTATGTTTAATTTGT
The DNA here is from genome assembly GCA_035582765.1 of Acer negundo. Classification (NCBI taxonomy): domain Eukaryota; kingdom Viridiplantae; phylum Streptophyta; class Magnoliopsida; order Sapindales; family Sapindaceae; genus Acer; species Acer negundo. The sequence goes on from CM069236.1 coordinate 24,571,972, forward strand.
TTGTCCTTATGTGTTTAATTGAGTGGTCATTGTGTGTTTAATTGGGTTGCTCTGATCTATTTAATTGATTTACACTTGGTGCTGCTCTGGTGTGTTTAATTGGTTGGCCTGATGTGTTTAAGGAAATCTGGAAAGATTTCCAGATTTGAATAAATTTGAAAATTTTTCAGATTTCCTCATACAAATATATATATATATATATATATATATATATATTAAAATTAAAACCTTTGAAGAGATCTTGAGAAAAAAATTAACTTTTTTTTTTAATCATCATCATCATCATCATCAAAAATTCCCCAATTCATCATCAGTCTCAAACAACATCTTTATCATCAATCTCAAGCAACAACAGTACAACATCGAACTTCATCAATTTTCATCAAAAAAAACTTTTTTTTTAAATGATTGGAGGTGACCTCCAATTGAGGTCACTGGCCAAACAAAAAAAAAATTAAAATTAAAATTAAGAAGAAGAACAAATCTAGAGAAGAAGCAGAAGAAGAACATATATGGAGAAGAATAAGAAGAGAGAGAAAAATTCTTAACAAATGGGTTCTAAGAGAAAGAAAAAAAGAGAAGTAAAATAAAGAAATGTGTTTCGATCAAAATAAGAAAAAAAAAAGGGAAAACATGGGTAATGGAAAAATGAGAGGCAATTTAGGGCGCGTCATGTAAGGTTTTTCAAAGCTGTTTTTGTTTTTGTTTTTCGAAAATAAAAATGCAAATGAAAACAATGTTTTTTGTTTCAGTTTCGAAATTCAAAAACTCATCTAGTAGCATATCCTAGAAGCTGTATTCCAAATATGAAAACGTAAAAAATGCATTCGGTAGGTGAACCAAAAAATATCAAAATTTGACAATAAATTAATCTCAAATATAAAAAAATGTCTTTAAATAATAAAAATATCAAATTTTGGCAATAGGTTAATCCAAAAGATTTTTATTATAAAAAAAAAAAAATTGTCTTTGTTGACTTGAAGACTTCTCAATCCGAGTATTGGTCTCTCTCTCTCTCTCTCTCTCTCTCTCTCTCTCTCTCTCTCTCTCTCTCTCTCTCTCCTTTTATTTATTTTTGTTGAATCTCTCCTTGCTCAACTTTTCTCTACTCTCTATCTTCATTTTATTTCTTTTATTCCCTATTATTTTATATATTTATTTATTTTTCCACTGCTCACAGGCGGCACCAAGACCGAAAGAGGTGAGATCCTCCTCCGACGACGCCGATTTGGGCTAGATCGGCGTCACCGTAGGAGGATCTCACCTCATCCGGCCTTGATACGTGGAGCAGATCAGAAAAGATCAAAGAAGAAGAAGAAGAAGAAGAAGAAGAGTGACAATGAAGAAGAGAGATGGAGAGGAAAAAGAAGAACATCACATGGTCTAGACTCTGGAGAGTTGAAGAAAGAAGAAGAAAAAAAGAGAAAAAAATGATTTTTTTATTTAAAGTGAAAAACAAAACGGAAAACAAAATGAAAAACATCTAAAACTTGTTTTTGAAAATTTTCACTTTTAACACTAATGTTGTTTTTCATTTTGTTTTTGTTTTAAAAATAAAACAAAATAGAAAACGGTAACGAACGTGTATTCCAAATCATTTTTGAAAAATGAAAACGAAAATTAGCTTGGAAAATGATACTGGACAGCCCCTTACTATCTACAGTAGATTGCTTTATAAAAACAATCAACTTACTAATTCTGAATAAAAACAATAAAGCCCCTAATTTTTTGGTTAAAAAGGGGTATTTCCTCATATATATTTATATATATATATATATATATATGTGTGTGTGTGTGTGTGTGTGTATGCTTCTAAAAAAGCTTGAAAGTAGAGTTGCACATTTTCCCTGGGTCTCAAAATCTCCACGACCTCATCCCCATTTGGGGAAATGGGTGGGGATTTTTCATCCCCAAATTGAAATGGATATGGGGATGGGGGGTCCCCCCATCTCCACTTACACATTTCCCCCAAAACATATATAAATATAATTTTATATATATATACTAATATATTTTTTAAAATATTTTTATTCTTTTTTTTGTTTTAATTTGTAACTTTTAGTCAAATGGGGAAATGAGGAAACGGAGAAACGGGTGAATAAGGGAAACATGGAAAAATGGGGGAAATGAGGTTGGAGATGGAGATACCTCTCCCCAAAATTTCTCATCCCCATTTTCCCCAAATGAAGAAATGGGTGGGAATGGAGGAAGGGTCTAGGAAGTGGGGATGGGGATGGGGGGACTTATACCCATCCCCATTTTCCCAATGTGCAACCCTACTTGAAAGCAATAGAAACTAAAAACGCAGGTTTGTACTGAAAAGTGAAGATAGATAGATATTAAGGTTAGATGGAGATCAGTATCATCATCATTACAGCTTGCTTGAAGTTGTTCAAAATTGACAATTTAAAATGTGGAAGATAATATAGTTTGGTAAATATTGAATTTGAGAGTCGTGATGAATAATTATTATTATTATTATTATTATTATTATTAAGAACATCTCCAAGGTAAATATATATTTTTGAGTTGTTAAATATTGTCACATCAATATTTCTATTTATTATGGACCTTAAGAACTCACTTTAGAAAAGAAAAAAAAAAAAAAAACAATATTAAAGAAATATGTATTCATATTTCTAATGCAATTATCTAAAATATAATATGCATTCATTTTATGACTAATCATAATAAAACAATTATTTCACTCTCTCTCCTATTTTATTTTACAATTAAATTGACTATAATATTAAAGCATCTCCAACGCAAATATATATTTGGAGAAAATTGAGTGTCACATAGGATAAATAGATAAAAAGTTCGAAAAATCATCTCTAATACAATTATCTATAAGCATCTCCAATGCTACAATGGATTGTGAAAAAATTATATGTCTATTTGTCTGTATGTCAATAAGACAAATAGACTTTATGTTCAAATATGTCTCTCCAATGTAGTTATTACTACTCAATGTCAAGCTAATGTGGCAAAAAAAAAAAAATATAGACATTGTCAAATTGACTGTCTACTTTCAGAGGCACCGTTAGATAACACTCTGCATTGGAAATAAATACATAACATTATTAAGAAAGTTGTTTGATTAAAAATACAATAAAAAATAATAAAATAATAAAATAATAAAATAATCAGGCATGTCATTAATAAGTTAATATTGTAAACAAAAGCATTGGACATCTCCCATACAAAAGTAGCTTGTATACCGAAAATTATTGAAATAACAACAATGTTAAGAACATTGGCGAACGAAAGAGAGGGCTGCCCCAGGCTGTAGCCCGGGCAGCCCTCTAGAAAAAAAAATATATAATATATATATATATATATATATTAGGATTATAAATAATTCTTATAAAAATTTAATAATGATTTTAGATAATAAAATTTATTTCATTTATTTATTCTAATTTAAAATCAAAAGAATAATAAAAACTACAAATAATCAATTACAATTGACATAGTAATTATTTTATGCTTGTTTTGCCTATAATGTTCCCTTGATTTTATTTCGATTATTTGATACACAACTTAGATTTACTTCATTTTGTTATATATGTTAAATTAAACAATTCAAACTAATGATTAATAGTATATTTTCATACATGTAGAATTCATTTATAAACATTATATATACAAACTAGCCAATTCAATGTGAGGGTTTGTGAATCATTAATTAAGCATTAAAATATATTAACTAAACAAAATAAATAAATTCAACAATGGATAACTAAGGAATTGACTTTATAATGTTAGTATGTACCGAGGTTTGAGGAAAAAAAATACTATTGTATATATAATTTAGCTCAGGCTGTAAATATTTCCTAGATTCGTCTCTAGTTAAGAGACTTACTGCATATGTGGCATAAAAATAGACTTGATAGACAATCAACTCAAAATTCGGTCTCCAATGCTTCTGTTTGAAACACATTTATTTTTAATGATGTGTCCAATTTTTTTTTTCATTACCAAAAATAAATGAAAAACTAATGTCAATTTTAAATACTTTCTAAGTTAATCGAAAAAATAGCCATACAACAGGCCGTCTGAAAGTAAACGTTCATGTTGACAATGTCTAATTTTTTTTACCATATCAGCGTGAGATTGAATATGAACAGATGCATTGATGATACATTTTTTATTAGACTGTCTATTTATCTTATATGGCATTTTTTTTTTCGCAAGTCACTATTGCATTGGGAATGTTCTAACTTTAATATGGAAATGATGTAGAAAAAAAAAAGTTAGAGAATATGGAACTGAGTGAAATAAAAAAGGAGATAGTGAAATAAAAGAGCACATTTAATTGTAAAATAAAAAAGGAGAGGGAGTGAAATAATTGTTTTATTATGATTAGTCATAAAATGAATCCATATTATATTTTAGATAATTGTATTGAAGATGTGAATATGTGAATATGCATTTCTCAAAAAAAAAAAAAAAAAAAAAAAAACCTTTCTAAAATGTGTCCATAATGAATATGCATTATTTATAAGCTCAAAAATACATATTTGTATCAGACAAACTCTAACTTCTCCTAATACGGGTTGAATTTTATCTATCAGATCTACGATATGAGTTGTAGAAGTCAATATGCATCTCTAAAGGAAAAAATATTGCACATTACACATCTATCATATACATTAAAATTAGCTAGAAAGTCGAATAGTCATTAAATTCCTTTCAACATTTTTTTTTTAATGTGACATCCATTAGGTCAAGTGTATGTCGACGCCTGACGAAATCAAACGTTATAAATACGGTTTGGAATGTAACTTTCACTACATCGGAAGAGTATTTTCTATCACACTTTACAATTTAATAAGCAAATAAAATTAAATAGTACACAACCAATTTGCTAAGAATGAATGAATCTCTTTCCAACATTGTAGTAATTGAAATTAACATTTACAAATATTCCAACATTATTGTAATTAAAAGATAAAAGAATGATTATTATTTAATTAAGTGGAAGGATAGTACTCTTGAATAAAAAATGATTGTTTGGAAAAGCGCATTTGAGACTGTGGGACTAGCACCTTACTTCTTTTTTTTTTTTTTTATTTCACTGTTATATAAATTTGGGATTTTTTTGTTAGAGGAGAGTGGACTTAAACCCAAAACCACGTGGTGCATATGTGAGGAGTTTACCGACGAACAATATATTTCTAACAAAAATACCCTTTAGACACAAACCCCACGTTTACAAGCCTTTTGTCGAAACTTATTATCTCAATATTTGAGACCTGCAGTAAATCAATATTTAGGCTTGCGACTTGCAAGTTGCAACAAGTCTCAATAACTGTTAACCGAGAAAGAGGGAAAAATCAATCAAAATGACATTTTTTTAACATTTTTTAACTATTATAATATTTCGAGATTGAAGGAGAGAGTATAACTCAAACCTACGACTTCATATACAAGTGTGAGAGGCTTATTACTGAGCTAAGCCCATTTTGTCATATTTCTTTTTTAAAAATATTACAATAATTCAGAATTTAAGGAGGTGGACAAATTTGAATCCACAACTTTTTATAGTGTAAGTGTGAAAGACAAACCACCAAGTTAACCTCATATTATCTCATCAAATTTCAGGACAAAAAGGTGCAACTTCCACCTCTTTTCACCTGCATAGCATATAAACTATTTACTCCAAATTTTCTCTGGTGAGCACACAAATATGAGCATATTTATAGCACAAGTGTCACCTTATCACTTTTGAAATTATAAACCAATGCTGGTTGTATACACATGGCAAAAAGTGATGAGGTGGCACTTCTGTTATAAGTATGCTCATATTTGTGTGTCCACCAGAGAAAAACTGTTATTTACTCACTCTCCACTTACCAAATCAATTTGTCACGATCCAATTGTCATTTTACTTTTATTCATCAAGTTTCAAGAAATACAGTGAAGGATTTAAATCGTGTTTGAACATTTCCACCCATTCATTTATCTTAGTAGATATGAGATGTTTACCCTTTTTTTTTTAACGACAAAGTTTATTCAAAAACGGCCAAGCCGAAGAGTTACAAACAAACCACACACCCACAAGCCAACAAAACACGCAACCACAAAAGCCCCCTCGACAAACTAATACACACAACCAGCTAACAAAACACAAAACAGTAAACAACCCACTAGCAATCACAAAACAAGTAACCCAAAATCCAACCGAGGCCAAGCCACCCAAAAAAAAAAAACAACCCACAACCTAGCAAACACAAACTACAGAAAATTACCACAAACTTAAAAACTAATGAACTTCCAGCTCTCTAAAGCCACCCAACTTCAATTTCCTTTTCGCTTCTGCAAAAACCTCGGTCATCCCCACTAACTTGCCAACGAAATCCAACCCCAGAGCTACTCCAATCCTTATAATCTGAAATCTCCTCTTCAAGATTCCAAGATATCTTAAAATACTCTTGGGATTCCTAACCTTCATAACATGGCCTTTCACTGCTAAGTAAGAGATCCAATTTGAAGTTAAAACAGAGGTTAGATCGATGCTTTGTATTGTATAAATCCTTCCCTTCTTTGCTCTTCTTTTTACTATCAAGCCGACTGTTACAAGAAGAAGTCTTGCCTACTTTTGAAAATATGGACCCGAGAGCCAACTTCATTTTACGAAGTTCAAAAGACTTGTCATCCTTTCTTGAAGTCATGTCGTTCTTTCGGAGGCCCAATCTTTCTTGGCCCATGTTGAGTTAACAAACCAGACCGATCCCTTAAAAAATTTTGAAATTCAAAAAGACCCTACATCTAATGAGCTGCAGAAAGAAGGCGAGCTGCAGCTTGTGTCTGTGATACCATCTAAAGATAGGCTACACCTATCAAAAGGCATTAGAGACCTCACTTCCTTAACCATTTTTTTAATTTACAGCTCTTTTCCCATCCACATTTCCCCCCTTTAACTTAGGATAGCCACAGAAATCAGACACCACTCCTTCAATTTCACTGTCTTTGCCTCAATTGTGCACTTAATATGTAGAAAACAACTTGGCTTTAGGAACCTGAAAAACCTTATCATTGACAGCTTTATCAAGATTCACCCTAACCACCTTATCTCTTAAGTCCTCAAAATGGTTAAATATGACTGCCTTTCCCTCATTCATGACTTTGTCATTGACCAAACAATGCTTAAGTTGATGGTCCAAACCTATCAACACTGATATCTGAGTACAACCATTCTAACCATTATCATTTCTTCTTCCCAAAGCCTTCTCTTTTTGATCCATGACAAGTGTTAACCCTTCCATTTCCAGAAGCAAAGAACTCCGAACTACCTAAGAAGGCAACTTGACAAGCCTAAGAAGCCCTCCGTCCAAACCGATTCAACCGGAGCTGCTTCTACATAAACCTTGACAAAAAACGGGCCATCTTTAACCGAAACCCTAATGAAACGTGGGCATGACTAATACAAAGAAATTAACACAAGGATTCTGCCTCTGTCAAACCTCTTCTTTAGCAAGGTTTGTTGCTCAACCAACACGGGTTCACCTATTAACCAATCCAACTTCATAAAAAATGCAGCTTTCCAAAATTTCAAAGGAACTTCCTCACAATTAATGAACACCATACAAGCATGAGGCGTAGTAGGGTTCAAACCCTTAACCATTGAAATAAATTTGTCATCCTATAGAAATCGACACTAAACAAAACCATCCCTTTCCACTTCTGAGACAAAAATCCAAAGAATACATTTGTCTCCTAGATACTTGGAAGAAAAAGAGATACCTCTTGAGCTTAAATGATGGTTCACACTAGAATCATTAGAAAATTCCTTTAAAGTACCAACTGCACACTTCGATAACTACTTGTCTTCATTATCTTTGTTGTTCCATGCCATCTCTCATACCTCTCTGTCTTTGCTAGCTCTTTATTGACAATGCACGTCTAGTTATCTTTTACCACCTCAATAAAGGTTCTATTTCCACCAAGGTCGACCCTGTACGAACTGTCCTAGTCTTCACCAATGCACATCTTTGTCAAAACTTTAAATTCCTTCCCACCATTCTGCTTCGAGCACGAAAATCTTGTACTGTTCAAACCAAAAGAAGCCATCTTTGCTCTTATAGGCCATCCAAAAACAAGAAATCTATCCACTAACTTCACCACCTCGGTCGCTTCCTATATCGTCTCAAAGCAAATAAACCCAAAACAGCTCCCTCATTGAGCTCTTTTTTGGCGATAAATACACATCCCTCACCTTCCCTTACAACTTGAAAACCTCCCACAAACCTAACGAATCCAACCGAGGATTCAAGTTATCAATGAAAATAGAAAACAAACTTTCCCTAACATCTCTACATGGAACCTTACCATTAACAACTACCCGACTCTCTTCACTGCCAAATGAGCTAGGCTTTGTCTCTAGAATTCTCTCTCTCATTCTCTCCTTTCATTTTTATTATGGATGGTTGCTTTGTGTGAGATGTTTCTATTAAAATTGTAGACTATAAGCAAACTAGTAAATTCAATATGGTTGAAAATCTATCAGGTCAAAGCCAAGAGACCAAACTCTGAAATTTTATTAGAGTGGAAATATTTGCACCCTGGTTTTGCACCACTTTTTTTATATACACCACATTAAAAATTCTAAAATGTTATAATTTGTAAAAGCACCCCACACAATACCAGAAATATCCTCTCTCTCTTTTTTTAGTTTTTGATCAACTACCATCAACTAATAAATTATAAATAATTAAAATATTAAATGAAATGAAAATGAAAATAAACCAACCAGTAGCCACCCCTAGAGACGTAGCTCTACCTTTAGATTCACGAGTTTGGAGCTTAAACAAATGACTCATAAGTCAGCGGCTCAATAGATAATATCTTCTGGAAGTCATTTGGGAGTCAGCTCATGGTTTAATATATACGTGATAATATTCACGACTCATTTAAGATACCAGAAGCTTGCAGTGTCTAGATTAATAGAGAAGTAGACAGGTAATGGCATGGAGTTGAATTATGCACTTTTTAATGTCGTGTTCGTTTGCTTTTGTGAGATGAGTTGATTGTTGGCAGGAAATTACCGTGTCAGGAGAAACATGCTACGCAACAAGCATCCATTCTTGGGAATTTGGAAGAATTATTGGTGTTCAAGAACAAGGCTGGAACTGATAACTGCAGTGCCGGTCCTGAGGTTTTGAAGGTCCTAGGGCGAATATATAAAATGGGACCCTTTGTTCAATCTCGCATCGGAATTTTTTTAAATCTCATACTTAATAATAATAATAATAATAATAATAATAATAATAATAATAATAATAATAATAATAATATATTATTTTTTGAGAAAATTTACAAAAGCTTAATCAAAATAATTTTCATCAAATTTATATCGTCATACATAAAAAACAAAACTGAAAAAAAAAAATACGATCAAATAGATCTGCATGACAGTTTCCACTCAAAGAATTAGTGTATATAAATAAGGAGAGACGAACTTACTTAGAAAATGAAAAGGGATGAGGAGACCTCCTCCTTTTTTATTTTATTTTATTTTAATTTTTTTAGAATTAAAAAATAAATAAATAAAAGAAAGGGTATATTTGGTAGTATTTGGAGCGCGCATACAAAATATAATTTTTTTTTTAACTATTAATAAGGTGTACATGTAAAAAAATTGATGCATATACAAATTTTCAAGGGTACAAATAGAGCTACTCATTTGCTTTTATTAATTCTGATAAAAGTCCATATTGAGCTCAATCTATATATATGAAATTTCCATATCTTTTTTCTTATTTGGGGCCCAAATTTGATATAATTATATAAAGTTTGAAAAATAACAATAAATTTGAACCCTTTTTGAGTCCTTTTTTTTTTGGCCCTGGACGGGCGTCCCTAGTTGACCCACCTCGGGGGGGAGTGCTGATGAGGATGATGATTGCATACCAGCAGTACTGACAGAGGATACTTGACACAAATGCTTGCAGATTGTTATGGGACCAAAAGGGTCTTTCTGATTGAAAGAAAGTCATACCAACTGAAAGTTAGTTGTTTTTGCTCTCAAATTTTGCATTATTCAACATGGTGTACTTGAATGTAGTTTCATGGTTATCTTGGTGACGTCTCAGAGCTGTTTCAAACTTGATCACTCTGTGATATATATATATATATATATATATATATATTGTTTATGTTATGCCAATGCAATTTCTAGGCTTATCAGTCCTTGCAACAGAAAGAGATCGAGCTTCACGGTAGAGCGCCTGAGAATTGACAGTAAGATTTTCCAGAATCCTGTTTGTGTGAAGGATGGTTATGATTTCTTTGTTAGATCTCCTATGCTTTTTATCTTTACAATAACTGTTATGAAGATTACTTTAAATGAAATATGACGTTTATATATTCTTTTCTTCATTCACCTTAATTAGGAGAAACATGTGCTTTTGTAACATTATAATGTTAATGATATTTATGAGGTGGCTCTTGTAGGCCCTTGTAACGTAGGGGATGCAAGCATGTACTGCATTTATGTACTGAATCTTACCGCTCCTTTCACACCGACTTACAAGTTGGAGTACCTACCTATACACAAAAGATCAAGATGCAACACAAATGCTTAAAACTAAATGTATATATGCTGTCATTTATAAATGGTAAACCAATTGCATAATTTGCTAAGCAACTAGTTCTATTTATAAATGGAAGTGTGTTCGCAAATTCCATAGTTTCACTAAACATTACAAATTTCTACTTCTGCAGTTGAGGATTTGAACTTAAATGCTGTGGAAATACGTCTTTGAGGGGAATTCCTTATTTGGCTATTGGTAAAAATCTTTGTGGTCCTGCCACAGGTAATCAATATCTCATCATGTTGACTATGAAGCTCGTAATTTGTAGGAGATTATATTTGATACCACTAGCCACGTATCATATGGGTCAAATTTCTAACGTTCATTGATTAAAATATTTTTAAATCAATAAGAATTCAATCATATCCGCAAAATGTAAAAATAACAAATTTAATTTTGTACAAGGGACTTGAACTTGGGATTTCTTACGTCGGTGAATTTTTTACAATGATCTATTTTCTATGAAAAGCTTTAACTTTTAATTATCTATTTTTTTCATTTCCTCCCATAATATTGAAAATAAATCGGTAAAGATGTACCGTGGGACCGGAATCCTTCACCACAAATGGACAGTAGATATAATTTTTTTTTTTTTTTTGGTACAAAGGAGGGCAACCAGCCCAAGAAACGGACTAGAAAGGAACGGTGGATATACTTTCATTATCTAATTATTTACTTTATAAAAAATCAAAATCAAAATCAAAGCATAAAATCACGAAAGGCCGTAGCAGTATAGCATTAAGGTCCAGGCCCTAATTTGAGAGGAATTTACTGGTTAATGGGCCGAGTACGAAAGCCTTCAACATGGGCCTATTTGGGCCCACAATCTAATCGGGTCAGTTTCATCATGGTGTACTAGTACGGTTGTCGGTTGGCGAAATTCCCAAAATAATAAAATATAAAAACAGGGATAAATCGGTAAATCTAGAAACTTGCTCTCCTCTCTCTCTTTCCTTGAACTACTCCTGTATTGTATTTAACCCTAGCCTCTCTTGTTTAGGGTTTTTCTCCTCTCTTTTTTTCTCGGTTTTGTTTTTGTTGTTTCTTCAGTACGGTTCTGATGGGAACCGAGAGAAAGAGGAAGGTGAGCTTGTTCGATGTGGTCGACGAGACGTCGGTTTCTGCGAAGTTATCCAAATTGAACGGCACAGGAGCCGCCATGAACAACAACACTAACAGTTTGGTCAACAGTTGGAACGGGAAGCCGTATTCGCAGAGGTACTTTGATATACTGGAGAAGCGTAAGACTTTACCAGTCTGGCACCAGAAGGACGATTTTTTACAGGTTTTGAAGGCCAATCAGGTTTTAATCCTCGTCGGTGAGACCGGTAGTGGCAAAACCACTCAGGTTAGTTTTAATTACTTTACACGATAGACGCTCAAAATATATTATTATTATCATTATCTCTATTAGCTGATGCGTTGTTTTGATTTGGATTGATGATTTGATGTTCTTATAAAAGTTTTGTGATTCATGTGTTTTTGGATTAGGATTTTGTAAAATTTGCGCACTTGGTTGGAGTAGTTTCAGGTTTCGTATTATTTATATGATTTTCACGACTTAAAGAACTAGGTATTAAGTTAACGGGTGTTTATATTTTTTTTTTTTTTTAAGACAATTTGCATGTTTTCTTAGGAGTAATGTTAGGAATTTCTACTTTGTAACCCATTTTTGTATGCTATACCATGATCTGTTCTTCACATTCTTATAATTTCATCCGAGCAGCAATAAGAAGATGGTGTAAATACCGTTTTAGGAGTTATGTTAGGAATTCCTACCTTGTAGTCAATTTTTGTATCCTGGCGTATGTGTCAATAATTACATTAACATGTGGATAGTGAGATGATATCATAATTAATATTTATTTACATGGTGTAATATAATTGCATCAATTCAACCTCAGCCGGGATACCTTGTATTACTCGTTTTTTTAGCATGACTTATAGAACGTTCTGTTTTTCATTTTCTTTTCATTCTATCTGAAAAGCAATAAAACGACGATGAGCTTATGCATATGTTTATAATCGAATAACTTAATATTTTCATGCACGGGGAACCGTGGTGTAAGCACTATTTTGGTTTTCTCAGTTTTATGCCGCACTATTCAATAGGAACCGTTTTTGGATTGGCAACTAAGAATTATTTCTGTCCTGCAGATCCCTCAGTTTGTATTGGAAGGGGTTGATATGGAAACTCCTGGACGTAGGAAGATGCTGGTTGCATGTACCCAGCCTCGTAGAGTGGCTGCAATGTCTGTTTCTCGACGTGTTGCTGAAGAGATGGATGTTGCTATTGGAGAAGAGGTTGGTTATAGTATCCGTTTTGAAGATTGCAGTAGTGCAAGAACAGTTTTGAAGTAAGTTTATCGCACCAACAGAAGTCCTTTCTTTTATTTAAATCTTTTTATTGTTGAGTGATTTGTCTAAAATGGTAAATTTATGCATTCTTTATTTTTTTGCATGGTAGGTATTTAACAGATGGTATGCTTTTACGAGAGGCTATGACAGACCCACTGCTGGAACGGTACAAAGTGATTGTTCTTGACGAGGCTCATGAAAGAACTTTGGCAACAGATGTGCTGTTTGGACTTTTGAAAGAAGTGTTGAAAAATAGACCAGATCTGAAGTTAGTTGTAATGAGTGCTACTCTTGAGGCGGAAAAATTTCAGGGTTATTTTAATGGTGCACCTCTTATGAAGGTCCCGGGGAGGCTTCATCCAGTGGAAATTTTCTACACTCAGGAACCTGAGAGAGACTACCTTGAGGCAGCCATTAGGACTGTTGTGCAGATACACATGTGCGAACCTCCTGGGGACATACTTGTTTTTCTAACTGGAGAGGAGGAAATAGAAGATGCATGCCGTAAAATAAACAAGGAAATTTCTAATCTAGGTGACCAAGTGGGCCCTGTTAAACCTGTGCCTTTGTATTCAACACTTCCTCCAGCCATGCAGCAGAAAATATTTGAACCTGCTCCACCTCCACTTACTGAAGGTGGCCCGCCTGGAAGAAAGATTGTAGTCTCTACAAACATTGCTGAAACTTCTTTGACGATAGATGGAATAGTTTATGTTATTGACCCTGGTTTTGCTAAACAAAAGGTTTATAATCCACGAGTTCGTGTGGAATCCTTGTTGGTATCTCCAATATCAAAGGCAAGTGCACACCAGAGGTCTGGGCGTGCTGGAAGAACTCAGCCAGGCAAATGTTTCCGACTTTACACAGAGAGAAGTTTCAATAACGATCTCCAGCCGCAAACCTATCCAGAAATTTTGCGTTCAAACCTTGCTAATACAGTTCTTACATTAAAGAAACTGGGGATAGACGACTTAGTGCATTTTGATTTCATGGATCCCCCTGCCCCAGAGACACTGATGCGAGCATTAGAAGTATTGAATTACTTGGGAGCTTTGGACGATGACGGAAACTTGACAGATCTAGGGGAAAAGATGAGTGAATTTCCACTGGATCCGCAGATGTCAAAGATGCTTGTCGAGAGTACTAAATACAACTGCTCAAATGAGATTCTATCAGTTTCTGCCATGCTTTCAGGTACTGTTCTTTCCTTGTTATTTGTTTGATGTCTGTCTTGAGTCCAGTGTTAATAAGGTTAGGAGGTAGGTGCTGCAGGGATGCATCTTTCTTGAAAGCATCCCTATTTTCCAGCATCTGTGCAGATTTCTCTGCATAGTTGTAGATGTTTAACTGCTTTCATGTATATAGTGATATACATGCATGCAGTTAAAGGTGTAAAGAGTCTAGGTTGTCATCAGCAACTGTCTTGTCTGGGATCCATGCCCCCCGTTGGCATGCTCCAAAGGAATCTAAGTAAGTGCTGATGCATATAGTTGCAGTTTCTCAGTATTCTCTCATGAAGCAAATGGTGTCGTCGCCTCTATGCATCTGCTGACCTACCGTGGGCCTCTTCTGTGATAACCAAAAATTGTTTCTTTAGTACCCAATTGCTTTGTACGGCCTAGGGAGGCTCAAAAAGCTGCAGACGAAGCAAAAGCGAGGTTTGGACACATCGATGGCGATCACCTCACGCTCTTGAATGTATATCACGCATACAAGCAAAACAGTAAGTGCTTTTTTTAACACCTGTCCGTTTCTCTTCTTCTCAAAAAGCTTCTTATTGATGCAGTTTGATGTTGAAATTCCTTCTATTCATTTGTGAATGATTGCAGATGAGGATCCAACTTGGTGCTATGAAAATTTTGTCAATCACAGGGCGTTGAAGTCCGCAGATAACGTGAGACAGCAGCTGGTTCGCATCATGACAAGGTTTAACCTCAAGTTATGTAGTACTGATTTTAACAGCCGGGACTACTACGTAAACATTCGGAAGGCTATGCTATCTGGATATTTTATGCAAGTAGCTCATTTGGAACGCACTGGACACTACTTAACAGTTAAAGATAACCAAGTACGTAGAAGTTTGTAGTATTAGTAATTAAATTTTGCCTTATTATCTCTTGTTCCTTTCCTCTATTTTCTTTGTTGTTTTGGTTTGTTTTTTCTATCAAGTTTATAGCTATACCGTTTTGTTTCTACTTCCGGGGGATAGTTAATAACACAAACTATTTGCATTGCTTATCTAATTTTCAGGTGGTACACTTGCACCCGTCAAATTGCCTGGATCACAAGCCAGAGTGGGTCATTTATAATGAGTATGTCCTAACCAGCCGGAATTTTATTCGTACAGTTACAGATGTTCGTGGTGAATGGTGAGTGAAGCATTTCCTGTTCGTATGTATTTCTTGTATGGTATTTTCTTATTGTTCTAACTTTAGCGCCGAATTTTGGGATGTTTTTCGCCTTGCTGGGTCGATATAAGCATACTCGTTTCCTATTGATTATTCCTGGGTTTGTGGGGGAGTTTTGGAACTGTACCGTAGTGAACCTGAAATTTTCTTTTGTTGCAGGTTAATTGAGGTAGCACCACACTACTATGATCTTATCAACTTCCCTCAATGTGAGGCTAAGCGGGTTCTTGAGAAGCTTTACAAGAAGCGAGAGAAGGAGAGGGAAAACAGGAAATGAAGTCTCACCATCTAGACCATTTAAAACAGGAAATGAAGTCTGCACCATCTAGTTCTTTTGCTTCTCTTATATCGTTTATTTCAAGATGAGAGGGAGGTGCTTTTGAAAGTGATTTTATTATATCAAAGTTACAAAAAAAAAAAGAGTAAAAAATTGCCAGATTGTTTGTACCATTTTCTTGAGCAGGGAAACCCATTACTGCCCTTTTCATTTGTAGAATCAGTTATTTTAAGCTTGTGTTTGGATGTCAGGGTTTCATTTATATTCTTCATTTCTCTGATTATGCTCACTGCTCAGTAGCATCTTTTGTTTATCAAGATTTCCTCGTCTTATGGAACCAAAACCCATAATTTTGTATAATAATCGAAAAGCCCCCATGAAGCAGTAAGTAGTAGTTTCAGAATGTCCAAACTCAAATCATTGTAGCAACCAAAGGGACCCTCAGAACAAGATTATGATTTATGTTCTCGGTTTGGAAAAATAGTCGAAGCTGAGAACTGAATCTGTCTTTTTACTAACAGGGACGCATATGCAACCAGAAAGTGCAATACATTCTTTCGTTCATCCTATTATGTCTAATATTGTTTTGCAATTCATAAATTTATGTGGAAGGTTCTCCAAATTAATAGTAGTTGGTTGATAGCAGTAGATACAACTTTTGGATTGTTGAAAAAAATGTTAAAAATGTTCAAAAATTTAAGTCATCGAAACTCTGGAGCTGTACTTGTGGTGACTATAAACTACTTGTGAATTTCGGTCTTTTTTTATTATTATTAATTTTTGACAAAAAGCAATGTTAAGAAAACAAACAAACTAGTCTTCTTCAATGGTCAGAGCCATTTTCGGAAGAGAGTGGGCAACAACATTTGCCTTTCTTTCTTGGAATAAATAAAACAAACTCAATAGCTACATTTCACAGAAGCTGGTGTATGTCACTCAAAACCAAAAGGATACCAAGGGAGGCACCCTCGCCCAAGAGCGTCTGATTCGATAACTGCAGGGACCACACACAGTGACAACACAGCCAATTCATATGTACTTATAAATACAACCCAATAAACAGCAGCTTAGATATCAACTGTTTTTTCAATGTACATTACCATGTAGCATTCAGCAAAAGCAGGAGTATTCCAGGCCAATTGTTCTCAAAATGGAAAAAATAATTTAAATAAAAGCTTTTATTAGTAGGGAAAGAGGAAACAAGTACATGGCACACTCATAGTCATTTCATTTCACACAACAAACCCAAAAATAAAAATAAAAATTTCTAGCTTGGGGATGCTTATAACATCATCTTCAGCGTCTTCCAGCTGCAAGTTTTCTGTAAAGTTCATCAATCTCAACCTGTACAGATAGATATTAGATGATTTGTGAATTCCTTAAAACTATTGTTGATGACAAACTGGATAAAGTAACTAGATATAAATTCTACATACCTGATAATGCTTTAGCAATATGTTCCTTTTCTTCTTCAATGTAGCGGTCACTAAATCTCTTTCCATGTCGAAGGGGCGGTGATCGAAAGCAACTCCTTTTACGAATTCAAAGCCCCTAAGCTGGTAGTGCAATAACAAGAATAGATCAAAAGAAAATATAAGTTTACAGTTATTAAATCAGACTATCAAGTTAATGGTAGTGGTTATGCTGGTACCATTTTAGTGTTTGGTTCATGGAACAGGTTCACTGAGTCAAGCCTTTAATTCAAGTAGAATGGCAGAGAAAAGAAACAAAAACAATTCTCTTTAAGCTACAAAGAAAAGAACCAGTGAAAACTGCAGAATATTTTGTAAAATTACCTGCTTTGTCTCAGCTGTGCATTTTAGCTCTGAGAGGACATAATTCTGTAGCTGATCAAGAGAACAAAGTTCGGAGAATGAACCCATGTGACCATTTGAATATGCCCATTTTTTGGTGTTTTCTTCATGTGGCACAACTACTGCTACTAGCATTGACTTGAAGCTGTCCCCATAGACCCAGATCTTAAAAGCAAACAAGAAACGTGTTATTAAACCACATGAAAAATGCTTAAGACTTTCGACACAAGCAACTAATAAGAACTAAAAAAGATGCTCACATCTTCAACAATAGGAGAGCTACTGTAAACATTTTCCAAATGTTCGAGTGCAACGTACTCTCCTTGGGATAGTTTTATAAGATTCTTCTTTCTATCAATGATCTTAACAACTCCATTTGGCAACATTTGCCCTATGTCACCTGAGAATGACAGAGAAAATGAATAAAAATCAGAACAGAATGTCAGCGGCGAAGAATTTTGTTTTGCCAAATAATTGGTACTGATCATCAACCTGTATAAAACCATCCGTCTTTCATGGACTGTTTTGTCAGTTCAGGATTCTTGTAATACTCAGAAAAAACTGTTTTCCCTCTCACACATATCTCGCCACAAGGAGGATCAGCAAGCGGATTGTAACCCATCTCAGGTACCTCCTCCAGGCGCAGCTCATTGTATACAAACACCGGACCAACAGCACCCACCATGCACATTTCGTCTGGAAAACCAAGTGTGGTTGGTCCACAAGTTTCTGTCAATCCTGGACAAGCCACAATGCAACATAAAAAGTACATTAGAAAATTTTAAATGGATGTTGGGTTCTTGAAAGTTATTTTAGCTCACAACGCCCCCATGTATTCACATTTTTGATGTCTAAGGTAGGCAGTAGTTAAATCTTTGTTGCTATAAGAAGAGATGTTTACCATAGCCTGTGACTAGAAAGGAACAAGTAGTAACCCGTAAGAATTCTTCCACCTCATAGCTCAAGGGCGCACCGCCACTTACTATTAGTCGAAGGCGACCGCCTAACCTGGCTTTCACCTGATGAAAAAGGAAAGACATTAGGCAATAATCTGTGAACTGCTAGCTCAGGTTATATTTTCAGTTTTTAAATTAGAACAAGTATTGGAGAAAATGAAACTTAACCTTTCTAAAAGCTAACAGATCTGCAAATGGTGATGCATTTTTCTGCTTGTACCCAAGATTCATCCAAGAAAGTTTGCTGTATATCAACAATAGCATGCATCAGCATCATAATTAATTGAGTCATAATGGAATAAAAGGTGTTGTTTTTCAATTATGTTCAAGAAATAAAAAGGAAACTATTGTGATTTGAAGGGGCAATCATGAATTAGATAAAGAGATTCTTACTATTTGTAGAGAGCATCAAATATTTTCCTCCTCAAAGGTCTGAGTTCTTTCAGTGCACTCTGGATACCTGAAATACACAAAAACCTTTAATCAATAATGAGGTTTGGCCTAATTCAGAATCATTTTGATGACTGGAAAAATTTCCATGCCTTCGTGAATCTTTTCGAAGACTCTAGGCACACCCGCCAGAAACGTTGGCTTCAATTCCATCAAATCATCCCTCAATGCATTCAAATCCTTCAAATAAGAAAATGAAAAAAATATTATAAGTAAGAAAAACATGCATAACAACAGAACAGAATTATAGCAGCATACCCCATGATAGTAACCAATAGATGCACCTTTACGGAAGAAATATTCCTCAATCATGCGGTCAAGGATATGCGCGAGAGGCAAGAAAGACAGATACACATCATCCACTGTCATCTATATAAAGTCACCAAAATATATTTTAGGATATAACATAACATAAACAAGATCACAGTAAGGCTGCAAAATGCAATGTTGCAAGTTAAAAAGATTATATTCACCTTGTCATCAAACTGTTCCATAAAGAGATCTATCCCTCTAACAAATGTTGCAACTGTTTCATGTGTCAACACAACACCTTTTGGATCTCCACTGGTACCACTTGTATACATAATTGTGCATATGTTAAAAGGTTTGGGTTGCGAAATTTCCGATGAGTGTTTCGCCCCCTGTTGATCAATAGCTTCTGAAGATGTAAACAACAGCAACAATAATATTTACATGAACAACGACAGAAGTAACTCACCATGTGAAGGAACTCATCCCATTTGTATGGTTTGATTCCAATGCTAACAGCCTTGTCCTTCTCCTCTTCCGTAAAGGCGGTGAAGCCAATCATTGCTGCAACCAAAAACAAATCTCAGGAAAAATGGCTTTCTAGCAGTTTCAGTGAGAATTAAATTAAATTATATCAAGTCATTCTACACCTTTCAGGCGTTGAGCAGATATACAATCAGGATTCAAAAGCTGCAAGCAGTTTAACAATCATAAGTAAATCATATCGAACATATGGAGAAGTAAATCATTCAACAACAATAGCAAGTCAAGTCAAGTATGTATTTCAAGTCTTACTTCTTTTACTTTCTTATCTTGGACAAAAACAAAGTCGATCTCTGCATGATCTATGATAAAATTTACAGCTCCTGGCCCTGCAACCAACACAACAACAACCCCGTTAGGTGCTCAAAAATTGACTTCAAATCAACAAGTAGCTTCTGATCAACTCATGATTCATGAACTGAATCAAGTAAGAACTTACCAAGGGTGTCATAAAGAGGCACACAAATGAGGCTGTGAGCATTGCAAGCCTACACAAATAATCAAACAACTTGTTGAATACAGGTTTCATTCAAGAAGAAAGTAAATCACATCAGCATACACACAAGTGGAGAAACTAACAGACCTCCATTGCAACAATCCATTGAGGGCAGTTTGCTCCATATATCCCAACACGACAGCCCTGTCACAAAAAAAATCTTTCATATATCCACAATCCAACATAGGTACATATACCCATTTAATCTCTACATCCAACAATGATAGTCATGATTCATTAGTATATGAGTGAAGATGAGAGAAAGCTGAAAATTCAAATGTTTCATGCTCGATTCAACGAGATACAAAAACATAAATTTTAACTGATAATCATGATTTATGAATGATAAAACTTGAAAAGTATCCATGATTTTCAACAATTCTAAGAAAACAACGGAATAAAAGTTATTTGTTAACAAAAGAAAAAATATTTTTCATTAAATTTCCAATCACAAGCTTCTGGCAAATACATAAGAACACTTACAGGTTCAGCCCCAGATGCACGTAATGCAGAACCAATTTGTAGAACTTCCTCATGGACTTCCTTGTATGTTTTCCAGACATAGGGCCCTACCTAATGACCAAAAATAGTTTAATTTGCAATATAATAATCAAAGCTTTCCCCAAAAAATAAAAAATAAAAACAAAATCAATTTCATTGGAGGCACTTAGAATGTCATCCCTTTACTCATTCATAAATAAAATCATAAAAGTCAGCTTGACTTTCCTTTACGATTTGGTCACCACAGGATTATCGAAAAGAGGATGATGAAAGAAAATAATAAAGTCAAAACACAAAAAAAAAATAAAAAAATAAAAAAATAAAATAAAATAAAAAACTGAAACTGCTTTGTATGATTTGAAATAGATACCGTCCCATCAACAAATTTACGCCAGCCAAGCATCTTATTTCCTGGATATTTTTCCACAGAATTGCTGCATACAAACAGAGAAGTCAACAAGAAATGCTTATACATGAAACCATAAACAGAAAAGGCATTGAAATTTGAAACCAGGCAGAGGACTCTTGCAGGTTCACACTTCAAGGTCTTGCTTTCATTATTAACAAATGATAAAAATTAATAGCATAATATAAAGTACTTATTCAGGTTGAAAAATACTCCAAAGCAAAAATAATAATAATAATAATAATAATAAAATGAAAATAAAAAACAAAAACAAAGACATGAAAAATTACTTGAAAAGATCCCAAGAAGTAGTTAAATCGGTGTCCATGGGAGGGAAGCCGTTCTTGGAAAGTAAATTTCGATAGACAGGACCAACAGAAGGTTTCCCATCTTTTCCTTCTTTTCCTTCCTCCACTTGAACTGCAAAATTCTTCATTCTCTCTCTCTCTCTCTCTATCTCTCTCTTTGCAGAAACTTGGACAACAAACAACACACTTATATAATAATACTGAAGTCCAAAAGATTTTCAAAATATGAATTTTGATCCATGTCAGAGGTCAATGAATAAAAAAAATTAAATTAAATTAAAAACTTGGGAAGAGACATAAATAGAATAATACACCAACCAAACTTAATGCAATATACAAAAAATCAACTAACTCCCTGAATTCACATTAAAAATAATAATAATAATAATAATAATTGAGCAAAATAAACATCAATAAACTAAAGATATAGTAAGCATTTAATAATAGCATGAAGCTGAAAAGAGGTTTAATGGTGACAACTTTTAGCTAGTCAGCAAAAATCCCAAGTACAATTTTAAAATCCCAAACCAAGTAGTACTTACTACATAAGACAACAGAATGCAAAACGAGCAGCAAAATTGTTTAAAATATTTTTATTTTTTATTTTTATTTTATTTTTTGAAATACCACGGATCGAAACCTGAGACTACCACTATGAAACGTTGTGTGGTACGTGGTTATTTATTTTGAATTTTAAAACGTTACTTTTGAAGATTCCTTATTTATTTAAAAAGCAAAGATCTTTTTCACAATATATTTACCAATTTTCAAAACTTTTAGAAACCAGTGGGGAACAAAAAAAAAACCAAAAAAAGAAACACAGAACCCCAATACCATCAATAAAATCCGCGGCTAATGAAAAGAAAAGATAGTGATCCTACAAAACAGTAAATTTATAGTCTATGTACAATAGAGAGAGTTTTTTTTTTTTTTTTATAGAGGTTAGTATATTACATATCATATGATGTGAGTATTCATTCGATCATCCTTTTTTTACGTATATTTTGTTGCGCATGGAAGAATCTCTCTACACTCAACATAAGTATAAAAACCCATACTAGTATATATACTAGTTCAATGTTATATATGACCACTAGGCACTCAACCCATGACTAGTTTAATTACTAGACATATGCAGAGAGAGAGAGGGAGAGATCGAAGATCATGCAATAGTAGTGGAGCTTATCTGTCACATTCATGGGACCATAAAGATGGCATGGTTCATGGAGTGTTGTTAATTAAGTTAGTTGGAAAGGCAAATTGTGTGTTTCGAACTTCGAAGTTCGATCCCATCCATTTTACTGATTTACTCCAAAACCTTTAGGGCTTTTAGGCTTCAACAAAAAAAAAAAAAAAAAAAAACCTAACTACGGCTGACTATTCAAGAGGTCATTAAATTGTTGTGATGTCCAACAGTTTGTCCAGTCACAGTAGGACAACACAACCTCAATACGTTAGGGGTGCCCACTAGCATCTGCCACTTTAAATTCTTGATTCTGACATGACACATTGATAACATCGGTTTGTGTCCGAAAGCCAATAGGGACTTTTTGTTCAACTGATTGAAGAAAAATCATACTAGTATTTATATGACATATTTCTTTAGGATCGGGGATCCTTTCATTGGTTTTTTTTTTTTTTTTTTGGTTTTTTTCAATTATAATTAAAACACCAAATTATATGAAAGAAAAAGTAATCAAAATTTAATCATATACTTTTTATTTTATTTATGTGTTATTAGATTATAAAAATTTTAAAAAAAAAATAAGATAATAAGAGGACCGTAATTCTTTCGACGATATTATTTTATGTAAGCACAGCCGCTACCTCTCCATCTTTCCGGTTAGTGGTTGGTGGGGGAAATTCAAGTTCCGCTGTAAGCATTTAAAGAGACATTTTTTGGATGTTGTGACAAGATGATAGATCATACATATTTATTATCTACTGCCTAACGCTATTGTTGTCTACTTGTACTATTTCAATAAACAATCCTTGCACTTTGTTTTTGTTTTTTCTTAATATTTTTCGAGTGTAATTAAAATATTAAGTTATATGAGAGAGAAAAAAAGTGATCAAATCTTGACTATATATTTTTTATTTTGCTTAGATGTCATTAGATTATAAAAAGTCAAGGAAAAACAAGACAAGAAGAGGTTCTTGATCCAAAACTAAAAAGGTTGGAGTAGCTACAATTTACTTTTATCAGCAACCCAACTGTGAACTTTAACTCAAATTTAATTGTGAAATAGAACTTTGTTCTGTTTTTATTTATTTATTATTAATTTATATGTTGATCATGCAAGTGTTTGTTGGTACGATAAGGATAAGAAATAAATAGAATCATCAATTTTACAAAGTTGAATCTTCAAGTTGTTGGAAAATGTTATTACTCCCCACCATGTTTTTTCAACTATTCATCTGTATATCATAAATATAAAACGACGAATTTCAATTTATCAGACATCTTTTTTGGTCTTTGAAGACATTTCTTGACCATCATCTCCAAATCACTTACTAGAGCTGAAATTTGTAATCTTTGTTGTAGATTTTGAAATTTTAGAGACCAGCTTGATCCCAGAAGTTGTAGCTAAATCAATGGTGACCTAGAGGCATCTCTTTTGTTATGAATATCTAACTCGAAGGGCACGAGTTTATATGTCCAATCCATTAAAATCATATCATGTAATACGAATATCTAATCATAACACATGATATAAAAGCATTTTTGTCCCAGTTTTCCAATACCATGGGATGTAATTATGTAAATTAGTTTTCACCGAGGGCTTATCGTGTGTTATCCATCGACAGTAATCGATGATGATATAAGTTATAACCAAGAAAAAATTAAATTAAATTGATATTCTAGATTATATTATTATAATAAAATAAGATAGAGATTTGCTGTTTTATTAATCACAGTCCACAGACTTGATAGATAACCAAATAGAAGAGTAATCATGCATTAGAAAAATTGCAGTCCATCAACTGAAAAGATGTAGAAAAAACATATGAAAAACAATAAAAGAATCCAAGCGATAGATTACCAACTCGGGCTTTTAGTCAAGGACGAAGTGGTTAAGCCGCCTCTTTCCAGGAAAATTAAATAGAAAATAGCAGTCCATCAACGGCAATGACTTGACTCTGAACAAGAATAATTAAGTTGATGCTTCCTTAATGATTCCTCACCGAATAGATTAATTAGTCATGTTATGGAAACACTTGTAGTTTCCATATATCAAGTTAAGATTTATCACTAACCATGCATTAGATTTAAAAGCTAGTAGCAAAGTGTGTTAAAACAAGTCATAAACAACTACAAGTTCAAATAAACAGGTCATAAACAACTAAAAGTTCAAATACACCTAGTTCCTTGATCACAATCCTACAAATGCACAAAATCTAACAATCAAGATCACCTCTGCTACACAGCCAAATGACATTAACAAGGAAACCAACGACTACGAGTATGTCTGAATTATTACATCATCACGACGACTTCCAAGCTGCAGCTGCTAGTTTCTCAAAATCAAGTCGGGTGCTCCGGATACGCCCATTGATAGAACTAGTGCGTGACCTCAACTTATTAATCTCAACAGTCTTTTTCTCCTTCCTCAATTTTGATGACTCGAGCTGTTCCTGTAACTCAACCATCTTCTTTTTAATTGCTTCCATTTCTTCGTCTAACTTTGTTCTATCATCGGTATGCTGTTTTATCCCCCTTTCAGCATCTTTTAAATCATCCATAAGCTGTCCTTGCTTCTTTCTAATTGATTGCAATTCATCAACACGTTTCCAAAGCAAAGTAACATCAAATCCATGCTTCTCCAAATCAAGAAGACTATCCAAGGTGCTAGCAAATATATCCATAGAATCATCACACTTTAACATGTTGATCTTCTCAAACAAACCAGCAAAGGTTACCATAATACCAATAGCTGATCCTTCGCGATACTCCTCTTTAGTTTCACTTAATGGGTGAAAGTGGGGTTTTTGGGGCACTATTTGGAAAACTTCCATAGATTCAATAGTTTTCCAAATAAGTGACTTCTTCACAAACGGCAGCATTTGATTTTTTACTGGTGCACTGCCACCTTGGGTACCAATTGTCGAAGATTCCATTACAGTATCATTTTGGCTTTTTCTTTCCTCATTCAATCCATTGACAGTATTAGTTGAGGACAACCCTAGACAGAAAAGAAAACGAATTTGTCAACAAAATTACAACAACCAGAAAGAGGATATTATGTTTAATAAGCTTACTTAGTTCTTCACCATTTGACGAGTGTGTTCCTCCTCCGATCCATGATGATAGAGGTCGATCATCATCTTCCAAATTGTTGGATGCTACAGCAACAACCTTGTCAACTTCTTTTGACAAGCAATCGGTCTTGGGAACTTCACCTATTCTTTCACCAGATGCATCTCCAACAACTACAAATACAGACAGGACTTCAAATCCATATAATCCAGCCAGGATATCTATAAAATATAACTGCACAAAAGTACTCCCACCCTTGATAATACCAGTAGAAGCCGGTAACAGTCACATAAAATTGTTGTGTTTTTTGGCTCATCAAAACCCAAGTTAAGGCTTATGGATGAATCCCATTTGGATAAGGAGAAATAAAGCGTGCATATGATTTCCTATTGGGAATATGAAATTAGATTTTCTCAAGAATCCCAAATCAATTAGGATAAGGAGATAAGTTAGCTTCTCTTATTCTAAAAGGATTTAGAAGTCCTATTCTAGCAAGGAATGTATTCCATGTCCTATACCTATAAATAGGGCTGTTGGGAGCTTATTTTTTACACAGGAAAATCAGCAAGCATACAAGACGTAGAGAGCAAGAGTTATAGAGAGGTTCTAACAAGATTTTGGGGAATTAGCTAAGGGGTTTTGATAAGTTTCTTATAACCAAGGGTTTTTCTCCATAGTGCTAGTGATTTCTCAAGAGAGATCACTCGAGGACGTAGACAAAATTAACCTCAGTAAATTCTGTGTTTATGTGTGGTGTGTTTTCTTTATTGTTCATATTTTATTCCGCATATTCGCACATCATTATCCTCTAAGTTTATCACCGTAGTCTATCGAGAAAACACGATCAATAAGAGAGTTTAAAATCAACAAATTGGTATCAGAGCTTGATCATAGCGTTTTTTAGATGGTTAGTGATAAGATCAATGACGTGAAGCCCATCATAATCAATAAGTTTGATAGGAAGGGTAACTTCACGTTATGACAGAGGAAGATGAAGAATGTCTTAATTCAACAAGATCTGTAGCATGCTATTCTCAAAGTGAAGAAGTAGCCGACGAAATGCTTAGTGGAAGTGAATGGACGTAAAGGCAAAGAGCTCTATGGAGCTACATCTTGCCTGCAATGTGATGCTTAATGTCGACGAGGATATGAATGCTAAAGAGACATGGGATAAGCTCAAGAAAGTTTACAGAGATAAAACTTTATCCAACAAACTTTTCTTGAAAGATGAACTTCTTAATCTTCGAATGGAAGAAGGTGGAAATCTACAAGATCATTTAAGCAGATTTTAGAATTGTGTTTGCCAATTTATTAAAAGTGGATGTGAAGTATGAAGATGATAACTAGGCGCTTTTACTATTGAGATCTCTACCGCCTTCATTCAAGCACTTCAGTACCACAATCATGTTTGGTAAAGAAAGTCTAAAGCTGGATGAACCTATGGAAGCTATCCAATCTTATGTCAAGAAGGATGAAAATATCGAAGACTCTTAAGCACATGATCTATATGCCAAAGGCAAGGAGAGAGGACGGTCGCAGAGCAAGCATGATAAATCTGGCAACAAAAGTAGATCAAAATCCAAGGGAAAAGAAAAGGAGAACAAGGATTGCTTTACCTGTGGCGCTACTGACCACTGGAAAAAGAAATGCAAGATATGGCAACAAAGGAAAGCAAAGGCGATGGCAAGGAATTCAAGTACAGCCAGTGTGGTTACTTCGAATGAAAGTGACGGAGAGCTCCTTGCGGTAACATCGAGCTCCAATGTTATCCAACATTGGATTTTGGATACCGATTGTTCGTTCCATATGTGTGCTAACAAAGAATGGTTCAACACATGAAGAAAGAAGTTACAGAGAAGTTTTGATGGGAGACGATTCACTGTGCAAGATCCAAGGTATTGGATCAGTGAAAATCAGAATGCATGACGAAATTGTTAGGGTACCGGATAAGATCAAACATGTTCCTAAGCTAAAGAAGAATTTGATATCTTTGGGCACTTAAGACAAATCCAGTTACAAGTATTGTTCAAAAGGAGAGATACTCAAGGTTATCAAAAAGTTATTGGTCATGATGAAAGGTAATATTCAGCCTAACACTTTATACAAGCTTCGGGGAACTACAATAGTAGGTGGAGCAGCAATATCTGTAGAAAAGGACAAAACTGAGCTTTGGCATTGTAGGCTAGGGCACGAGTCAAGGAGGGATGCAAGAACTATACAAGTAAAATCAACTGAAAGGTGTTAGTTTCTACAAACTGAAATTCTACAAGTATTGTACTCTCAAGAAGCAAACAGAGACATCATTCAAGATTAGAGACAGTGAGAAAAGAAGCAAAAGGCCGTTGTACTGTATTCATACAAACGTATGGTGTCCTGCATCAATTAGGTCTAAGGGAGGATCAAGGTATTTTGTTACTTTATTATATGGGTTTCCGAGAAAAGTATGGGTTTACTTCATGAGAGAAATCGGAAGTTTTCACAAAGTTTAAATAGTAGAAAGCTGAAGTAGAAAACCAAACGGACAAAAAAATCAGATATCTGAGAAGCGACAATAGAGGTGAATATAAAGACAAGAAGTTCTTACAGTTCTACAGGGAAGGCATCACAAGACATTTTACGGTGAAGAAAGAGAAGCATGAAGTTTCATGCAGGATTGCCCAACATGTTTTGGGCAAAAACGATTAATCACGCTTGCTACTTGGTTAACCGCTCACCCTTAAAGGTTCTTGATTATAAGTGTGCATAAGAGGTATGGTCTAGAAAACCTGTTTGATTATTCCAATTTAAGAGTTTTTGGTTGCTAGACAGTGAGAAAAGAAGCAAATGGTCGTTGTACTGTATTCATACAAACATATGGGGTCCTACACCAACTAGGTCTAAGGGAGGATCAAGGTATTATGTTACTTTATTAAATGAGTTTTCGAGAAAAGTATAGGTTTACTTCATGAGAGAGAAATCAAAAGTTTTCACAAAGTTTAAAGAGTAGAAAGCTGAAGTAGAAAACCAACGGACAGAAAAGACAGATATCTGAGAAATGACAATAGAGGTGAATATAAAGACAACAAGTTCTTGCAGTTCTACAGGGAAGAAGGCATCACAAGACATTTTACGGTGAAGAAAATTCTTCAACAAAACGAGGCAGCAGAGAGGATGAATAGAACTCTCTTGGAAAGAAAGAGAAGCATGCAGTTTCATGCAGGATTGCCCAACATGTTTTGGGCAAAAACGATTAATCACACTTGCTACTTGGTTAACCGCTCACCCTCAAAGGTTCTTGATTATAAGTGTGCATAAGAGATATGGTCTAGAAAACCTATTGATTATTCCAATTTAAGAGTTTTTGGTTGCAGTGCATATACTCATATTCCGAGTGATGAGATAATCAAACTCAAGCCAAAGTCACTCGAGTGCATGTTCATTGGTTTTGAAAAATGAGTAAAGGTCTACAAGTTATAGGATTTTGTCAACAAGAAGGTGGTTTTAAGTAGAGATGTCATGTTCAACGTGAAGACTATGCCTCTAAATAAAATCGAGGCAAGTGAGGAGAAGAAAATTTATGTTGTAGAAGAAGCAATCAAATTTCCTCTAACTAAATAGGTCATGGAAGAAGATCCAGCTAAAGTGGAGCACGAGCAAGTGGATCATGACGAAGGGATTAATGAAGAAAAAGTAGAGCAACAACAACAGTCACAAGAAAAGGCTTGGGTGGAGCTATCACCGTTGCAGGAACTAGTTCCTCAACAGCCTGAACAACAGTTTCAGAGAAACATAGCACTAGATAAACCCAAGCAAGATCACAAGAAACCGGAAAGGTATAGGTTTGATCAAGACAAAGTTAATTATACTCTAAATGTCGGTCAAGGAGATCCAACCACATATCAAGAAGCTATAGCAAGTGATGATCGGGAAAGTTGGATGGTTGCTATGTCAGAACAGATGCAATCTCTTGATAAGAACTCTGTTTGGGACCTAGTTTCTAAAACGAATGATCAAAAGATTGTTGGATGTAAATGGGTGTTTAGAAAGAAAGAAGAGACACAAGAAGGTGATTCCGTGAGGTACAAAGCTCGATTAGTAGCAAACGGGTATTCACAAAAGGCAGGAGTTGATTATGATGAGATATTCTCTCTCGTGATTATACATACTTCAATAAGATTGCTATTATCAATAACAACTTAGCAAGATATGGAAATAGAACGGATAGGCATTAAGACTGTGTTTCTCCATGGTGATCTGGTAGAAGTCATTTACATGGCTTAACCTGAAGGACTTGTCGAAACAGAAGGAAAATCTGTTTGTAGGTTAAAGAAGTCTCTATATGGGCTAAAGCAATCTACAAGGCAATGGTACAAGCATTTCGACTCATACATGCTAAAAATCAATTTTAGAAGATGCTTAAGGGATTGTTGTGTTTACTATCATGTATTCGAAGATGGTATGATTATACTATTGCTACTTTATGTAGACGACATGTTGATTGCATGTCAAGATATGTCTAGAATTCAGAAATTAAAGATGCAAACCGAGTAAGGAATTCGACATGAAATATCTAGAGGTTGTACAAAAGATCCTTGGAATGCCAAATTAGAAGGAACAGTGTAGCGGGAAAAATATGGTTGTCACAAGCAAAATACATTCAAAATATTTTAGAGCGATTCAACATGAATGAAGCAAAGCCCGTGACTACTCCATTGGTAGCTCACTATCGGTTGAGGACACTGTAATGTCCAACTATAGAAAAAGAGTTGGAAGAGATGAGCAAAGTTCCTTATGCAAGCGTAGGAGGATGTCTAATGTACACGATGGTTTGCACAAGACCTGACCTAGCAGAAGCATTAATTGTTGTTTCGAGGTATATGGCGAATCCAGGAAATGAGCATTGGTCTGTAGTTAAATGGATTCTACGTTACTTGAATGGTAAAAAGAGTCTATAAATCTTGTTTGAAAAACAAGGGAAAGAAGCATGTGTGCTAGGTTATGTAGATACCGATTATGTAGGAGACTTAGATAAAAGAAGATCTACTACAGGTAATGTTTTCACTAGTGGTGTTAGACCGATTAGTTAGAGGGCTACTCTATAATCAATTATAGCATTATCCACCACTGAAGCCAGGAATATTGCACTTGCGGAAGCTAGAAAGGAAGCAATTTGACTAAATGGTTAAACAAGAGAGTTCAGAATAACTCAAGGTTCCGTGGTGATTAGATGTGACAGCAAAAGTGCTATTTACTTAGCAAACAATCAAGTGTTTCATGGAAGATCAAGGCATATTGAGGCTCGTTGTCTTCGAATTAGGGACTAGGTAGAATCGAAGGAAGTTACACTAGAAAAGGTTCATATAGAGAAGAACGCATCAAATTACTTGACTAAACCGGCAGCAGCTGAGAAGTTCAAGTTTTGATTGAACGAACTCAATCTTATTACATGTTGAGGATTGAGTGAAGCAACTCCTCACTTGAGGTGCATTAAGGCAAAAAGAATTTTGTCAGATTAAGGTTCTTGAAGCTTTCCGGAAGTTGTTTCAAGAAGGTTCGAAGATATTCTTGGTACAGCAGTCATATCTTGGTTTTGACTCACCAAGGTGGAGATTATTGTGTTTTTTGGCTCATCAAAACCCAAGTCAAGGCTTATGAATGATTCCTATTTGGATAAGGAGAAATAAAGTGTGCATACGATTTCCTATTGGGAATATGAAATTAGATTTTCTCAAAAATCCCAAATCAACTAGGATAAGGAAATAAGTTAGCTTTTCTTATTCTAAAAGGATTTAGGAGTCTTATTCTAGGAAGGAATGTATCCCAAGTCCTATACCTATAAATAGAGATGTTGGGAGCTTATTTTTTACACACAAAAATCAGCAAGCATACAAGGGGTAGAGAGCAAGAGTGAGAGAGGTTCTAGCAAGGTTTTGGGGAATTAGCTAAGGGGTTTCGATAAGTTTCTTGTAACCAAGCGTTTTTCTCCATAGTACTAGTGATTTCTCAAGAGAGATCACTCAAGGACGTAGGCAAAGTTAGCCGAACCTCGGAAAATTCTTTGTGTTTGTATGTGGTGTGTTTTCTTTATTGTTCATATTTTATTCCGCATATTCACATATCATTATCCTATAAGTTTATTACCGTAGTCTATTAAGAAAACATGATCAATAAAGGAGTTTAAAATCAACAAAAAGAACCCTTCTATATATCTAGTTGAAATTTAATAAAATAAATCCTTAAGGTCAACGAGTTATCCAATTTACAAAATGACACACTTCATCATAATTGTTATTCAAGACTAGGAGTGAGCATACATATCGGTTTACTTACGTTTCAACCGAAAACAAACTAATATGGTTAACCAAACCAAATAGAGCTAGACCCATGAGATCGGATTGTAACCGAACCAGCACAGTAATTTTGGTTTGGGCTAGGCAGGTTGGCTTAGTTATTGGGTTATTTGCCCACCCCTATTAGGATTGCAAACCAATTGTTTGGGTGTATGCTACCCCATTCTCTTTCATACCCAAAGTCTATTAGTTGAATAATAGAATCCTGCATTTGAAAAAAAAAAAAAAAAAAAAAAAGTTGCTCTGCTAGGTAAAGATCTCACAGAAACATAAATACCGATTCACTGAGCCAAAATGGGGATAGAAGTGCAGACCAAAAGTAGGATATTTCCAAGAATTCTAATCTTTAATTTGTGCTATCATAAGGATCACAAAACAAAATCTATTCATCCATAGCAGAGGTCAGAAGCATATCAGTGCTATTAAGCTTCAATTGAAGTGGTTAAATGGTAATGTGGGTTAAAGATAGGATTTATGTTCAAAACTGACCAAGTACATTTTTTTTTTTAAAGAAAAGAGGTGTAAATATTTTAACCGCCCCAAATTTTTCTATTTGCATTATTTCTAGCAATCGATCTTTAAATTAATTTCATGGTTAACTCCATTGTTCTTTCTCTTTTCAATGAAAACATTTGAAGTTGTTGGCTTGTTGCCTACGACCTCCAAACTGCTTCATTTGGCAAGACCGCTATCCCTGATAGGGGAATTTAAATTATATTGCTTATAATGTAACTTGGATTTTACTGGACAAATAAATGAACCTGATCTTATACCTCGCATGCTTCAAATTTTGCATACTCTCAGGTTGTAAGTCCCTCATACCTGTAGATTCCACCCCTTTAAGTCCATGTATTTCAGCTTCATTAGATATACGATCTTTCACAACAATTTCATCAGCAGCACCTGCAGTCTCCTTGTGCTCCCTACCTACAGAAAGAGCATAATTAAAAGATGCGGCTCTAAAACAGAAATAGAGTAATAAACATATATCAAGTTAACAACAGTAGCTTAAAGATATCATATACCATCCTCTGGAGCCTTCGGGGTAATGATTACTAATTTACGGGGTCTTCCTCTCTTTCTTCGTTGGCTGCTTCCTCCACTTTTTGGTAGCTAGTTCCCGCATAAGAAACATTAAAACCAGTATCATTAGGTCAAGAAACAACATAATTTTTTGAAGAAAGTTAAATTAATAAAGGGGCTCTTTTACTCTTTGTTTAAACCCATTACAAGGACCCAAGCTAAGGCACAACTAACTAAAATTGAAAACAAAGCCAAGTTGATATAACTTGAATAAAATAGCATTATATATATATATACAATCCCGTTTTCATGTGGACGTCCTGATATAACTTCATAAAGATATTGAATGTGAGCCACTAGTTTTGATAAGTGCATACACACTTGAGTCAAAGCATGTAAAACAAGTGGCTTACATTCAATATCCCCATGCAGTTATATCAGGATGTCCTCATTTGAAAATTTCTACATATAAATGTATATATAGGAAACAGAAACGTTATTCAAAAATAAAGAAAGTACATAAGTGAACCAGTAGTCCACCCAAAATAGCAAACTAAAAAAAATTAAAAATTGACAATGAATTCAACGGCCTTCCAATCTAACATAATGAAAAATAGAGAATTGTCTCTAAATTCTTCGGAGATAGATGCCAATAGAGAAGCTAAATAATAAGCTTTATCCCAAAAAAAAAAAAAAAAAAATTGTCCTCTTTTGCTTCCTCGAATATTCTTCTATTCCTCTATAACCAAATAAAACAACAAAAATTCCACAATACCAAAGAATCATTGCTTTCTTTCCTCCCCAAAAGCTTTAAAATAATCAAAAAAGGAGACTACAGACAAAGGTGCAAACCATAGTTGTTAAAGGCACAAGACGCACCAAGGCACGAACCTAGTCGAAATGAGGCACACTATATATATAAAACACGGTGCTTAGCAGTACACCATACTTTCCATACACTTAACCCCAAACAATTGAAACCCTAATTTCTTTTTCGATCGCCACAAACCCTAACCCTAATTTCTTTTCCAACTACCACCAACCATAGCCCTAATTTCCTCCCACCATTGTGTCCCTCACTCCGGCTACATATCGTCCAACTTCAGAACTCGCCGGTGACTTGTCTACTACAGTTAGATATTTTCGGTGACCCTTCAGCGACCTCCAAAAGTGTCTCAAATTGAAAGGCACACCTCACATGCCGACATGCGCTTAGCACCTCGCGCTTAAACAGTTCAGGTGCATGCTTCACGAAAGCCGCCTCACGTCTCTCGCCTAGACACGCCTTTAACAACTATGGTGCAACCCATTTCAAACCCACCACTGAAAACAACTTAATCCATAACTTTACTTACTGCCACCGGGCAATAGAGAAAAAGATGATTCAATTTTTCTTCAAAATTCTAGCATAATACACCAAGAGGGAAGAAGACTGAGCTATCAAACATCCCAAAAATTTGATTTTGTTAGGAACATTTGACTTCCAAACTACATTAGCATGTTCAAATGATGAATGGGACTCATCATTCAACAACCACTCAAAGGACTTACAAGAGAAGAATCCTTTAGAATCCATAGATCATCCCCTCTCATCTTCTCCTCCCATATTTAAAGAAAGAAACACCATCCAACAAAGAGAGAAGAGAAGACAAGTCCTCAATCTCTCTATAATTCAAGTTTCTCTCAAAATCAAAACCCCACCCACGGTACTAAAAAGACCTTTCCCATCTATTTTGAATTAAGGCACTTTGCGAAAGGCAAATCCCATATAATCTTCGAAACCTCAAGCATAAGGGTGTAGGATCATTAAACAATCCTCCCAAAAACACATCCGAGCACCAATCACAACTACAAACTTCAACTTACAAGTGAAACCATTAAATCCCTACATTATAAATTTCCAAGGGCACCGACTAAAACATCTAACAACCAAATTAGAATCTCGTCCATTTTCTTGGAGACCATACTTACTTTTAATAACTTTATGCCACAATGAATTAAGCTACAAAGGAAATCTTCACATCCATTTCCCAGCAATGCCAAGTTTTTCTTAACAATATTCTCAATCCCTAAATCCCCTTTATCTCGAGTTAAAGAAATTATCTCCCAATTAATTAAATGAGCCTCTTCCTTTCACCAATGATATCCCATAGGAAATCCTCATCGACTTTTCCATTCTCTTTACCACCCTTATAGTAATCTTGAACAAAGAAAGATAATATGTGTATACAATACAACAGTGCTTGAATCATAACCAATCTTCCACCCCTAGAAATAAAAGCATATTTCCACCCCCTATGATCTCTTTCAATTTTCTCAACAACCAAAACTCAAAATCCCAAAGATCTCGGATTACCCCAAGAGGCCATTGGGTATGGGGTAATCAAAATAATATGATTCCTGGGAATGTGAAACCCAAGGAAAGTTGTATATATGGGTTTGGTTGTTTATGTTGGATTCCTTGGAATGTTAGATAATTGTGTTTGGTTCGTATTGGAATGTTTTTGTCTTTATAATATAAAAACATGTTAAAATTAATTTTAAAATTAAAAAATTATAAATAAATAAATAACATCACACTCATCGTCATCTTCATTTCAAAACAAAACCAGATCAAGAAAGGAAAGAAAAAAGAAAAAAGAAAAAAGAAAAAAGTGGATCTGTCGTCATCTTCATCTTCTCATCACCGTCTTCATCTTCTTCTTCTTCTTCTCGTCACAGTCGCCGTCGTCGTCGTCGTCGCCTCCAGCCGGGTTCTTGATCTTCGTCATCCTTGCCTCCATTTCTTCCAAACAGCGGAAGAAGATTTTTTGGAGAAATTGATCGATTGGGGGTTTTTGATGTTCATTTTCAAAAATTGGGGGTTTGGAAGATTTTTTGTGTTAATTTTGATCTACGGTATTATAATCAATGAAATGAAATTGGGGGTTTTTGATGTCAAAGCATCAGTGAAGAACGAAAAAGAAGAAAATGAGATGGGTCCCACGGTGGGAATCAGATGGAGGGACATCTGAAACCCACCTGTTGGGGTGGGAATCACATTAAGGGATTCATTTTCCTAGGAATCTCAAAACCCAAACCTAGTAACAAACATAGGAATCTGATAAGATTCCCATTCCCATGCCAAGATACCCCCATACCAAACGGCCCCCAAAGGTAAACCTAGATATTTCAAAGGGAGATGGTTGGGGGGGGGGGCGGGGGGCGGGAAGATCTCTTTAAGATAAATAGTTTCCATCAAAGTTCTACTTTCTCTTCTAAGGAGAATACATTTTTTTAAAAAGAAAAAAAATAAAACTATAGTCATCAAATTAGCATGTCTGTATTACTTTGGAAATAGAATAAGAAATGAAAAGATTTTGGCAGAGTCCAGAATTAATTCATGTTGGCTAACGGTAACAATATTGGGATTGACACGCCGATCATTTTCAAGCAATCCAAATATAATGCATCAAACAGTCATTTAGTATCAAAGGGCAATTTATTTCAGACATAAGGTAACACAAACCTCAAAGACCGACACAAAAAAGATATACCCCAATCAAACATGACCATGGATCTCTGTTTAATACTAGATGTTCTTTCAAGTTTCATCAACTTATCTTCAAGGCTTTCCACTTTCTGATATGGGTGTTTGCCCATTTCCTTCTTTTCTTTTTGAGAGAAATAAAAAAGGGAAAAAATTCTCAGCATATAGCTTACCGTACTGCTGTCTCTTTCTGATTCATTTGAATTCTTATATTGATCCCTAATTAGTTTTAGAGACTCTTCATTAGAAATCAGACTAGGACTTCCAGCCTGAGAGCCCCTTACTTCCTTAGCTTTTAATCCTACAACGACAGACGTCTCAGCTACTTTCTCAGCTACTTTCTCTTTACCGTTGCTTTCATTCAGTACTTCAGCAGCAGCATCCTTTGCATCACTCTCCTTCCCTAGAAACCATAGACCACAAAGTCAAATTACAGAATTATATATGACTAAAGCTATATAAGACTAAAGCTATATATCAATGAATGCATATACCTGTTTTTGAGGGTGGTCTTTTAATCTGTAATTTCGTAGGTCTTGCCTTCCTTTTCGAAAGATCCACTGTTTGGAAGTCTACTCCAAATTTTTGTTGGCTTGTCCTCTGTAGAACCAAGGGAAAATATCACCAGAAACAATAGGGAAAACTGTCATTATCTTGGACAGTGAACCGTGGTACAAACAAAACAAAAGTTTAAAATTCAACATTCTGGAAGTAGAATGATAATATTGACAGATGAAACAGAAAGCAAGCACTCAAACTGGTGCTATCTGAGGCAAATGTTTCTCAATGAATACCTTGCTGAAAATATTTTTATTAACTCTTGAAAGAAGTCAACAAACTCATCAACTCCTCAGACTCAGTTTTCCAAATGTTCAGGTCGGATGCATGTTTTCATTACCTTAGCTTAAAAACAACTTTTATTCACTCTTGACAGAAGTCATTGGACATATTTGCAACATGTCAATGACTCAGACCCAATTTTCAATATGGTCAGGTAGGCATGCATATTTCATTTTCTATTAGTAAGATTCTCTCATTTTCTATTAGTAAGATTCTCTGGTAAAAGTTTTTACACTCGCACTGGACACACTTACGGGGACTACTATTAATATATACTATAATAATAAACTTTCATCTATAACATCAATGGTTTGAAGCTATGCCCTTCAGTCTTAAGGTATGCCATAGAACCTAACATGACATGACCACCCGAAGTTGGTGGAACTGGGCCAATGTTTACAAGTTTCCCTTGATCAGAGATTGGATATAAAGGCCAGTGAAGTTAAAATAAGATCTACAAACTTATTAAGGTTTCAAAAATAATTTTAACTCACAATTCTCTTTCCCAGAATAGGGCTTTCGACAAGTTTCCTTGGGCATCTTATTTGTTTTCTTTCTGTTTTTGGGGTGGCCAAAGCAGATGGTGTCTCCTCAGTTGTTTTGTTTGGTATATTCTTTAACTGAACAGGTGTAAAAGATAATGAGTTTTCTCTCGGCTTCTTGTTAGGACATGAATGCATGCCACTATTATAGGAGTTAGCAAGCCTCATCTTCCTCTTATTTGGGGGCAAGGGATGAGAAGCAGAATCTTCATGGCAAGGAGTTGATGTCTCCATCGGATTCTTTCTTATGTTTGTCAAGCAAGGTTTAGTGTCTTCAGTAATATCTCTTGCAGAGCCTGAACTTTTAAGTTTTGGAGCCACCTCAGCATTGGCAGTAGCATCACGGACAGGCCCTAGCTGTTCTAGATTATCAGAAGCAATCAATACCTCCTGCAACAAAAAACTATTTCTTAAACCACCAATAGATAAATAGAATCTTTACATGCTTTAAATAGCTCTAACATTAACTCATGCACACCACTAAACCTACTAAAATAAATGCACCAAACCATTGTCAAAGCAGATGACATGACAATTCGCATATTTCAGATCAGAGTGACCTCAAGATTAAAGTAGACCATCAGCAGGGATGGTGATCAATACTCCTCTTAAGCATGACCAAATGGCTCTATTCTCTACATTTATTCTTTTCTCTATCATATAAATTGTAGTTGATATAATAATATATCGAAAAACCACAGGTGTGCTGTTTCCACAGCCAGACCTAAACCACAGGTGATCAATACCCCTCTTAAGGCCAGGCTTGTGCTGTTTCCACAAGCCTGGCCTGTGCTGTTTCCACAGGCCAGGCTTTCATTACAAAGTAAAAGTTGAACGACCACTCCATACTCCATAGAACAGTTCATTTGGTAAACATTTAAAAACTGATGGAACACTAAATCTAATCCTATATAATAAAAAACTAGCATAACTAAATATTGAACTTTGAAATCTCTAATTACTAAGAAAACAGAGGAAGAATTTATACTAATATTTGTACCAAACGCACATTGCAAAAGGATGGCAGTTTTTCGTTCTCTTCTTCAAGAAAGAGTATGTATCCACTAATATCATGAATAGCTCCCTTGACGAAGAAAAACAAAGACAGCCTAACATGTACAGGTGAATTTCATAATCTCTAGTTTACAATATTTAGTTGTTAGATGCATCTATGTTGTATACAGAGAGAGTCGTTCTTATTTTCTACACAGGCACATTCATCAAGCTTGCAGACCAAGTTGTTTATGTCACAAGAACAGTTTTCTAAATTGCATGATCAGTAGTTTAGGTCGCGGGTCCAAACAAAAAACATAGAGTCATAGACAATCCAACCAAAAAAAAATTCTATACAGAATTGGTTATATTAACTTAAGTTTGTGACTAAAATCTAGACTTCAACTACCAACCACCTATTTACTCTTACCATAAGGGTTGAGACAAAGTGATATTATCTTAAAGCTCAATGTCCCAATTCTTGAATTAGAGTAAATGAATGGTCAGCTATTAAAGTCAAGATTCAAGTCACAAATTTAAGTAATATAACCCCAATGTCAAAAATCAACCATTGAATGTATCTAACAGATTATATTAACTTGTCCTCTTCTGTTGTTCTGTGGAGATTCAAAGTTTAATTTTTATTTGAACGTTCACACCTCATATATATATATATATATATACATTGACACCAACCACTTTAACAAGTGGAAGAAAATCACAAATGGACTAGAAAGCTTGAGTCATGCTCCACAAAACCCCCTGACTAGAGAAAAAGAGATGATACCTTGGATTTACTAATCCAGTTGCCATTAGACCATTCCATATGCGGCCTTATATCTGAATGACTAAGTTCCTTATCCTCATTTCCATGCTTAAAAAAGACATTGTAACTTCCTCCAGTGAGAACTTTAGTAATTACTCCAGCCCGCCAACCAATACCATCGGATGTATCAACCTTTTCCAGCAACTCATATTTTCTGTCCGAGTAATGAGGCGGGGTAGGTCGGATATGCTGGGAATCTAAAGCAACTCTTACTGTTGCAGCTTCGTCACCATTCCTTGAGTTCAGATACTTGACAAAGAAAGTACCATCCACGTTCTCTTTGATGACAATTGCTGGGAACCATATATCACGTGAGTTTTCTTTGTTTACAACATTCACTTCTACTTCTGTCCCTGAGCTAAAAATAGATCCTGTTGATTCCTTTAAAAATAAAATAAAAAACATATCAGTAACATGATACATGATAGTAAGATACAACTGCCTAACGTACATATTCAACTCTTCTATTGATCTAAGGTTTAAATGAAAATACGGCTCTCAGCTTGTAGAAGTGAGAACAAAAAATAGCATAGTTGCATAGATTACAATCACAGAAAACAATCTTACAGTCATGATACATGATACAACTGCATACTGTGCATATTCAACTCTTCTATTGATATAGGGTTTAAATGAAAATACAGCTCTCGGCCTGTGGAAGTGAGGACAAAAATGGTATAGTTGCATAGATTACAATTACAGAAAACTGACTTAGTGTCAATTGAAGAACCAAATCTAGCATTAAAAGGACGGCAAAATGACTGCATGATTAACCAAGTACTATATGTGATTCGGGTAAATTACTAAAGTCATACCCAAAGGGCATACCATAAGGGTACTATAATTTCTGTCTGCTCTGCAGATAACTAATAGTACAAATGCATCAAAAAGGGCCCCAAACAGTTCAGAGCATGCATTACCACAGACAAAGAATACTTGAACAGAAAATATAAATAATTCAAGTAATTATTCCTGAACTAAGGCCATACCTAGCATCCCCCTAGAATGGAGGGCATTTACAGTTCTGTACTTAAAAATAGACTTTGCACAGCAACCTTTCCCGTTTAACTGCGAAGCGACATGCAATGAAATCTACCATTTCCGTGCCACAATAACACCTCCAAATAACAGTCAGAACATATACTTGACTAAAATTTCAAATCAAGATGATTTTGAACCCCGAACGTATCACATACAAGTACATCAACAATAAAAAGAACCAAAAATGTCAAGGCCAAGATTTCTTGGGGCCTCGTAACATAAAAGAATAAATCATATATAATGGTAGTATTAACATAAACACAAACTATATCAACAGAAAATTCATGAGAGCATGCAACAAATCTAGTTTGGAAGCAAGAAAAAACATATAATCCAAAATCCCGCAATTTTTTTCTTCGGAAATAATTCGAAACCCATTTAGTTTCTTTTAAGAACCACTCGCAGCCCAGATCAGTTACTTGACATACCTGCTTTCCAGCTCGGACCCAGTTACCGTCAACCCAATCCCAGTGCGCCCTCAAATCTTTCCCTTCAAATTCAAGCAAATCAGGTGGGTTATCAAAGTA
The DNA here is from genome assembly GCA_035582765.1 of Acer negundo. Lineage (NCBI taxonomy): Eukaryota > Viridiplantae > Streptophyta > Magnoliopsida > Sapindales > Sapindaceae > Acer > Acer negundo. Next base: position 24,613,244 of record CM069236.1, read on the forward strand.
AACCCTATATTTTCCATCCTCAAGGATCTTCCTCACAGTACCAGTCCACCACCCATCTCTATAAAAAGCATCAACAACGTCATTTACCTCGAAAACCTCGTTAGTGCTTTCTTCTTGAGGTGGCAAGGGCCTAACATAAGCCGGGTCAATGTACTCCGTTAAAGGACCCGACCCATCTTCAGTGACCAAGGATTTGTACTCGACATGGGCTTTCTTGCGTTTCTTTGAAGCAGATTTAGGGACTGACTCGAGAATAATGGCTCGATACCAGGCACCTTTAAAACCTTCCTCGTCGCTGGTAACTTCGACTTCGATGCCTTTTTGGAAGAGGATTTGGTGCTCGGTGTCTAGAGTCACCATTTTCGATTTTGCAAAACGAAACCCTAATTTTATTTTTTTTTGTGCTATGCCTAATTTCTAATTTTTTTTTTTTTTATACCGGATACAAAACAAAACCCGCTAAAGTTTTAACAGCTTTTAGTGGACATATTTATTTTCGCTTTGTTTCGTTTTAATTTTTTATTTTTATTTTTTTTGTTATTCGAGCTTTTGGCGGGACACATTTTTTTTTTTTTTTTGCTCGGCTAGTGGTCCTAACTCTGGACTATATGGATCTGAATTAATTTTAAGGTGTTTATTTATTTATTCATTCATTCGCTCCATATACAGTGTATCTAGCTGATTTGTGTCAATTATATTAATATCCAATGATTTATCTATGATATGTAGCTAATGAATTTGGATAATATTTTAGACAATTCAATATTACTCGCAATTTTTCTTTAAGTAAAGCTTTATTTAAAGAAGACCATGGTAGAATGATAATTATAAAATATTTGGTTACCATGATAATTGGAACGGTGATGTTTGGTTATCATGGTAGAATGATAATTGGAATGGTAATATAATTGAGAATAGGAAAGGAAAGAAAAAAGGAAACTGATTTTTTTATTTGGTTGGGATTTTAGAATTAGTCTCGTTATTTTGTTTGGTTAACAACGGAATAGAATATAATTAATTGTATTTTGACCACATTATCTCTAATTACAAAATATTTATAATAATATGATACACTATGGATAATAATAATAAAATATAATAATTATATATATTAACCTAATTAATAATAAATTTATATTTTCAAACAAAAAAAATTTTGATAAAATTTTTAAATAGATAACTCTATAATTAAAATCATCCCCTTTATTTAATATATAAATAAATAAAAGATAAAAAACAATAAAAATAAATAAAAATAAAAAACAGAGAGAGATAGAGCGATCTAGAGCAGATTCCATCAGAGATGGAGCTCGCTAAAACGCCATTGACGGAGCTTGCTAAAGCGCCACCGACGGCGGAGCTCGATGGAACGGCTCCATCTGATAAAGTACGAGCTCCATTATATATGGAGCATATATGCTCTACTCTATTCCAGTTTTTTTTTTTTTTTTCTATATTTTTTACATAACATATATGTTCTAGTCTTTCAGACTTCCAGTTTTATTTATTTATAATTATTTAGTTGAATTAGTTTTGGAATATATTTATTCGATTTGTGTAATCGTGTTTGTGTTGGTTGGTTATGATGAATATGAAAACTCTTTAGTGCTTTGGCAATGAAGGAGACGGTAAAATTATAGATTTATGGCAAATGAGGGTTAGTTTTGGAACAACAATTTTACTTCAAAATTTGTAATTGATCGGATCTACAATTAGTTGGGTGTCAACGAGGTGGGCACTGGCAACCTGAAACAAGATAGAATAGAGCGATGGTAAACCACTAGAGGGGGTGTTCCCTTGGGGGGACTCTCCGACGTTTAAGTCAGTATATTGACCAATTAGAGTTAATTGAAATCAAAATAAGTTTGGAGTGACAAACCGTTAAGCTCGATATATTGAGTCAAGCTATTTTGTCAATATGGTTAGGTCGATGTGGGTATTGATGGATTGTGTGGGTCGATGTCAAGAGAGGGATCCCTATACTCAATATGTTGAAGGATCGATGCCCCGGGGGTTCCTTGACTCGATGTAGGTCAATTAAGGATTAGGTCGATCAATCTCTGAGAAAGATTAGGTCGACCTTTATTGGAATTGGAAAGCAATAAATGAGAAGAGAGAATTGCGGAGCTATATTTTCAGAGTTTTCGCGTATATCAATTGTGAAAAATCGAGAAAAAGTCTGGCTTTTATAGGGAAGCCCTAAGGTCTTCATCACGCAGACTCTTTATAAGTACGTGGATCACGGACCTTTAATTTGTCCGTTTTGATTCATTTGAATATGACAATAAAGGTCTTGTCAAACGTTGGGATTTGTATATCGTCTGACTTGACTGCAATTCAAACCATCTTTGACCAAGTGTTTAGTTGGGTCAAATTCTCTAATGGGTCAGGCTCAACGTGGGTCTATGCTGGTTTAATCAGTTGGTCTTCTTTAGGCCTCTTAAAGCTAATTTTATGTATATAATGCCTATTTTTATCCTCTGTTGAATCGTGGGCCTGTTTGGTTGGGCCATGAATATATTTTAACCACTACATAATTGAAAAAGGCTTTCCGTTGAGTTTTAGGAGAAAAGCCCATTCCACTAAAATGATGGAAAGCCTTTTTCGATAGAAAGTCTTTTCCAATATTTGTTAGTAATCCAAACATAAATAATGGTTCTTTTTTCATTCCATTCATTTCCGCTTAACCAAACATGACCTTGCAGTTATACACAAAGCCTGGAAAAATCATCTAACAAGTATTTCCTAACATAAGAGGGATACTCTTCCAACTAGATTTAGTCCTCAACATTTAGACAAAGCTAGTTTAGCTAAATCGTGGGCAACATAATTTGTCTTTCTAAATACAAAGTTCATGTTACATGAAGACAAACTTTGCATTAGTAGCCTGATTGCATAATTTTTTATTTTATTTTAACACGTTATCAGATTATCTATTTTAACTTCTTTTTTTCTTTTGACAAATCTATTTTAACAAATTTTGAAATCAATATTTTAACGATCAATTGTAGATTTGAAGATGTTCTTAGTATTTTTTTTTTTTTAATTTATGAAAAGCAATATTAATATATAGAAAAAGACTAGCAGCCTACAAACTCATCAATGGGCAAAAGCGGGCCAAGGAAATAGAGCATCTCGCTAACAGCAACCCAACAAGCAAAAAAGAACGCATACAACAGGGAGGCAACAACCAAGAAAAAGCCACCAAAAAACCATAGAGAAACCAATGGGTGGAAAAAAACGCAAGAAGCTGATACAAGCGACCAAAACAAACACATAAACCCAATTAAACATTCCAGAGCAGAATTTCCTTTTCCAAGTTGGAATCCCTTTTCACCAACGAATCAGCGAACAAATTAGAGGCTTTGGAGTTATAAACCACATAAACTTTGCCTAGCAGCTTCATCTTGTCACGTATATCATAAATGTGGTCTATATTATCAATGCTACCAACACCATCGCTATGAATCCAGGAGACCGCCACATTTGAGTCACTAAGATGTTCTTAGTATTTTAAAAATATATATTCATATATAGTGGCATAGCCGGAGGCTATACTTAACATTTAGCCAAATGCATATTATATATATATATATATATATATAACAAAAAAATAAGAAATAACATACAATACAAGTGTATAACTATTGTGTTTGAGTGATACATACCCTATAAGGGTTCACAATACAAGTTTCATTAATTATCATATCTAAATCAATGGTATTATAAAGTTTATTTCCAATATATACCAACATGCAACTCATAATTGCAAGAAACTCATCTTTAATCTTATTGTGAAGTGTTGTTTTAATAAGTTTCATGATTGTACTCGCTCTGTTGTTGAAGTAGAAACATAAAGAATCAACATAAGACAAATTAAACGATCAATCAAGTTCTGAAGTTTCAAATTTAATTTACGACACAATTTTGAAAGTGATGCCCGTTAATAAACCTACTTAGGTTTAATGGGTCTAATGAAGCTTAACTAAGTTTAATTAACAGATGTTTAAAATATGAGTTTAAGCTTTATTATTAGTTTTTTTTTTTTTTTAGATACTACATTCAATGGTAGCGACTCGACTTATGATATTATCGAGTTAAATAAGTGTTTTTACCACCAAACCATAATGAGCAGTGATCTTTATGACGAGATATTGAACCGAATATAAATTGAAATCCATAATTATAAACTTTATAATTTGATTTAATTAGTATAATAATGTTATTTTTGAAAGCATTATATATATATATATATATATCAAACTATTAGATCGGGCCGCAATCTCTACCTGCCTCCCCCCTAATTATATATCTGTAATATAAAGTTAATGGTGGTTTGTTTTTCCCACTTAATACTTAATAATTCTAAAGTGAAATTATTAAATTGTTTTGTTTGTTTTTAAAAGTAGTCAAACAACTTTCAATTACCTCAAAACAACTTAAAATAAAAAGTAAAACAATCAAACTTTTGATTTAATTCCAAATTATTGTATTGCGTTTGAAACATTTCCTTTCAAGATTATCATTTCAAAGATAATTATTTCAAAAATTACCATCATTTTATATTATGCAAGTTTCTTTCCTTTGGCATATTATTAATGATATATAACTATAAACAAAATAAAATAAAATAAAATATATTTTAATCACATTGTCACTTTCACCTTCGTTGTTGAATGGTCAATCTTATATTTGTTGTCATGAAAAAATAAAATCATTTCAAAATCATTAGTTATCATATCATAACATTGAATAAAATCTTATCAATATTTCCACAAAATGGTTTAGTAATTGTTATTTTTTTTTATTTAGTTGTTTGTATCATACAAAATCAAAATATATAACAATTAATAGTAATAAGAGTATAAATGTCAAATCATTTGTTTTCAAATAATTTTATCTTTATAATAAAACGAGTTGACATTATATTCAGATGTGAGAAAAATATATCATTCAGTTTCAGTTTCAGTTTTCAATTTCTATTCAGTCTTCAGAAAAATTCAGGACTATTCAGTCATTAGATAAAAAAACAAACGACCCATAAGTCTATTCAAACTAATTGATTTTCTTATATTTGTAAAATATTTTTCAAAAACATAAAAGTTTCTTATAGTTATTGGTTAGGAATTATAGTCCGTTAAATGATTTTTCTTTTATTTTTAATGGAATATCTTAAATGACCCCTAAAATCACTAAAGGGGTCATAAGATTTTTGAACTTAAAATTCAATAGAATTTGTTATTTTAAGTGGTCAAATTATATCTTATCAATATTTATTAAAAAAGGTTTAAGATTTGTTAAAAAAATTTATTTAGTTTTTTGTATCATATTAAATAAAAATACATAACAATTAATAGTAACAGTGGTATAAATGTTAAATTATTTGTTTTCAAACAATTTTATCATTAAAAACAAACAAGTGGATACTATATTTAGATACAAAAAATAAATAAATAATAAACGTGTTATTCAGTTTTGAGTCTCTATTCAATCTTCAGTAAAATTTAGAACTGTTCAGTTTTCAGCTAAAAAACAAATGACCCCTTAATTTAAAAGTAATTAATAGCATGTTCTCATAAAATTTACTTCTTTACATTTTGATCCTACCTCATAACCCCATATATTTTCTTATAATACAAAGTTCTCGTAAAAAGTACATGATGCCTTCACCCTTAATATAAAATTTTAATTTTCTAAATATCTATAAAATAAAATTATATTTTAGATGATATTGTTGATATAAAATTAAAATTTTGAAATATTATCAAAAACTAAATAATATGATGATTTCTATAACAAAAATATTTAGCTTTTAGTTATTTTCAATATATTAAAATATAAATATATGACAACTAATAAATGAAAAATGTATAGATGTATAATTATTTGTTTTCGAATATTTTTTACTCGTAAGAAAATAATTCACTTGTACTCGATTTTTAATAAATAAATAACCAATAGCTAAAAAAACAAACAAACACGCCGTTTCATTTTAAAACACTATTCAATTTGTAAAACTCAACATTATAAATTTTCTGACACAAAATAAATAAATAAAACATTATTCATTGTATTTATATATGAATTTTATTGGATTAAAATTTGATTACAAAATATGATCATAAAATTTTAAAATCCATAAAAATATTAAATAAAAAATTTAATGTACTTTATATCAAACTGTAATGATGCTTTTTTTAAAAAAAAAATTATTACTTAAATTCGTGGGTTTTATTTTTTTAAAGAGAGGGAAGACTCGAACCCATGACCTCGGACAAAAATGTGAAACCTCATCTCGTCAAAATATAAAGATGTTTTTTTGTTTTGATTTTAAGGCAACAAATAAAAAAACACAAAACAGAGCTAGCTTGTAATGTCTTCTAAGATCCACTCCTCAACACGAGAGGATAACTCTCTATCCAAAAACAATCGTCATAAATGGTCGAAGCCATTTTGGACATAAAATGGACAGCAATATTTGCCTTGTGCGAAACAAACGAAACAGATTCAATTGCGACTAGAGGTGGAACAAGCTCGTGAGAAGTAAGTTTTTTTTTATTATTTATTTATTATTATTTTTTAAGATAACATCACATATCGTTTGTGAAATAGGGTGTGTTAATAACTTAAGAAGGTTTATAAATAAATGGTTTCAAAATGAATATATTCATTTAAATAAGGGTACTATTGACATTAAAATAAGTGTTTATAGTAAAGGATAATTACCCCGGTGGCCATCGAATTGGTGACACACTATCAAAATGGCCACTGGATTGAAAAGTTGTTCCAAAATGGCCATATTTGACGAACTTTGTGACACTAATGGTCATTTCATCTAATTCCATCCAATGAGTGGCATTTTGGTAAATAAGAGATGCCATTAATTTATTTTAGATTTTTTTTTAAAATCAATTTTTTCAATGAGTGACATTTTGGTAAATAAGTGAATGACATTGTAAATAAACGTACATCATCTATGATTCTAGCCTTAATTTTATACATATGGAATCAAAATCAAAATCAAAATCTCATATAGAAAAAAAGAAAAGTAAAGAAAAAGAAGAAAAAGCTATATATACTTTAATTATCATCAATGTCTGTACCTGAAAAACTCTAAACACCATTATTATTTCTACGGTTAGAGTAATCGCCAAATGGAATACAACTTCAATTTATTTATTTATTTTTTTTAAAACGAATAATTATATTCAGTGTATATATATGTATAGCATATCTCAAATATATATATATATATACGAAAATTTTTCTATGAGGATGCCCTGATAGAATTATATAAGGATATTGAATGTGAGTCACTCGTTTTACATACTTTGACTTGGTATGTATGCACTTGTTAAATCATTTTTATAAATGAGTGGCTCATATTCAATATCATGATCCCTCTTGAAAATATATATATATATATATAATTTTAATTACAGAAACAAACCCTAAGGTTTAATAATATTACGTGAATATGATGTATTTGTTTAAATTTAGTAAAATCTAAATATTTTGTTATTCAAATTAAGTGGTAAAAATACATATAGTACTAGTGTGGCAACCCGTGCGATTCACAAGTTTTGTTAAAAAATTATTTAAAATAAATTGTGTATTAAAAAAATGTATAATCTATTCCAAATTTGCTATGATATGATTGATCTTTTGTATAGGCTTTTATCAAATGGATTTATTGAGTAAAATATGAAATATTTCTATTATTTAGATTATATCATGTGATACTTATTGAATCTTAAAAACAATTGAACCTCCTTTAAAGAACCTTGTATACCGGTCACATGAAGTAGATCTTAAAATAACTAATGAACAATACTTAAAATAAAACTAATAAAAAAAAAGTTTATGGCTGGACTTTTGAATTTACCAATTATTATGATATACAAATATATATATACATATATAACACTAATTCATAACACATTAAAAAAATCTAATTGATAAGAATTTATGTTTTTTTTTTTTCTCTTGAACCTATCAAATATTATAATGTATATATATATATATATATATATATATATAAAGATATGTATATAGATATCTAATGGGTGCTGATATTTACACTTATAAATTTGATAAGAACGTCTATATTTTAATAAAAAATTTAATTATAAAAATATTCCAATAAAAATTTACCAATAAGGATAAGTTAGTTTAATTAAAAATAAACCAAATACTATGTACACTCATTAATTACACTCATATCTTTAACTATATCTCTTTATTAAAAAAAAATTAAAAAAATTAAAAAACTAAACCCTAATTAAACCCCAATTATTTTTTAAGTATCAAAATCTCTCATTATCATATAGTTAAGTAATAAAAAAAAAATTCAGAAGACTTTGATCATATAAAAGTACATATTTCTTTATTTTTATTTTTATTTTTGTAATAAACACTACCGATAAATAAAAAATGAGAAGTAAGTTTTTTTTTTTTTTTTTTTGAAAGAAAGGATAGGTTTGGAGAAAGTTAATGGCCATTTGTGTGACTGTTTCTTTTTTCTGTGAGGTATCGAATCTTCTGGCTAAGCTTATGACTTGTTTGACTATGTTTTGTTTCTCGGTAAAAGTGCACAAATTTACCCCAATTTTAGGTAATATTTCACACTGAGCGGAAACATTTTCCATAATTGCACAAAAATCCCATGAAATTTTGTTGTCTACATTTGACTTGACATTACGTTTAGATCGTTTTCATTTTTTGAAAATTAATTTTAACAAATGATACCAAACACATTTACATTTTGATCCCATGAGAAGTAAGTTTTATTTTATTTTTATTTTTATAGATAACATCACATATCGTTTGTGAAAATGGGGTGTGTTAATAATTTAAGAGGGTTTATAAATAAATGGTTTTAAAATGAATATATTCATTTAAATAAGAGTACTATTGACATTAAGATAGACGCTTATAGTAAGGGATAATTACCCTGGTGGCCATCGAATTAATGACACACTATCAAAATGGCCACTAGATTGGAAAGTTGTTCTAAAATGGCCATTTATGACGAACTTTGTGACACTAATGGTCATTCTATCTAATTCCATCCAATGAGTGGTATTTTGGTAAATAAGGGATGTCATTAATTTATTTTAGATTTTTTTTTTTAAATCAATTTTTTCAATGAGTGACATTTTGGTAAATAAGTGAATGACGTTGTAAATAAACGTACATCATCTATGATTCTAGCCTTAATTTAATACATATGGAATAAAAATAAAAATCAAAATCTCATATAGCAAAAAAGAAAAGAAAAGAAAAAGAAGAAAAAGTTATATATACTTTAATTATCATCGATGTCTGCACCTGAAAAACTCTAAACACCATTATTATTTCTATGGTTAGAGTAATTGCCAAATGGAATACAACTTCAATTCCTTTTCTTTTGTTTTTTGAAACGAATAATTATATTTAGTATGTATATATGTATAGAATATTTCAAATATATATATATATATATATACGGAAATTTTCATATGAGAATGCCCTGATAGAATTATATAAGGATATTGAATGTAAGTCACTCGTTTTACATATTTTGACTTGATATGTATGCACTTGTCAAATCATATTTATAAATGAGTGGCTCACATTCAATATCATGATAAAGTTATATAAGGATGCTCTGATAGGAACGAGACAGTTTATATATATATATATATATCTAAAACACACACAAACACACACACACAAACATATATATATATATATTAAGAAGATTAATGCTACAAAATCTAAAAAATCTAAAAAACAAAGAAGAGACACATGTATTGATCTAAACCATTTCTTTTGTTTTTTGAAAAGAATAATTATATTTAGTATATATATATATATACACACCAAATATAATTATTCTTTTAAAAAAAAAAATTGATTTCCAAAAAACATCTAAGATAAATTAATGTTATTCACTTATTTACAAAAATGTCACTTATTGAAAAAATTGATTTCCAAAAAATATTTAAAATAAATTAATGACATCCATTATTTGCCAAAATGTCACTTATTATATAGAATTATATGGAATTGGATAGAATTGGATGAAATGGTCATTAGTGTTACAAAATTTGTCAAAAATGGCCATGTTGGAATAACTTTCCAATTAAGTGGCCATTTTGATAGTTTGTCATCAATTCGATAGTCACCGGGGTAATTATCTCTTATAGTAATGATTTAATTTTAAATTTTAGATATGTATGTACTTATAAATATAAGTGTGTTTATCATATTTATGGGTGTCAATATCCGCACCCAATAAAAATTTATGGTTATCTTTTGAACTTATCAAATCTTATAATATATATACATAACTAATTAATAATACTTTAAAAAATAATTAATAAGAATTTTAACATGAATAGCTAGGGGCCTAGGAGCCATAAATCATTAACCAATCTCATAAATAAAAATTCAAGAGGCAACTCATAAATAATGGGATAATGATTAAATTTACCTAATCATTCCCAAAATTAATTAAATTATGATAACATTCCCCAACTAACATTTTCTATCTCATAATTAATTAAAAAATAATTTTTTATTTTATTTTATTTTTACTGAAAATATTGAAAGCCGCATCTTCTTATTACTTAAATGTTTTATATTCATTTCATCAATAAATAATTTTTCATCCATCTTTAAAATATATATTAATTAGTTTCATTCTAAAAGATATATATTAATTAGTTATTAATTGTTATAATATATAATAATATAATTTGTTTCACTTTTTTTATTTCTTTCATGCAATAAATATTCTTCCCTTAATTATATTTTTAAATTAAACAACCATTCATAAAATTATGTCTTGAATTCACAAAATGATAGTAATAAAGCAAGGCAAAGAGAAACCATATCGTATATATATATATATACATATTTTCTATTGTCAGTTCGTTATGACAATAAATATATCAGGATGAAGAGTATGGACCACTGGATTTACATACTTTGATTCAAATTGTATGCAGTTGTCAAAACTTCTTCATAATCTGTGATCCACATTCTTCGTTCTGATATATTTATTGTCAGGACGAACTAACAACAGAAAGACTGTATATATATATATATATATATATCAAAGAACTCTTAGCATTCAACCGTTAGAACATTCATTAGTTTACTTTTTCCATTAAAACAATATCAATACTTACATGTTTAACATCAAAATCGAAAATTATATATATATATATATATATGTATGTATGTATGTATACATATATGTATAACTAATCCATAAAACATTTTTAAAAAAATCTAATTAATAAGAATTTATGGTTTACTCTCTTGAACTTATCAAATATTATAATATATATAAATATATTTGTATGTAGATAACTAATTAATAAGAATTTATGACTTGTCTTTAGAACTTACCAAATATTATAATATATATATATATATATATATATATATAACACTAATTAATAATACTTAAGAAAAAAAATAATTAATATGAATTTGAATATGAATAGGCCTAACCTTGGGCATAAATCATAAATCAATCCCATAAATAAAAATTCAAGAGGCAATCCATAAATAATGGGATAATGAATAAATTCACTTAATCAATCCCATAATTAATTAAATTATGATAACAATCACCGGTTAACATTTCCTTTCCCATAATTAATTAAAAAATTAATTATATAATTTTATTATATTTTTGTTGAAAAGATTGAAAGCCGCATCTTCTCATTACTCAAATATTTTATATTCATTTCATCGATAAATAATATTTTATCCATCTTTATAATATCTATTAATTAGTTTCATTCTAAAAAGTATATATTACTTAGTTATTAATTGTTTTAATATAAAATAATATAATTTGTTTTTTCTTTTCTTTTTTTCAAAAGAGATGGAGCGTCTCTTTTTCTCATGACTCACCCTTTTTTTTTCTTTCAAGCAAAAAATATTCTTCCATTAATTTATAAATTCAAATTAAACAGCCCTTTATAAAATTATATCTTGAATTCACAAAATGGTAGCAATAAAGTAATGTAAAGAGAAACCATATCATAATATATATATATATATATATATATATATATATAATGGGTCTTTTATAAGTAATCCCTTATTTTAATTTTGGTAAGAACTTTGATAAAATCACATAGATTTTTATGAATTTTGATCTGAATTTTTTTGTGTATAATAAGTTTATTTAAATCTACTTACGAAAAAATTTTGAAATTTTTTCAAGTACTAGAACTGTTTTTCTTGAATTTCCTATATTTCACTCATTTTTCCGATGCCTTCATATTTAACAAAATTATGAAAAATAGTTCTAGTGCTTGAAAAAATCTCAATTTTTTTTTAAAGGTAGATTTTAATAAACTTATCATACACAAAAAATTTCAGATCAAAATTTATAAAACTCAATGTGATTTCATCAAGGTCCTTACCAAAATTAAAATAAGGGATCTTATATGAGAGACTCACTATATATATATATATATATATATATATATTTAAATTATAGAACATTCATTAGTCTACTTTGCTCATTAAAATAAAAGTCACCTAAGTGCTATTTTTATCGGACGTCCAAGTTCTTGAAAGGCAATTGCTTTAGAGACATGAGAAGTCCTTCAATGCAATCATCACCAATAATTTTAATTTTCCCATCCCTACAATGCGATAAACACACAATATTTAGCTGTTTCCAAAAAAAGAAAAGAAAAGAATTTAGCATATACATGTAAAGAATCAAATTTGGGCAAAACCTTAAAAATATCAACAAATAACACAGTATTTCCAAATTCAACTTACAATGCAGTCGAAGCCGTAACTGGAACACCATAATGAACATCTACATGAAAATCTAATTCATGTCGATGTTTAAATTCCATGTTTTAAGTTTTGCTAACCAAAACAAACACGATAAAGAAACCAAAATACGTCACAACAATAATCAATCCAAAGGGTTTATTTTTTTTATTTATTTTATTTATTTTTTTATTTTTTATTTTTTAACTTTTAAAGTGTTTGAATCCAAAAACAGATAGAGATGCTTCAATTTAATTATAAAAAAAAAAATGATACACGAGAATGGTGTGCGACTTTTTGAATCGTCGGGAATTGATCAACAAAAAAACTATGACTAAAATTATTCAACAAAATAATAAAATTAAAATATTAAAAAAAAAAAAAAGCCGTAGAAATAATTTTCACACCGCCTAAACATTTTATCATCACCTAATGCAATCCAATTCCCCACCTTTTGAGTGTTTTGAGTTTTATGTGAGTGAGAGCCAATGGAATAAGATGGAGAAAATATGAGATTTTTTGTTCGTTTTTATAAAGAAAATTGAAGGAGAGGAGAGAGCTTTTTAGTAAAGATTGTGATTAACATATTATGATTATGTGGTTTAATTGTCTAAATTTAAAGTTTTATTTAAGGAGGAATATGATGTGATTCTGGTGTCTTATTATTAATCATGATAATAACCACCGAGAGAGCAATAGTGCATGTATATTTAAAAAAGAATATGATGGGTTTTTGGTATTATTGATCATGATAAATTATAATCATTAAGAGACCAATAATCATAATGATATAACCATTTAGAGACCAATAATGTCACTCTCTTATGAAATATAGTTATTTTTATTAAATGTATATAACGTATTTCAAGGTGTAATTTAAAATGTAATTAATAAACAATTATGATATGATTATCGGTTACAAAAAAATGGATGAGATGGAAAGAACCTTATTTTTTAATTTTTTTTATTATATGTTATATAATTAATTAATTACTTAAACAATAACACATGTCACTTCCGGGAAGTAGCTATATATGATTATTAAAATTAAATATTTAATACTAACATTAAATAATGCCACATGTCACTCCTATAGGAAAAATAGCTTTTTTAAAAAAAAAAATTATATTATATATATATATATATGTGATTAATTACTTAATCAGTCTTTCTACTGTCAGTTCGTTATGATATAAAATATATTAGGATAAAGAATGAGGACCATAAATTATGGAGAAATTTTGATAAGTGTATACACTTTGAATCAAAATATGTAAGTCTAATGGTCCACATTCTTCGTTATGATATACTGACAATAGAAAAATTGATTACTTAGTATCAAATATATGAAATATATATATATTAATAACATTAAAAGATGCAACATGTCGCTTCCACGTGAAAAATAATTATTTTAATATTATATTACATAAAATATGATATATGATTGCCACGCATCGCAACCACATCAAAAGTATATATATATATAAAAAAGTCTATTATTATTATATTATGAAATTAAAAACCTTGAGTACTCCGATAACCATACATTGGATCCATCATCTGGAATTTAGTTTATCATTTAATGACCTCAAAATGGGTGTGTAAATTTTATATATTATATAATTATATATCTATACAATTAATTCTATTTATTATATTATTAAATAGATTATAAATTTATAATTAATAATTAATACGAATTTAATGAAAAATGAACCACATGACGACACATGTCAATGTGAGGTTCCATTTTACTGTATTATATAGATTATGACTTTTAATATTATAGAATTAAGTCATTTGTAAGTTTAAATAAATATTATTTTTTTTGCACTACAAGTTTAAATAATTGTTTATGTATAAATTCTACAATGTATTTTTTATTATCCAGTAGTCTATTATTGGTGTCATCTTATAATTAAAAATTTAAATAAATAATATCATCAAAAATCATATAAAAAGTTTGTTATTCTTAATCAATGGCTCGTTAATGGTGGCAAGGTTCCAGTTCTGGTTCCACCGGAACCGGCGGTTTTGAACCGGAATTTTTTTTTTTTTTAATTTTTTTTTAAAAAAACTTCTAAATTGTAAACTACTAAACTTGTAATAATGTAATTTTAAATAATAAAATAAAATAAAATATATAAATGACAAATTACAAAATAAACAAATGACAAAATACAAATTACAAAAGAAAATTAAAATAAAATAAACAAAATGTCAAATTACAAATTACATATTACATTTCATTGGATATTTGGAAATTAGGTCACCCGAAGTTCGAAAATAACATAAAATAAATAAATGATAAATTACAAAATTAAATTAAAATAAAACAAAAAAAAATGTAAATTATTAGTCTTGCATTTAATTTTCACTACAATTAAGTTGCCTACGTATCCTCTTGGGGGGTTTAGAGGAATCAAATGCCACGTAGTTCTCTTACCTTTTATTACAGGTTTGTTGATGACATGGACTTGTGATGACGTGAATACATGATCCACATCTTCTATTCCGGGCCCGTTGTACTTGTCTCTCCACTTTCATGTTCGTCATCTTTGAAGAAATCGTATGTTATCTCATGTTCGATTTCTTGTTGTCTATATTGAGCCCTTGTCCAATCATCCACACAAACCTGTATCTGGAGTGCTTTTGGAGTCAAGCATGAGCGCCTTTCATCCAAAATATTCCCCCCGGCGCTGAACTCTTGTTCCACTGGCACTGTAGAAACTGGTGTTGAAAAAATATTTTTGGCTATGATAGCCATGATTGGATAGTACTTTGCGTACTCTTTCCAATATTGTAATATATCAAATTGTCTGTCTGATGTGGATTCTATAAACTCATAAGAATCATTTAGATAAGATTCAATCTCATAATACTTGTCAATGCTTGATAAAGAAGAAGATCTAGGTTTTTTTGTTTTTTTTTTTTATAATAGACTATATCCTAAATTCAAAAATCGGGAGGATGATGATGTGGGCTGTTCAGTTTGTGTTCGTGTAACATCTAAGTTGAGTGAGGATCCATAAACTAAAAGATATTCATCATATAAAGAATACAGTAATTTCTTAATTCTATCATAACATGCATTAACATTATATTCTATGTTTAAACCTTGGATGTCATAATAACCATTGAGATAATAACAAAAATTTTGTAATTTACAACGTGGATCAAAAATCATGGCAATCAAATAAATATCTGGCAACTCATGATAATAACGTAACCATTTTTCCTTCATAACATTAACGGCTTCCCCTATTTCTATGTCGGATTCACAATAAGCAAATACACCAGCAATATTTAGACTTTCAATAATAAATAAATGAGTTGTAGGATAATAAACACCAGATAAATTTGTTGTAGCAGTATGAAAAACTTTTAACAAATTGAAAACGTTGTAACAAGCATCCCAATGAGATTTATAAAGTTGAATATTAATAACATGAAATTGAATAAAAGAAACTAATAGATCTCTATACTCGTAACTTTGAGCAAGCAATTTATAAGTAGAATTCCAACGTGTTGGAACATCACGAGGAAATCTAACGGCACGTCTACCATTTTGTTTACAATATTTTCCATAAAAATTAAAGGGCTTGTTTAATAGGTAGAATAAAATGATCAAGAGTTTCTAATCCTTTTTGAACACATAAATTTAAAACATGGCATGCACATCTTTGATGAAAAAATACATCACCAACAAATGGTTTGCATAAATTAATTAAAGATGGAATAACAGCAGTATTGCTAGAAGCATTATCAAAACCAATTGCAAAAATTTTGTTCTCAATTTTATACTCTGAAAAAATAATTCTAACCATTCTAACAATATTTTGAGCAGTATGTGAATCATCAAAAACTCTAAATGCAAGAATTCTTTTTTGGATATTCCATGCATCATCCATAAAATGGCAAGTGACACCCAAGTATGAATGTGATCGCCAATGGTTAATCCATATGTCGGCACATATGGAAACACGACCTTCAAATTTTTCAAAAAATCTCTCTAACTTTTTTTTTTCTTTTACATAAATCTTTTCAGTGTATATACAAGAGTGGATCTAGGAACACGACATGCAGCATGGTTTAATGCTCGTCGACAATAATTAATAAAACCAACCTTTTCCACCAAAACCGAATGATAAGTGTTATACTGCTACCATTCTAGCTAATTCTTCCCTATTTTGTTCATCAGTATAACGAAATAATTGTTGGTTAGGAGTAGCGTACCTGGGAATTTGTGTTTGTGACCTCGATTTGGTCTCTGCTTCTGGATGTTTGGTTTGAATATGCTTCCGATAAGTGCCATATCCTCCGGATTTGGATCATTTATATACTTTATTGCAATAATTGCAAGCCGCTACATATCTTCCATCTCCTTGCCTAACTTTCTTCATATGTTTGACGAATATATCAAATTTGCTCTGCTTCGGATCCGGTTTGTTCTCATCTGCTTCCGGTGGATCAAAATCATAATCCGGAGGTGTATCAATACCAGACATATTTTCTGAATGGCTTGTCAAATTAAGGCCGGAGGGTGACATTATGATCGGGTTCTGAAATTATTAAAGAGGGAGTAGGAATGTTTAGGCCTAGGTCTTCAGCATAGGCCCAATGTTGCAGATAATCGTGATAGGTGGTGTCGTTATGATCGAGATTATCGACCATCTAACCCTTACCTTTCATCGAAATCGAACGCCTGGGATCGTCAGGCCGTGACCCCTTCCATTTCCACCACTTGCCATTGGATTGGACGGAATAAATTTGGGACTAGAGAAATACTGAAAATCTGAAATAGATAATTGAAAACTTAGAACTTAGAAGAATAATACTATAAAGTATAAATCTATATTCTATAATAATATAATACTATAATAGTAGATTAGTAGATTAGTAGTAACTAGTAAGTACTAAGTACTATTATAGTAAGTACTAAGTAGTAACTAGAAATAAGATAAATTGCAAATAAATGAAATTGGAAACTTAGTATTTAGTAAATACTAAATAGTAATTGGTTATTCGGAAATTAAATAAATTAGAAATAAGATAAATTACAAATAAAATTAATTACAAATAAAATACATTGGAAATAAAATATATTGTAAATAAAATTAATTGGAAATAAAATTAATTGCAAATAAAATTAATTGGAATTTTGAAAATAAAATTAATTGCAAATAAAATTATTGGAAATAAAATATATTGTAAATAAAATTAATTGGAAATAAAATTAATTGCAAATAAAATTAATTGGAATTTTGAAAATAAAATTAATTGCAAATAAAATATATTGGAAATAAAATATATTGTAAATAAAATTAATTGCAAATAAAATTAATTGCAAATAAAATATATTGGAAATAAAATATATTGTAAATAAAATTAATTGGAAATAAAATTAATTGCAAATAAAATTAATTGGAATTTTGAAAATAAAATTAATTGCCTATAAATTATAAATTGCAAAATTAAATAAATAATAAAAACTTTGGAAACTTGGAGTCTTCAGTCTTGGAGTCTTGGAGAGTTGGAGAATGTTGGAGACTTGAGAGTTGAGTATTGAAACAATGAAACTTGAAATAAAAATTAGAAATTTAGAATTAGAGATTTAGAGAATTGAGAAAAGAGAGAATTGAGATTTGAGAGAAATAGAGAATGAGAGGAAAATAAGAAATTAGTGTGAGATTGTGAGAAAAAATGAAAGGGGAGGAGGGGTATTTATAGAAAAAAATAAAAATAAAAATAAAAATTAAAAGGGTTGGCCGTTGAGGCCAACGGTATGCTGACGTCAGCATGACGTTGGGCCCAACGACATGCTGACGTTCATGCCGTTGGGCCCAACGTCATGCTGACGTCAGCATACCGTTGGGCCTCAACGGCCGGAAAAAAAAAATCGACCGGTTTGAACTGAACCGGAACCGCCGGTTACAGCACGGTTCGAACCGGTCGGTTTGTTAAATATTCGAATCAGAACCGGAAAATCGGTTCCGGTTCCGGTTCCGGTTTTTCTGGTTCGGTTCCACGGTTGGAATCGGACCCTTGCCAGGTATATGGCTCGTATGTCTTGCACTGACTTTATTATATCAATGTTCATGGAGGAGGAAAAATGGAAAATCACAAGAGTTTTCTCTACATTGCACATCGAATTTAATAAATTTAGTGTGAAAGTTTGTAAGCAATTAATTAAGCATTAGAAAACATTGACTAAATAAAAGTAGATAAATCCAACTACTGATAGCTATAAATGAGTTGTTTTAAAACATTGGTGTGTAATGAGCAAAAAAAAAAAAAAAAAGCTATTTATACATATAATTTAGCCCAGACAACAAATATTTTCTGGGTACGCCCCTAGTTGCGATACCCTATAAAAGATGCAAAATCTCAATCAATATGAGCCTATATGAGCCTATATCATATGATTCATGCATTTA
Organism: Acer negundo; assembly: GCA_035582765.1. Lineage (NCBI taxonomy): Eukaryota > Viridiplantae > Streptophyta > Magnoliopsida > Sapindales > Sapindaceae > Acer > Acer negundo. The sequence continues at coordinate 24,632,479 of CM069236.1, forward strand.
CCAACTTGACAACAACAAACGCATCAGATTCAATAATGGTCGGAACTAGTCCCGTCAAAATGTAAAGATGTTGCGATAGCATAATCATGTGTTTATGCAAACAATAATTATGACGAGATGGTTCAGTAATATGCCCCATTATATACCAACACAACAAGGTTTTATTTTGAATCATCACATGTCACAAATTCCAAATTTTAATTATTAAAAAAAAAAAAAAAATGCCAAGGATACAATTTTTTAAAATATGTAAAGTTACACAAATCAAGGTTTTCATCTCCAATGGGCTCAACATTTTTTTCTTTCAAATATCTATTTATTATAACTTGTTTAACAATTAAGCCCGCGATAAAGAAAAGTTTCCACACACTAACTCTACATTGTTCAAATTATCTAGGGATATTATTCACTTAGTCCCTATGTTTTTTTTGAATTATCTGTTTTTTACTCACTTATTTATTTTTCACTGGATTGGTCCCTATGTTTTTAAAAACCAATCAATTTGATCCCTATAACCAAAATTTTGACAGTCAACCATTACAGAAAATGCTAAATGACTAATTTGCCCATGGCTTCAGTTTCATTGTCTAAAAGTACAATTCTACCCTTTAAAATATTAATGAAATCAAGGGGCATTTTAGTCTTTTGAACATGTGTAAAATGAAATCAAAACTAAAAACTAAAATTAAAAAAATAAAATCATTTTATATTAAAAAAGAGAGTTTTTCCTTACAATCCAAAAATTATCTATTCACACTCTAGTTTAATTTTTTTTTTATTAATGACAATTTTAACCTAAATTAAAATTGCTAAACAGGACAAAAAAATTTAAAGACACTTCAAACTAATTAAAGTATTAAAAAAAAATCTCTCTCATAATTTTTTTATTACCATATTAAACATTCTCTCCAAATTAATCTCTCTCCATTTAAAAAAAAAAAAAAAAGAATAATAACAATGTTTCCATTTTTTCTCCATCAATCTATGATTAATAGTTAAAGAAAAAAAAAAAACTTATGAATATGCTAGTTTTTTACTAACAGTAATATATATACTCGTAATTTCTAAAGCTAATGAAAAGAATTAAAGTTCTAACAGCAATCACATACCTACAAGAGTAACAAAAAACATTTTCATATTTCAAATTTTTTAATTTAAAAAAAAACAAGGTACTTGTTTTTTGAGTTTTTTTTTTTCCCCAATATATACATATATATGGTTCTTAAAAATCAAACTTATTAGTAAGTTTTTTTTTTAGTCTTGTTTGAGAATAAATGGAGATAGAAAATTAGAGATATGTATTGGAGGAGAAGGAAAGTTTAATATGGTAATTAAAAATTTAGGAGAGAATGTTTAATATGTAATAATTAATCTAATAATTTAGGAAATATAATTTCTTTTTTTAACAATTTAATTCAAAAAAGATAAAAAGGATAATATTGTAATAACATGAAGTGTCTTTATAATTTTTTAAAATTTAAATTGTGAGAATTCAGTTTTTTTAGAAAAGAAATGTAAAAAGAAAAAATTGGATTGTCAAAAGAAGCTCTCATTAAAAAAAATCAAATAATAAAATACCCTTATTTATTATATTTTTTTGTAAAGTGTGGTGGAGATCCAGAATTTCCATATCTCCACTTGAAAATGAAAAAAAACCAAAAAAAAAAAAAAAAAAGAAAAAAAAAAGCAGGAAAAATAAAATGAAAGTGTGATGTAGTTTGTCTTTTTCGAAATCTGACTCTCTCTACTTCGTCTCTTCAAATCGTTCCACATCGATGCTAATCTTTACTCTCCATGACGGTGCTTCTCTTTTGACTTCCAAGCTGTTGTCATCCAGCCACCGTCTTTCTTTTTAGGTTTCAGCTTCTCTTTCTCTATGTATTGCACTATTTCCTTTTCTCTGTGATATGGATCAGTGATATCTTTTGAAGATAATAGATAGATTTGAGAGAGCGTGGGGCTGTGGGTTACTACTTTCACTATAAGAAAATAGGGGCTTTGTTGACAATCAAAAACTGTCAAGAAAAGTAATGACAATTTTTCTTGATAGTTTTTAACTGTCAAGAGTCTTGATAGTTAAAAATTAAAAACCGAAGAAAAATATGTATATTTTTTAAAAAATTTCATTATTTAATAGTTAATTATCATATTTAATTAAATAATATTTTTTATATTTATAATAACCACCTCCCTCATAGCCGCCGGCAACCTACCGTCGCCGAACCACCACCGGCCACCCCCTACTGCCGGCAACCCACTACCGCCGGACCACCGGCAACCCACCACTACCTGACCATCGCCATTCGTCGTCGGACCACCGCCAGCTGCCCGACCAACCATTGTTGCCGGACCACAGCCATCCGCTGGCAACCCACCGCTGCCTAACCATCGCGGCAACCCACCGCGGTCGGACCACCACCGCTGAACCATCGCCGTCCGCCGCCACCTGTCGTCGCTGGACCACCGCCGTCTGCCGCCGGTGATAATAATCACAACTCTCAAGTTCAAGTCCTTTACCACTTGACTACATCCCTTTATGTGTTACACTTGAACAATATTTATATATAAATTATACAAGTTGTTAAAAATAAAATAAAATAAACCTTTTAAAATCAATTTAAATTTATTCAACTAATCAAAATTCTAATTTCCACAACAAACATATATTTAAAAATATTTATTGAAACTTTTAATAAAATTATTTTTTTTTAAACATATATAATCGAATTATTGGTCAATACTCTATGGTCACGTTTAGTTACATGGTGAAATGGTAATGAGAATGAAAATGAGAATGTAAAGGAAAAGAAAACTAAGTTTTTGTTTGGTTGGAACTTAAGAATTAGTTTCTGAATCAATATTATTTTATTTGGTTAGCAACGAAAGGGAATGAAGTTAATTATATTTTGACCAAAATACCCCTAATTATGAATGTACAATAACATGATATATTATGGATAATAATAATAATAAAATATAAAAGTATATTATATATATAATTATATATTATTTAATATAATAATATATTATATATATAATATAATATATAATATATAATATATAATACATATAATAATATATATAAATATAAATATATATAATATAATATATAATAATAATATATATAATATATATAATAATATAATATATAGTACATGTATATAAAATATATATTTATATATCATTAATATAATATAAATAATAATATATTATTTTTTGAAAAGAGCTGAGGGTATTTTTGTAATGGAGTTGGGGCATATGAGGGTATTTATGGAATATAAATTTTAGTTTGGAATGGAATATCTTTCTATTGGTTTTTGGATGGAATGTCCATTCTACCAAAATGGTGGAATCCCCATTTTAATGGAATCACCATTCCATTGCATTTTAACAAACTAATTAAACGAATGGAATGACTTTTTTTCCATTCCATATTATATGTATATATATATATATATATATATATATTTATAATATTTATAATATTTATATAATATAATATATAATATATAATATATAATATATATTTATAGCAAATCACATATAATAATATAATAATAATATATATTTATAATATTTATATAATAAATATATATTATATTATATTATATATTTTAAAACATTCATAATATATAATTTTTTTTTAAAACTTTTACTTCCTATTTGCAACACAAAACAAAATCTAGATATGGATTTATTTTACAATAAGATATCGGTTTTTGGACAAACCAATATTAGATACGTAATATTTTAAATTTAATAAATTTACTTTTAAATCATTTACTTTTAAAAAATTCAAAATTTTTTTATAAAAAAAATTGTTTATTTGTTTTGCACCCTCATGTTTCATACTAAGAGACACGATAATAATGCAATTACCCATATAAATTAGTAATCTGAGTCTTACATTTGTTCATTAAATTGCAAGATGCATATTGAGACATATCTCTCATTTAGTGAGTTGTATTCCAAATCATGCTTATTACAATTGATGTCACGAGTCTTCTATATGCCATGTTTAGTTGGATGGAATGGAATGGAAAGAAAGTCATTACATTCGTTTGGTTTGTTAAAATGCAATGGAACAATGATTCCATTGGAATAGGGATTCAACCATTTTGGTTGAATGGACATTCCATCCAAAAACCAATGGAATGCCCTTCCATTCCAAACTAAAATTTTTATTCCATAAATACCCTCATATGCCCCAACTCAATTCCAAAAATACCCTAATTTCCAAAAATAATATATTATTATATATTATATTAATGATATATAAATATATTATATATATGTATTATATATTATATTATTATATATAATATATATATTATATTATATTATTATTTATATTATATTAATAATATATATAAAAAAAATGTTAGTTATTTGTTGACAGTTTTTAACTGTGAGTATAATCCTTGACAGTTAAAAACTGTCAACAAACTAATATATATTTATATATTATATTATTATATATAATATAATATATATTATATTATATATTATTACATATATAATATATAGGTTGTTTATGTAATTAACCTTTTACATTTTAATTTTTTTTTTTCAAGAGGGCTGCCCGGGCTATAGCCCGGGGCAACCCTCTTATTGTTCCGCCCCTGCCTCAAACCACACAAACCGCACCAAAAGCCAACAATAATATATTAATAACCAATAACCTAGAAAAAAGAAAAGAAAAAACATGTGAAAACTAGGCAAATCAGAACACAACATAATGCAAACAAAACTTTAGCTCAATTAAGAACCAATGGAAATTAAAAACAAACACTACAAGAAAATGTGCATGGATGAGGAAAAATGGAAAATTACAAGATTTTTCTCTACATTGCACACTGAATTTAATAAATTTAGTGTGAGAGTTTATGAGCTATTAATTAAGCATTAGAAGATATTGACTAAATAAAAATAGATAGATCCAACTATTGATAGCTAATGAGTTGTCTTTGTAATGATAGTATGTAATGAGGAAAAAAAAGACTATTTATACATATAATTTAGCCCGGGTAGAAAATATTTCCTAGGTACGCCCCTGTTTGAGGTTTAATGGGTTCTTGATTGGTTGTCCATTGTTTTGAATATTAGTGGCTTTGTTGAGTAGTTGATGTTTGAGGACTAATGATTTTCTAGTTCTTTGGTTAATTACTTTTTAATGGGAGTTTGAAGAGTAAATGATTCAAGTTCTCCGTGTGTGCCCGTGTATATCAGATTTGAATGGTTTTGGGGTTAACTGAAATATATTATGTTGTCTTTTAATCAGCTCTCAAGAAGATTATTAAAGAATTAGTTTTAGATTTAGATATTTGGTAAAATTAGGATAATCATTTTATTTGGGTGTGTTGTGGTTTCTTTGGCTTCAATTATGGGATTAGTTTTATTTATTTATTTATTTATTTTAAAATTTATTTATTTTAAGATTCTGGTTTTTATGTGGTGATGTATTGCTCTTATTCTAATTCTGGTTCTAGTGGTGTTGTGGAAATACTCTTGCTTGAGATTGATGACAAATATGTTGTTTAAGATTGATGATGATGATGATGAAAAAGAAGAACCGGAGAATTTTTGATGATGAACTAGGAATTTTTTTTGGGGGTTTATCATTTTGGTTCTTACGTTAATTTAATTCTTATTTTTTTTTATTGGATCACCACCGTCCATATCTAAGATGGACGGTGGAGATCCATCTACCTATTTTTAAAAAATAATAATTTTGTTATATTAAATTTTTTTCCTTTTTGTATGATTTTTTTTGAATTGTATTATTATATTTTTTTGAAAGTAAATTATATTATAAATATTTAAAATAAATTATTTTCTATTTTTCTGGTGTTGACACATGACATGTTTATGGTTAAAAGGCAAAAATACCCTTGAGACCGTTAACTCTAACTAACGTTTGACTCACATAGGGACCAAATTGATGAGTTTTTGAAAACATAAGAATCAAGCCAATGAAAAATAGAAAGACAGTTAAAAAAGTCATAAAGGGTCAAAACCTAGGGACCAAAATGATAATTTTCCAATTATCTATCCAAATTTATGTTTAATGACATATGAGTCGTAACAGTTGTGTGCGATACACAGTCCGCAGTAGAGATGAGTTGAATCTGATTGCTCACGTGCAATACACTAATATAAATACATTAGTGCGTATTAAGAAGAAAAGGACCATATTGATTTTAACGACCATATTGATATCAAAATGATATGATAGATACAACAAAAATAGTTACAACTGATATGTTATATGATTTGAACATGAATTTAAACAATCCAACATTACTTCAAAAGATAATTCGTTTGACAATTTTAATATGAGTATTGCTAAACTACCTAAATCATTTATCTAAAATAATGTTTAAATAATGTGTAATAATACATTATTCACTTTCACCCTACCATCTTATGATTTACATAGTAGTTACAACTCATCTCTCATATCACACTATTTTTATTTGTTATCTATCACACTGTAGTCAGGCGACTATAAAACCTAGAATAGCGACTATTGCCGAGTGAGTGTCATTTGCACATAATTTTGTCGACATTATTATTTCAATATTGTAGTAAAAAATCAAACCTAACGCAGGGGAGTGGCGGTGTACGATGTCGGCCTTGCATAATCCCATATACCACATGTTTTCAAAAGCTCATAGACCACAAACCACGAACAAAGCACTCATTTTCTTTGTTACTTTTTGTTTTTTAGTTTATTTCTGAGGAGGCCCTAAAACTTTCCAAATTTACAAACTCAATACAACAATCAACAATGGCGTCCCTAACAGCAGCAACCAGAATATCCAAGACCCTACCAATACCTCCAAAAAACCCAACGAAGACCCATCACTGCCCGCAATTCTTATCATTCGAACATCACAAATCGGTGTATCAAACAAGGGTCTCGCGTCAAACAGCCGTAAGAGCATCGAATTCGAGCCCGAGCGCAACCGCCGGTTCATCACCAGGACCAGGACTGTACTCGGCACAGAAATTCGAGCTCACACCTCAAAACGTAGACTTGGTTCTTGAGGATGTCCGGCCTTATTTGATCGCTGATGGTGGAAACGTCGATGTCGTTTCAGTTGAAGATGGGGTCGTTTCTCTCCAACTCCAAGGTTTTATAACTTGTGCTCTTTATATATTTTTAGAATTGATGATTTCCAATTAACATGCTTCAATTATTGATGGCTTTGTAGAAGTTGTTTATGTGATTAAGTTAATTAGATTTATGTTACGGGTTTTGACTTTAGGGATTGATTTATCATGTGGTGTACTTGGAACTACATATATATTATATCAAGGTGGAAATTGATTGCTATAACTATTTGGAGATTGTGATTTTCATGAAGTGGTGGATAAGTCTGTTACATTATTTGCTAATCAAGTTCAAATATGGTGCATGAAATCTGTCCTTCTAGGTTGGTTTCTGCATATGTTAATAATTGTGCCTTCCTCTATTGTTCAAATGGAGGGGACGAGTTAAAGAAATCATGAGTTATGGAGCAACCTGGTTATCTTCATCGTTCAATGGGCTCGGCCACCAGTTTCTTATCTCTCATATCTATTGAACTTGTACTGCTTTTTTTTTTTTCATCCGAGTATAAGAGGCGAAAAAGACTTGAAGATGCACGATATTGGTACAAAATTGATTTTGTTCATTCAAGCTGAGATTTTGCTTATGTAAGTATGATTAACAGGAGCATGTGGGAGTTGCCCTAGCTCAACAACCACCATGAAGATGGGGATTGAAAGAGTATTGAAGGAAAAATTTGGAGATGCAGTCAAAGATATCCGCCAAGTGTATGACGAAGAAGCAAGAGAGACAACTGTTGAGGTAGGCTTCCTATTTGGTAACAACTGAAAAATGATATTGCAGCACAATTTGTTTTGGATGCATGACCATTCCGGATTCTCTATGATCGCAGGCAATAAATGGTCATCTTGATGTATTGAGACCAGCCATTAAGAATTATGGTGGGAGTGTGGAAGTATTATCTGTTGAGGGTGGAGATTGTTCAGTGAAGTATGTAGGACCTGAGTCCATTGGATCAGGAATTAGAGCAGCGATCAAGGAGAAATTCCCAGATATTGTGAATGTTACCTTTACTGGTTAGAGCTTGCTCTCAGTATCATAAGCTAGAAGAACTAGTGATCTGTTTTGTATTTATTATGAGGTTTGAGATCAATTGATAATGACCAGTTTGTACAATTGAACTTTGTTTTCCATTTATTTTCAGACTTTGGTTTTTGGTTGATAGTTCATTATATTAAGTTAATAAAACAACCCGAAAAGCATTTAGATCAAACTGTCTTCTTGTGTCGATTACTGCCTGGGCAGGAAAGTTGTTTGGCAGTCATGAAACAGATTCAATCAAAATGTTAACTGTCTTTACCATTTTGTGGAATAGCTTGGTACATTTCTTTTTTTTTTTGGACTTGATGAAGACAATTCAAATAAGATGATACAATCAATATTCCAGCTTGCGAATTCAATTTGACTCTTCTTCCAAGTTTGTGTTTGATGTATCCAGATTCAAACACATTTCCTATGCAGACTTGTCCTCCGAATTAGCAGTGGCAGCAGCTATGATCGATCTCAACCACCGTGATAGATCGACGAGGAATGGTGTGTAAACAAAATAGCAAGTAATTGTCCAAGTGACCAATCCCTGGATAAAACAGAGGGGCTCAACATCTCTTTAGAATAATAAAAAAAAAGGTGTTTATTTTTCCTATCTAATTTAGCTTTTCTTTGCCATGATAAGTATATTTACCTGGCCAAGGATCTCAATGTTTGCTTTTGGGTAATACCATAGGTGAAAAAACCTGAAATCAGAGACCAAACAAATCGGTCAAGGGTCAAGACATGCAATTTGTTTCAATCATTTTGTGTTTATGGCAATCTTACTTCATTATAAGAATTTCAGCCAGTGGACAGCCAACACCAACAATAGATGCTAAAGCGAAGCCAGCCCAAGTCCTGTCCACTGAAAACCATATAAACTCTGCCGCTGCAAATAATGCATAGGCCTCAATGTTAGCTGCTACTCCAGCCTTGTACAATTGAGCACTCAATTCGATGAACAACACAAATGCTCTGCAAGAGACAGAATTTACAAGTTCAAGGTGATAACATTGCATGTTACTATGTTTTTATTTATTTATTTATTTATTTTTTGACACCAAATATGGTGCTGATACTCACATTAGCGAAACAGCTGTTTTTCCTAGACTCCCTTCTGGAACCTCTGAGGATGCCCTTTCGTCTAAGTAAAGTCTGAGCAACCCAACAGTGCAGTAAAACAATCCAAGCAAAGGAGGTACCTGAAAACATTAAACAGAAGATAATAAATAGTGAAGTGATGTGAGCAAACAAGAGAATTTGGAAAATTACCCAGATGTTCGAGTGAAGAGGACCGATGTTGATTGACCCATTTTGGTAAACCACAAGATTCACTCTGGAATGAAGTAGATCGATAAGTGGACCCAGAACGAAACCAGAACCAAAAAGTGAGAGAGAAATGGATGGCCAAGTGTTTTTGAGACTACTTGTGTTTTGCTTTCTTAGACTGCAACAAGTTGTTTTTGAGCGACATATTTTTGAATTTGCAGAGAGAAGGGAACTGGGAAGAGAACAAGAGGAGGTCAAAGCAGTGAGGGAAGACATGTTGATCTCATCACACAACACCTGTTCATAGTTTTAATATCAATTTCAGTTTTTTAGATCGGTTGAAGACGCTGTGAAAGAAAGGCGTGTTGAATATGAACCACAAAAAGTGCGTCCAAGAACCGGAGGCGGATCTTGACCCGACCCGACCCAGTTAAAAACGAGAAATATTTTCTATCAACCATGGAATTCACGTAAGATTCATTGTTAAACAAAAAAATTTGTATACTGTCGAGTCTAGAACATGAATAATAAAATCTTCAGATTAATATATTTGCCAATGTGATTGAGCATTCCCAAGTGAGCCTCCGCCACTAGGGTTCAACGTCAAGAGTGTGTATATATTTGTACAAATTTTCTTTGTCCCACCTTGACCATAACATCCCAAATGTGGGGAGCTTTCTCCCGGTTCTGGGAGCTTCCGTCTCCCTGTTGTGAGAGCTGTAGTCTGGATTGTGCTAGTAAAACCCAATTTCGTCGGTTCCGACAGTTGTTGTATTTAAAATATCAAATAAAAAAAAAAAAAAACTTATTATAATATCTCATAATCGAAAATAAAATACGACTTGAACCCATAAATCTTACGACTTAGCCAACCTTGTTATTGCAGCCGTCCCAACACTTTTAGTTAGTTTTCATCTTGTCAAAACTTTACATTAATTATGGCTTAGTGGTAAGGGATTAAGGATTGTGGGTTTTTTTAAGCACTAATTTACATTTTTGGTAAATTTTTGTGTTATTGACATAATTAAAACTAATTTTCTAAACAAAATCACTATTGAAACTAAAATTGACTTCAAATTCCTTACTCAAGTCATTTTATTAAAATAAAATAAAAAAAGAAAACAAAAGAAAAACGAAAGGAAAGTGACGCGCAGACTCTGAAACAATAATTTTAAAAGGTACGTAGACCTCAACATGAGGCAAGGAAATAAGAACCTAAAAAAGGCATAAAATTAATAATTCCCTTCTGCCTCAAACGGCGCGGCCCCAATTAGAAATAACAACACAATGTAATTTTGCATCAGCAACACAATGTGATTTTGCATCAGCAACACATTGTAATTTTGCATCAGCCGATGGAGTCGCAGAATCAGGGTGCATCTTAGTCTTAGCAACAAGGAGACATTTAGAACTTCTCTTACTCAATTGAGACTTGAAATTAGCTAAATACTTGAAAGTTGGTTTCACCCTTCTATTCGATTTTCTCACCACGGGAATCCAATTATTGTCGGGATTAACTAGATCCTGAGCTTCTGCACACTTGTCATCCTTCCTTGAGAAGTTGTTACCTGGATTCCCAGAATTAACGATTCCTAAATGAGCAGAGATTGAATTGGTAAAATTCCTATCATCGACAAGTGATCTCTAGATTCTTCTTCCAAAACTGTTGTAACAATCGGAGGAATTTGAATCTCCTTTGATAATTGTAGAACCAAAATGAAAATATTTTCCTCAACCGGATTCTACCTCTCACTGTGGTTGTCCTACTTCTCCAAGTCCAAAAGTTACATTTATTATTAACTAATCATTTATTTTATAATAGCGATGAAGCACAATTTTGAAGATTGAAATGATGATATTTCTAGATAAAAGATATATATCAGTATATCACCGGCACCACTAACTAGACAAAAGTAGAACAAAGTGTCACCATAAGACCAGAGGCTAATGTAAGGGGGACCATAGGGGCCATAGCCCCCAACCAATAAAAAAAAAATTTATATACATAAAATTTAAATGTAAACTAATTAAAAAATATATATATTTTTACATAAAATGTAATATATATATATATATATATATATATATAAAGATATAAAGTAGGTGATAATATTATTTTATCCCTTTATTATTTTAATAATATAAACTAACTAATAATTTTTGTTTTCATTATACTATTGACCATGAAAATAGAAAACAAAATCAATCCATTTAATATTTAATTTCTTATTATTTCATGCATTATTACCTAATCTAGTGTGTATTATATTTATAATATATATATATATATATATTTTAAGATTTCATTAAAACAAACCAAGTAAATATTGAACTCTTATAATGATTATCTATATTGTTTATTTTGTTAGATTAATTATTAATATGATTTTGATAAATTTATTTTATTAGTTTATTTTTTAAATTTTGTTCAAAATTATTATAATTTAATTTGGTTTGACACGAATATTATAAAATTAAGTTACAAATATGTAAATAATTATGATTTAAATATATCAATGATATAATGATATTTTAATTAAGCTATTGAAATTTATATTTTATAAGTTGGGAATTATTAAAAAAATATTTTCAGTTATGCATACCGTTAAGAATAAGCAAAGGTTTTGCAACAAAATAAAAAAAATGTTTTTTCATACACGTACTTTTTAATTATATAATTGAAATGAAAATTAGAAAGAAAATTATATTGATTTGATTATACATAATTTTCTAGATATAAAATAGACGTGTTACATTTTAATTAGTTAATGTCTATTTTATTTATTTATTTGTATCATTACTTTTAATACCAAACGGTATCACATTTTGTTAAAAAGTATCAGGTCCGGGATTCTACACTTTTTCCTATATGAGATTTCTACTGATATTATTTGAAGATTGTGTGATATACAATATTAATTTTTATCTTGACCCCCCAAAGCCAAAATCATTGCTTCGCCCCTGCATAAGACACTAGGGTATTTTATTAATTATGACGAACACATTATTTGTCTTATTTTGATATTTCAACCTATTCTGCATAAAAACTTTTTTTTTTTTTTTTTGTTGAAAAAAAATATAACTTAAATCTTATACTTATTATATACTACAAATTAATTTGTGTTAAAGAACTCATATAAAAACAAATTATTCAGATTATTGCTATATTGGGAGCTTCTTTTTCTTCTTCCTTTTTTGAGTTTTTGGCCTTATTGTCGTATCATTGTGCTCTAAATTGTTATGTTACAGGTGGGCAAGTGGCACTTAGAAAATTCAATTATATTGGTAGCCTTCGAGCAACATGTTAATTGGTACGGATTAAAGGAACTACAGTAGTTTGATACTAAATGAAACAATGGCATAAGGTGGGGTTTGGTTTTATTTTTTAAAAACAGTTTTTTGTTGGTTAATTGTTTTGTAATTGTTTGGTTTAAAGGAACTACAGTAGTTTTGTTGGTTAATTGTTTGGTTAAATGTTTTGTAAAACTGTTTTTAAAAACAAAAACCAACTTTTTAAAAGTTATAACTAAAAAGTTAAAAACAATTTTTATTGTTTTTCACCATTTTCAAAACAGTTTTTTAAAACAAACCACAACTTTTTATAACCTTTCTTTCTAAACAACTACTTTACCCATTTTAAAAACAACAACCAAATACTTTTATGTCGTTTTCCGTTTCAAAAAACTAATTTAAAAAAATACTATCAAACACATTACATTTTTAAAAACATCATTTTTGAAACATGATTTTCATTTTAAAAAAAAGTTTTCAAAAACATCATTTTAAAAACGATATCAAACGCGTTATGGTGGAAAAAACATCAAATCCATAGTGACTTTTAGGATTGACACTAGATTAATAATTTGAGTTTAAATGGTATAAATGGACAAAAATACACTCACCTTCTTCTTTTTATTACGTTTATGCTATTTTTAGGTTTTTTCCATTGGAAGTTGAAGTCCAATGGAGGTTAATGAAGAAGATGAAAAAAAAATTTAGACAATTTTGTATTTTTCCGATTAAGTCTCAAAAATTACAAGAAAAAATCTTAGAAATACAAAATAAGTCTAAAAAATATTCAAATAAGTCTCGAAAAAAAAATCATAAGACTTATTTTTGTAATTGTGTTTTAAAGTATTATTGTCAGAAACACACTTTAGGTGCTATTAAAATATAGATTTTTAAATTTGTACTAATCTTAAAAGTAGGAGAGTAAAAAGTGCTAGAAAATTTTTGAACTCATTCTCCGGACCCTTGAATTATTCGCTATATAAGTTCTCAAACAACAACTATGATTTTGATATTTTCCCAAAATAAAATTACATCCTTGACCATTGATGTGAAACACATTGAAGATTCTTTCATAGATATTGCAGCTGCTATTGAATCCGAACAACTTGCATACCAATGTATCTCTTCCTTGTTTGATTGAGAAAAAATTATTGAAAAAAGCTTGGTATAATTGGACCCCGCAAATAGATCTCTTACTTGTTCCATCCTAAAATATTATATAACAAGCTTTTTACCATTATATAAATAGATTCAATTGAGCTTTGAGTTTCTTATCGATATCTTACCTCATATAACAAATTAAATTCAAATGGGGTCTTTGAAAACCAGAGATGATGAAAGAATAGTAACTGTACTCAGCATCGATGGAGGTGGTATTCGAGGCATTATTCCAGGAGTCATCCTAGAGAAACTTGAAACCCACCTTAAGGTCGATCTTCCATTTCCTTCTCCAATTTTAAGTACCAATTATATATTTGCTCTACATATTCTGCATCTCTTGGTGTTTTTAAATTCATTAAAAAAACAACATTTGATCAATATTTTAATTGGTAGATGCAGACAGATATTCTGTTGGAAATTTGAATCGATAAACGCGGAACTGACACATGTCTAATATTCACCAATAACATAGCAAATAACGCACACTAGCAAAAAAATAAGATGAGAGAAAATATAAACCAATCATATACAAAATACAAGATATATGTGGAAACCCTAAATCAAGGAAAAAAAAAACCACAGGCCGTTAGGACAACAGAAAAAGTTCCACTATATGATAAATTATTACAACCATATATTCCACGATTCTTTCTCTAACCCAAACCCCAAATCACCGAGCCTTACCAAGCCCTTAAGCTCACAACTGAGCTTTACATCATGGCTCTCAGCTCACAACGCTCATCGGGTCCTCCTCCAAGTACAATCCCTCCTGAATATCCCCATAGGTCTCCCCTAAATATCACCCATAGATCTTCCTCTTGATCCCCAAATATTTCCCGAATCCCTCCCCAGATATCCCATGGGGTCTCCCTCGGAACCACCCACTCTATAATGTTACATGTGTTCTCTTTCTCCACACAAATAACCTAGTTATAAGGTTCTATTTATACTAGTTACAATGAGTTTAGACCAACAAGAAGATCCATCTTCTACATTTACAAGACTTTCTTGTTTTACATAAATACTATTTTCTTTTATGCACAAGTCTTCTTGTAAAGAGAAATAATTTTCCTTTAAGCAAAAAACTTCTAAAAGAATTAATTTCCTTTTCCGCTGAAGATTTCCCATTTCATGCGTGCTTATGATTGACTACGGTTCCGGTCATGGTTAGCCACCCGCACCCTACACCATTACAAATCACCCGGAATGCACCATGTTTTAGTAAGCCGTAGGAAACCGCTGTCCCACTGTTGTCCCTACTGCAGCGTTCTTGACAGCATCTTGACCGTTGTCCTTACCACTGTCAAACCCACAATGCAAGGCACAACGCTTTTCTCTGGACTTAACCGCTATGGGAACCGCTGTCAATGCCATATCGTTACCCATAACGGTTGTCTTCAGTCTTTGATTCTTCAGTTCTTCTTAGTCTTCAAACCTCCCTCAAACGCTATCTCTAACTTCCAAACGTTTTCCTACGTCTCCAGGAAGTTTCACATTAGTTGAGTCTCGTTTGGTTCTGATTTGGTTCACTTGAGAATACAAGCCAAAACCTTACATATTCAATTGTTTGTGTTTTCTTTAACACAACTTTTTAACTTATTATATATATATATATAGCTACTTTCTAGTACAGGATTTCCCTTACGAAATCCTCAATTGCTACCATACTAATTGGATTGCTACCGATATCTATTAGATTACCATCGGCAGCACCTAACAATTTTCACATATATATATATATACAGTCTTTTTATTATCAGTTCAAACTGACAAAAGTATATCAGTTCCTTGTATGTGGGCCATTGGATTTAAATATTTTGACTGACAAATGCATACAGTCAAATCAAAGTATTTAAATCCAATAACCCATATTTAGGGAACTGATATAACTTTTGTCAGTTCGAACTGATAATATAATTTATGTGTATATATATATACATATATATAATCTTTCAATTGTCAGTTCGTCCTAACATAAAATATATCAGGACGAAAAATATAGATCATAGATGATGGAGAAGTTTTGACAAATGCATACACTTTGAGGCAAAGTATGTAAATCTAGTGGTCCACATTCTTCGTCCTGATATATTTTATATTAGGACGAATTGATAATAAAAAAATTGTATATATATACACAGAAATTTTCCTATAAGAATGCCCTGATAGAATTATATAAGGACATTGAATGTGAGCCACTCGTTTTACATACTTTGACTTGGTATGTATGCACTTGTCAAATCACTTTTATAAACTCATATTTAATATCCTGATAAAGTTATATAAGGATATCTTGATAGGAACGGGACCGTATATATATATATATATATATATATATATAAATGAATCATGACACACGGTAGCGGAAATTAAATTCAACTTTTTTATATGATCACAACACATCTGAACATAACAGGTAATTTCTTTTTGGTTGGTACTTGGTAAACAGAATTTAGATGGCGAGAATGCAAGGATTGCAGACTATTTTGATGTGATTGCTGGAACAAGTACAGGTTCTATCTTGACGGCTATGCTAACCGTACCAGACCCAAACAAGAAAGATCGGCCTCTCTATGCTGCATCATAAATCACCAAATTCTACGAGGATTGGGGACCTCAAATCTTTAAGAAAGATCGCAAAGTTGCCTCAAGCCAAGCTGGAGACAATGAAAAATCACAAAGGTAACTAGCTAACTAAAGCCTTTGATCATGAATGCAGTTTTGTTATTCCATTTTTGGATCCCAAACACTTTAACAGTAAACTGGTTGTGCTTGTACATACATCCCAGAAATATTGCTGATGAGGAAGGATTTTTGACAAAAGTGGTGACTTGGATTGGAAGCAAATTAAGTACGAGTAACTTTGCAGAAATGGTACTGAGGTTTATTGCCCGGTATAATTCGATAGATTCCATACCTGGATTGGAAAATACCCCTTATAAAAATCTATCTCGCGCGCTCTTCTTCGACACATTGTCTAAGACTACTATCATTATTCCTACTTTCAGTTTGACAAATTGCAAGCCTCTAGTTTTCTCTTCCAATCCGGTATTCTCTTTTATGTATATATATAAGTCATTTTCTCATCGGTACGTAATATACATGATGAATTATATGAAATTGTTTTATTTTTTATTTTGGACAATAAAATTAATGCAGGCAAGTTATTTGAACTGGGATGACGATTATGATGACGAGGTACGCCTTAGTGACGTGGTTCTGGGGTCTACAGCAGCTCCCAAGTATTTACCTCCTCATTCTTTCACCTCTAAGGGCAACAAGCGCTGCTTACCTGATGGTGGCTTGGCAGCTAATAATCCTGTAAACTTCTCTCTCTATATATTAATTTTTCAAAGGTGTTATCCAGGATCATCAAGCTTTACTTGTTTTGCAAGTAACAACAAAGTAGAAAGGAAAAAAAAAAAAAAAAATTTAGCCCTTAAAATAATCTAACAGGCAATAATTTAGGTCTGAATTTTGTTAAAATCGGAAAGTCTACATTTGAAAATAACTACTATATACATTTTATTTAGATATTTTTCTTCCACTAAGTATTATGTCTTTTATGTAATTCAGACCTTGCTTGCACTATGTGAAGCGAAGAGATTGAATGAAGACCTACCAAACTACAGCAATTATTTGGTTCTCTCTCTTGGAACTGGCAAGTGCACAAAGAAAAAAAATGACGGTGACGGAATCTTGGACATCTTTAAATATTTTTTCAAATTTAACGATAATTTTAAGATGGTGTTAAAATTAATAGGGCAATTGATTGGAACCCTAGTAAATGCAAATGGTTGCACAGTCGAGTTATACATGTCACATATCTTCCGAGATGAGAGTATTCGCAAAAATTATCTTCGTATACAGGTAAATTTTTAACGTTAATTTTAAATTAAATAAGATAGTCTTACCGATAGATAATCTAACTACTGTTTCATGATGATCATTCAAATATATATAAAACTTGTTCAGGATTACAAGTTCGGAGCTAAGTTGGACGATGTTAAACCTGAAGACTTTGAAAAACTAAAAAAGGCTGGAAATGATCTATTGGGAGATGATGGAGAACAAGCCCATGTCATGTTCGTGGATCCAGAGACAGGGGAACCTGAACAGCTTGAAGAAAAAACTCTTAATAAGACAGCCTTGGCTGAGTAAGAATATTAATATCAAATTAATTAAATACTCGTCTAATATATGATCATTAATATTTGTCTTTAATTTATGTTCATCAATTTGTTTAAGAAGTCATATTTATAAAGAATTAAAGTTTGGGTTCGATTGGTGACAGGTTTGCGAAGAGATTGTCAGATGAGATGAGGAGAAGGAGGATGAAACAGCTGCTTGAAGAAAAAGATATTCGTAAAAGACAAGGCAGTGTTAAAGGTGAAGCAGACATTCAGTAAAAGACAAGGAGGCACTATAAACTGATCAGTTTAATTGTTAACCCATTCCATATGTTAATAAATAATTTCTTGATCATCAAGTTATTGTAAAATATGTGCGTGTGTGCAGTACTCAGTGGTGCACTGCCAAAAAAATATGATTGTTTCAATGTACATTTGAAAATATTGCAATAAGAAGACACCATGATGTTTGATTTCACCCTCTCTCTCTTTGGATTTCGTAGTCTTTCACCTGTGTACTTAGACCCGTTTACAAGGTATTGTTCACTTTGGACTTTTATTTTTATTTATTTTATTTTTTTTTTATTTATTTTATTTATTTAGTAAAGAGTGAAATTTACTAATAGAAGAGTGAAATAATCATAAAAGAGAGTACACAAAAAAGGTTTTGTGGGTTAAGGCTAGCCTGACTTATTTATATTACAGGAGAAAACTCTATAATAGTGGATTGAAAGAAATCTGTTAGAAACTCCCAACTGATTCTTACCATCAAATCTTGAATTTTTATATAAGAATTATGATCAAACAATAAGTCCAGGATATTATGAATTCTTAATAATAATAATAGATCATACACATTCTCTCTTATCACAGGTGATATGCGTGCAGCTCTCCTCCATGTGTGTGATGGGGGATTTGAGTCTCACTATACAAATTTTATAAGCATGTATGATGACTTTTCTTTTTGATGTTGTGAGAGTAAATATCTTTTGGTTGTGATAGTAGATATTCGAATTGTAATGTTTGATCTCAACAAATTCTTAGCGTAATTCCCTAACTCTTTTGGTGTCTGGTAATGAAAATACTAGAGAGATGAAAGACATTATTCGATCCCCCTTCAACCCCGGCCTTTTAATTAATTAAAGTACCATCACGTTTTTAGTTCTAAAGAGAAATTAAGTAGAAAGTAATAAGAAAAACTAGACAAATGCTAGTATGGAAATGATTAAGGCTATGTTTGGGATTTCTTTGCTTTGGAAAAAAATCTGCTTATAGCTTAATTTAAAAAATAATCACTTCTGAAAAAAGTTGGTGAGTATTTGGTAAACTAAATTTTAAAAGTGCTTAATTTTTAAAAGGAAGGAAAATGTATTGAACAAAATTACTAAAATAGATATCATTAACAATATAAATATAAAGCATATAAAAAGAAATATAAAAAAAATTTAAACATAAAAAAAAAAAAAAAAAAAATTATGACCGAGTCAACTCGTTCAAAAAATAAATCAGGATTAAAGGTTTCAAAAAAAAAAATCTGAATTATAGTTTTTTTTGAAATACAATTACTTAATGTGAGGGTATTATTGTCTTTCTATTTAAATAGTGAGGGTATTATTAACATTGCACAACAATAAGCTAGTTTCTGTCTCCAAAAGCACCCATCTACAAACTTCTCAAAAGTTGATTATTTAAGGAGCAAATTGTAAAATAAGTTGCTTTTAAGAAGTTTAACAAATATCTATTTGCTCAAAACTTGAGAAATAATCACTTATTTCTCAAGTAAAAGCAATCATAAACATAGTCTAATTTACCTGAGAAAAATGGAAAAGGTTTACATAGAATGAAAAGGCTGGAAAACTAACATATCGATAATATATTATTCTTGTTAATTTAAACAAAAGCAGCAATATATTTTGACACTAGAATGTACAAGAATTATATGATGATCATTAGCAAAGAACCATCTTAATAAATTAAATTTCCAACTATTTATACCATAGGCATAGAAGGTTATATTATCAAGCCTATGCTTTTATAATTATGCCCCCTCAATTAGTGGAAATGGTGCGAAATGTCACATTTTCAAACTCATTTAGTGATATTGTCAGTGGTTTAATAAGTTAAGTTTAAAAGGCACATATTATGGTGAACTACCAAAATTGCCCTTAGATAATCAGTTATGTTATTCTCTTTGTACTTTTCTCTCTCCACACTTTCAACAAAAACGACCCTCTCTCTCTGATTTTCTCTCTCTCTCTCTCTCTCTCTCTCTCTCTCTCTCTATATATATATATATATATATATATCTACAAATAAAAGTTCAAGATTTGTGGTTGCCTCGAGTTTCATCTTCAACTTATAAAATAAGGTAATATTTCTTAAACTTTCTTCTTTTAATTTGTTCACATTTTGTAAACCAGCCATTGTGAGAATTTTTGGATCTCCGAGCCTTTTCATGTGTTACCCGAGCCTTTTCATGTGTTCACTATCCGAGCCTTTTCATGTGTTTCCCATGCCTTTTCATGTGTTTTCCGTGCCTTTTCATGTGTTCACTATCCGAGCTTTTTCATGTGTTTCCCGTGCCTTTTCATGTCTTCACTATCCGAGCATTTTCATGTGTTTCCCGTGTCTTTTCATATGTTCACTATCCGAGCCTTTTCATGTGTTTCCCGTGCCTTTTCATGTGTTCACTATCCGAGCCTTTTCATGTGTTTCCCGTACCTTTTCATGTGTTCACTATCCGAGTCTTTTCATGTGTTCAGTATCCGAGCCTTTTCATGTGTTTCCCGTGCCTTTTCATGTCTTCACTATCCGAGCATTTTCATGTGTTACTCGTGCCTTTTCATTCATTATTCGAGCCTTTTGAAGAATTTTTGAGCTTTTTTATGTCTTCCCCGAGCTTTTTCATTCACTATCCGAGCCTTTTAAAGAATTTTTCGAGCCTTTTGAAGAAATTTTTGAGCATTTTCATGTGATTTAATTGAGCCTTTTAAAGAATCTATGAGTCTTTTCATGTTTTCTCCGAGACTTTTCAATATCCTCACCATAGCCTTTGTAAATGTAATATTTGAAAAAAGTTTGTAGTCCTGAATTTTCATTAATGCTTTGTGATGATTAATTTGACAGCATCATGAATCGGGTTAGAATAGTAATATCTTACAACGGTCGATGGGAGCAGTTACCCGACGGAAGTCAAAGGTTTGTTGGATTGGATAACCAGGGAATGTATGTGTCAAAGGATATGACTTACGAAGAATTGGTGGCGATCGTGCATACCATTGTGAATTATAATGTAAACAAATTCAATGTTGATCTGTCATCAATATCAATTGTTCCTGGCAGTACATGTCGCACATTTATAAGAAATGACAACGATGTGCAGTTTATGCTAGGGGAAGATCGAGTTATCCCTCAAGTATGTGTCAGTGTAACTGAGAGGACAGCTGGAGATGTGATCGGGAATGATATTCCTCCTCTTGAAAATACCCAACAATTAGGATCCTTTAGTGGTAGCAACCAAGCGTTCACCCAAAGAAGTGCCACTGAAGGTGGGGGAAACATGTGTGGTGTCCCACCGGTAGCGGTCGACCATGAAGATTTAGTTGAACCTCAATTTGGTGATGTGTTTGGTTGTCGAAATGAGCAGTACAATGAGCAAAACAATTACCCGAACCCTGAGGTGGATAATGAGGCAAATAATGAACAGGTTAATGATCGGGTTGATGATCTACAAAATGTGGATGAAGACCCTGCACAAATTGAAACACGAGGTAGACATGTACAAGGAGTTAGTTGCACTCCACTTGATATGCCTGGGCCTTCCGAGGTCCGGTATAATGTAACAGCATCTGCAACGTGGGTTATTCCCGGAGTAGATTCATACTCGTTTGGCCATTTTGCAATGCATCATAACTTTGAATGGAAGGTGAAAAGGTCCAATAAGACAACTTTACATCTGGTTTGCATCATTGACAACTATACATGGAAATTAAGAGCGGTGATGAGAGATGAAGGGACATACTTTCAAGTGAGAAGTTTTGTCAATGAACACAGTTGTCCCTTGGAGGAGATTCACTGTCGCCACCGATAAACTAGTGCAGTCATAATCGGAGAAGTCGTTGCACCTAGACTTCAACAACATGATGGTCGTCTCATGCGTCCCAAGGACGTCATCGCCGATATGAAAACAATGTATGACATACAAATCATGTACAGTAAGGCACACGATGCCTTTCAATATGCATTATCATTGACCTATGGAACGCATGAAGAAGCTTTCCAACTCTTGCCATCTTTTGCATACGTTCTGGAACAGCAAAATCTTGGCACAATCACCGACTTACAGTGCACTGACGATGATAAATTCCTCAACTTTTTCATGTCGTTAAGGTCCTCAATTAGAGGTTTTCGGAGGTGTATACGTCCTGTGATTGCAGTTGATGGTACATTTGAAGGGAAGATTTGGGGGTACAATGTTTGTGGCAACTGCACAAGATGGAAACGAACAGATGTATCCAATTGCTTTTAGGTATGGTGACTCAGAAAATAATCTTTCATGGGAGTGGTTTTTGGAATGCTTAAGGGGTGCTCTTGGTAATATAGATGATCTGGTTTTCATTTCCGATCGTCATGCAAACATTGAATTTCTAAAGTGTTCCCTTATGCAACCCATACCATATGTTGCTGGCATTTTTGTGAAAATATGAAGAAGCGATTCCATAGAAATGATGTTACTGACATAATGAATGACGCAGCTAGGTCGTACAGTGAATTAAAGTATAAGAGTCACATGGAGGAGTTACGTAAGCTGCACAAGGCTGCATTCGATTATGCTATTGCTGCCAGTCCTCACAAATGGTCCCGCGTACACTGTCCCCAAAGAAGGTACAGGGTGATGACCACAAATGTTGCAGAGTGCATAAATTCATGCCTAAAATTCGCACGGCAACTGCCATTGATGACTTTGGCAGATTTCATTAGGAATATGCTACAAAAGTGGTTTCACGATCGTCATGTAGCTGCACAGTCCATGCGTCATCGATTGACCGATGCAGCACATCTTGTGATCCTGAAACGGGTCGAGAATTGCGGTTTTATGACTGTAAATCTAGTTGACTGGAACATATTCTCCGTCAGACAAAAGGGAAAACAATGGACGGTTGACTTAGCCCGCAAGACTTGCACATGCAACAAATTCCAAATGGACTTTTTTCCATGTTCACATGCACTCGCAGCGGCAAGGTACTTGACAAGTTATAGTTCACACATTATATTACCCAAACGTGAATCTCACTATTTTCATTGTTGTAGAGAGCGAAACTTAGATTTTACATCTCTGTATGTAGATTACTACAAGAGAGAGACACTTATTGATGCATACTTGGTTTCTATTATGCCTGTTGGCCATCCTTCTTCATGGGTTGTGCCATCTGACATCGCAGCACGGGTGGTTTTAAATCCAAATACAAAGAGACAATCAGGTTGGCCGATGGAGGGTCGACATGTCTTGTATTCGGAGAGGATAACCACATAGTCGTGTAGAAGATGTGGACAACCTGGACATAATAGCAGGAGGTGTTCCAACCCGCCTATGGTTAATGAAGGTCCCAGTAGAATTGTCCCTGAGGAATATCGTCGCAAGTGCAGCATCTGTCATTCAATTGGACACAATAAACAAACGTACCCTAATAAGGAAGGCAATCAAACATAACAAGGCAGTATAAGATGAAGACGAATTGCCACCAGAAGCACCTTGAGGAACATGTCTCCGAGTTGATGTCTTCCAACATCGTTCAGACTTTGGGAACCAAGCTTGATATAGTTGTGTTGTTTAAATCGTTAAGCTTTAGTTGTTCATTTTCATTGTATTTTTTAAATTGTGTTACAACGCACTAAATTGTTCACGCGCGGGTTGGAATTGAAAAAAAATCAATTGATTAATGAAAATAATAAATGAATCTGTTATGTACATCAATTACAACTTATGGAACAACCCATATATACATCATCTATACAACAGTGTTGTGAAGCGAGTTACAATAAACCTCCATAACCATCTTCTCCCGGATGGTGCCCATATCCTCTTCTTTCTAGTCGAACTCCTTCTTGTTTGCCAACAAGTACTCTGTCAATCTCAAAGTATGGGCACCACAGTTACCGCTGCAAATCACCATATGAACAACCATTAGAATGAAATTTAATTAAAGCCAAGTGAGATAGAATAAAATGTTGAAACAGTCATACCCCTGATGCTGTTGGGGCACCCTACGGGATCCGTCCATGATGCTCATCTGGAAGGCCTTCTTCGATAAACTGTATGTCACATCATCCTTCATTCTGTTGGAGTGAAACTCGACCTGATGCAACATCGAGGGTATAAACCAACTTAGGCACGCAACCTGCTTATTCTTGTACTCCCATGTAACCTCCTGTTTGAATGGGTCTAACAGGTAGATCTTCCCTTGTGTGAGGTCGACGCTGGCCAGTACCCAATAGTTGCGTCCAAGGTTGCAAGGTATCATAACCTGTTAGTGTTTCAACATAGTGTTATGTGTCTGAAATCTAAACATAGTATTAAACATATTGAAACCTTGTAATTTAAACACTCACCCAATCAACCGCGTGTCATGGCCTGTTTCCTGACGGGACTAATCCTCGAACCGTCTTCAGGTCATCATCGTGCCACTTGTGTTTCAGCATAGACCACTCCTTAGGGGGTGCGGCCACCCCACTGCCAAACATCCGCTCCCACTGAATATCTAACCATGACTGTATATAAAAAATTAACCACAATGTTAGGTAATAGATCTATTAAACACATCAATGAAAAAATGAAAACCGTACTGTACAAAAACTTACATAGAACTAGGAATCCAGTACGTTGACCCTCTGAGCGTAGACAGTGGGGTATGCTTGCTGACGCTTCCGTAAAATCAACAAGTACGCATCTATGTGCTGACAATGTAAACATTTTATATTGTTAGGATTCTACCATTACTGATAAAAACTTATACAGACAGTTAAAGTAAGGAACATACCGTATCCTCCAAATCCATAAAGTTGGTTTGGAACCATTGGAACCAAGTGACACCAACTGGTATATGTATATCCACATCACGTCTGCATAATTGCTGAAGAAGTTAGATGACCAAGTAATATTAATTAAAAGATTGTGTAATGAACGATTATACGTACAATTCCCTCGTGGTGTTCCTCTTGTAGGCTTGGTATGCAGTAACGTGGTCAGGATCTAACAAATCATAGGGCTTGAATGCATGCACTGATGACGTTGGCCTGGTCCTTGGCTTCTTCGGCCTACATGGGTCACTGTATGGGGTCATCAGCTGCCAACCTGGCCTGCGAACCCACAACTGATGCTGAATCTGGGGTGGACTACAGGCTCCAGAACTAGACTCTACCGGAGGTGTGTGTAGTGAGGAGGATCTCTGCCTCTGTGGATTGCTGTGAGGAGGGCTGCGCTGTGAGGACGATCTGTGCCGCAGTGTATCTCCCCGAGAAGGGCTGCGCTCTGAAGAGGATCTCTCCCTCCTTGTATCGCTCTCCCTCTCTGTATCGCGCTAATGAGTGGGGGAGTTGCCCCTAGATCGCTTCAAGGGTCACACTGCGCTGGGATCTACTGGAGGTGGTGTGCGCTGTGAGAATGAACCATGTGCCAGGTCATGTGGAAGAACAAGTGGCTCCCGTACCAGAAGTCCTGTCTCTGTACCAGCACTGTCGTCGAGTAAAATTGGAGGAGGCACCTGCTCCAATAGTGCTATCTCTGTACCACCGGGTACCTCAGCTCGTTCTGTCATAACATGACCCGGTTGATTAGATACTGTGTCCACAGTATGTGCCTCCGTAGTAGATGCCTGCTCATGTGTGGTCTGTGGGTCTGTCCCATACTGATGTGTACCTGTCTTGCCTGTGGGACTATAGTCTTCGTGATGGTCATCGAATGGTGGACCATCCATATGGGACTGCGATGTCTGACCCTGACCCTGACCCTGACCCTGACCCTGAAGCGTCCAGATCATATCCAACAACTCCTGATGCTGCTGATCTCGCTTCTCATCACTCTTTTGGATAGCCTCCATCACATCAACCCGTAGAGATTGGACAGCATCTATCACTTCAGCGAATTTACGATCCCAGTCCTGAAACGATTTGAAACTCTGTCAGCATTTAAATTGTTCACTCAATTGAAATTAAATAATGTGGTTATAATATTTTTTACATACCTGTGGATGGCCGTCAACGCCTCCTCGAGAATCACCTCCAGGTCGAGACTGTCTGGGCATAGTGAATCGTACCCGTCTATACCTTTCAGGACTCTCACCCTGACCCTCCAAAACTAAATCACCCCCAAGTCGAGGCTGTCTAGGCAAAGTGAATCATACCGGCTGACGCCTCACGGGACTCCGACTCCCACCCTTATAGTCTGAACCCTCTGTATCGTTGGGTCCGGAATGCGCACCATCTCTATCACTGGGTCCAGAATAAGGACCCTCCCTATCACTGGATTTGGAATACGCACCATTTGTATCACTGGGTCTGAAATACGCACCCTCCGTATAACGTCGTTCGTGCTCAGGGACGTGACCAGGTATATCAGCAACATCGGTATCATACAGACTGCCTCCCAGGTCTATGCCTTCGTAGTAATGTTGAGCCATCTCAACACTCGTCGGCACCAATTCACGCCGCGCAAACATCTGAAATCGGAGTCAGATCATTATAATTGTATACATACTAAAAACTATGAAAATTAACAACAACAATACTTACCCTTTCAGTGAAAATGTCATCCAGTTTTCTCCCCCACGGTCGCTGACTCAACTCCCATTTCAGAATACGTGGGGGTGGCAGCTCGAAGATTGCCCTACGGGTCCCACATTTTTTATTCCCAAGATCGAGGATAACCTCAAAAGCAAATATCTTTATAATATATAAGTACGATAAGAAGTAAATACATTAGTCATATAAAAAAAATTATAATTAAAATACAGATTCAAATTTTAAATTTTGACCAATAGTGCGTGCGGTAGTCCATATATGTTGTACGTCTTAGTTGTGTGTACGTCAGCACTCCTTTCTTGCTGTCGTTGTTCAAACAGATCCCGTTGACCATCCAACGCATGCTTGAAACAATAAATTGACCGCCTATACACGTGTGCGCCCCACGGGAACGCATCAAAAGCGTCCAAGTCCTCTACTAGCCTCTACTGCCATACTGGAACTTTATCTCGCTCGTCTACCCCCATTAGTATCCAGTTGAGCATAAACAATAAGCATAGTTTTACCGCATCGTACTGCTCCACAAAAATACCAATCCGCAGCACTGCTCTCAACTCTTCAAACTCGATGTCTCTACCCTGGAAGTACCGCTCGTGTATGTCATTCTCTACCATATCATACCTTGCCGTGTCGGGAATGACTCCGAACTCCAACCCAGTGATTAGACAGAACTCAACCTTCGAGAATCGGACTGAATGCTTACCTAACAAAAATCTCATCTCATCTCATCTTTCGGCCCATCGTGATGCAACTCGCTCAAAAGTAGCCGATGGACAATCCCAGCCGAAAAATGAATCTGACGATGCATCTTTAGGAAATGACTAAAACACGACTCAGTATACCGACGTTGGTCTTTGATCCTCAGATGTTTAGGTACACTATTAAGTGCGTTGTCGATATCAACCAGGTCATGGAAATGGTCATGCCGTATAATTTTTCCCTTGAACCATTCTCCCACTGGGGTTTTAAGCGACTCCTTTAGCTGATTCCTCATCTGCATTCACAAAAAAAAAAAAAAAAACATATGAGTTCATGAAAAGGCTCGAACAAAAAGGCTCAGACAGTATATGAAAATGCTCGGGTAATGTATCAAAAGGCTCGAACACTTCAGTAAAAGGCTCGGGTAGTTTGTGAAAAGGCACGAACACTTCATGAAAAGGCTCGGGTAACGTTTGAAAAGGCTCAAACAAAAAGGCTCGAATTACAGTTCAAAAAGGCTCAAAATAAAAGGTTGAAAAAGGCTCGATAATAATTCAAAAAGGCACGACAACAGTACAAAAAGGCACGATAACAGTACAAAAAGGCTCGAAATCACTTCAAAAAGGCTCGATAACAGTTACAAAAGACACGATAACAGTACAAAAAAGCACGATAATAGTACAAAAAGGCTCGAAATCACTTCAAAAAGGCTCGATAACAGTTACAAAATGCATGATAACAGTACAAAAAGACTCGAAATCACTTCAAAAAGGCTCGATAACAGTTACAAAAGGCACGATAACAGTACAAAAAGGCTCAAAATCACTTCAAAAAGGCTCGATAACAGTTACAAAAGGCACGATAACAATACAAAAATGCTCGAAATCACTTCAAAAAGGCTCAATAACAGTTACAAAAGGCAAGATAATAGTTCAAAAAGGCTCGAAATCACTTTAAAAAGGCTCGATAACAGTTACAAAAGGCACGCTAACAGTACAAAAAGGCTCGAAATCATTTCAAAAAGGCTCGATAACAGTTAAAAAAGGCACGGTAACAGTACAAAAAGGCTTGAAATCACTTCAAAAAGGCTCGAAATCACTTCAAAAACACTCATAAACCCAGATCTTCATCGTCTTCAAAAGAAATTTTTTTCTTAAACTAAAACACTAACCTAATCTCATCAAACAAACATAATGAACAATAAATCAAATCAAACCTAATCTACATCAAATATACAAAACTTATCTAGAACAAAAATGCATGAGAAACAAAAACTTACCGGTCTCGTTTTTGTTCGCCCTTCAGTTCTATTCGACATCGGTACTGTAGCGTCGTCGCCGGTGGTTCGTCGTTAGATTTTGGTCCTCTAAAACATCGTTGCGCCTTCGGGGTTTCTCTCTCTGATCTTTTCTTTTAACGTTTCAAAAACAGACAAAGCGACAAAAAAAAGGGTAATTTTGTCTGGTCACATAAAATGGTGCCTTTTAAACTTAAATTAGTAACTTGGTGTCTGTTCCCCAAAAAGCGCCACAAATTGTGACATTTAAATTTCGAACCCCCCTCAATTAATGCAGCAAATTAATAACACAATAAACAAATTATACAAATCTTTATTATATCACAGAGAGAACCCGAGCAAAGATTATTCTTCAAGAAAATGTTGGAATGCCTACTAGAATATATACCAATCCAAGATGCTCAAATATTTAATTAGTTCGTTACGTTACTTCTCTATCAATTTCAATCTTTCAAAAGATGTTTTACTTGTTCTACTTCAAAATATTGTAAATTACGACGGAGCAACGACCCCACATTCATGTCGATCTCTTGCCACCTCAAAATATTGATCAAATTAAAAAGGGAAATAAACGTCCCCAGGAACAGATCTCTTGCTTGTTATTACCTCAAAATGGCAAATAAACGGCCCCTGGAACAGATCCCCCTGGAACAGATCTTTAACTTGTACAACTTCCAGACATAATTTGCTGTATAAATTTCTGAAAATATAGAGGAATAGACTCCGTAAAATTTGGCAAGTTCTCCAAAATAAATGAAAAATAAAAAAATAAAAACAAAGAAAGGGAATAAGTAAGTACTCCGGCCACCTGAGGAAATGAAAATATACAAGCCTCGTACAGCTGAGAAACTACAAACAGTGACCGTTCTCAGTATTGATGGAAGTGGTTCTCGTGGTATCATTCCAGCAGTCGCACTCCACGACCTAGAGAAATTTCTCCAAGTACGTATACAAATTCATTTATAATTATCTACAACATCTACATGTTCAATTTTCAATATATATTAAACATATACATATACTGATATACATATATTTTTATGTATTGATCAGGATTATGATGGCGATGATAATCTAAGGATCTCAGATTACTTTGACGTGATATCTGGTAGTGGAATGGGATCAATCATAGCAGGCATGCTAACAGTGCCAGATGATCATCAGCAGAAACGACCTCGCTACACAATGCGACAAATTTTAGATTCTTTGATCAATGAGATATTTTATACCTTCAGAAGTACCCGTTATTCATGGTTTTGTAAAATTTTTGGAGGGAGGGGTCATCAGGAAACTTTTAAACAGATAATCCGTGACAAGTTAAAAGGAGCTCAATTGGACCAGACATTGTTAAGCAATGTTGTTATTCCTGTTTTCAATGACAAAAAAAAGAGACCTGTTATTTTGTCTTCCTCTCAGGTTATTTCAATTAATTAATTCTAATTATTCTATATATATATATATATATAAAATTTAGGATATATTCTAAAGTTTGTGATTGAAATTAAGTGAAGTAGTAATTTTGTACAAGTTGCAGCCAAAAGATCACATACAGCTATCAGATGCGGTTCTAGGGTCTTCAGCGATGCCAGCATTTCTGGATCCTCTTGAAATCAAATGCAGGGGTGAGGATTGTATCTTCATTGATGGCGGCTTGGTGTCTACCAATCCTGTAAGTTGTTCTATCTTAATTTCTCATCTTTTTAATTATCTGTAAATATTTAGACCCAGAGCACCCATTAATGCTCTAATTTTGCAACAGACTTTGTTTGCACTGCAAGAAGCAGACAAACTTGTGAGTAAAACGGAACCAGACTACAAAAATTACCTGGTTCTCTCCCTTGGAACTGCCGACCGACGTGGTCTCCCAGAAGTTGTTTTGCACATACCTTCTTGGTTGTTAGGGACTTTCACGAATAGAATTTGGCGAGATTGGGGGCCACGTATTTTGCAATATGCATATGACACCTTCAGCGACATTACAAAAACATACATGACGCTACTCCTCAAATGTGACGGACGTGGCAGCGAAAACTATCTACGTATTCAGGTACATATGCATGTATAACTTTTCTCAAGTTCCTGACCTAAAGTTAGAGAACAGAACCATTGTCTCGGACATAACTAAATCCAGGATATCATACTTAGAATTAATTTTGAATGTATATATATATTTATATATGTATAACTAATCAAGTATCAATATAACGGTAAAGATACTACAGAATAACAATAAGCTTGATTAAATATATACGGGATACTGTTTGCAGGTTGAATGAATGCGCTTACCGCATTAGACGGTGATACGTAATAAGATTTTCTTACTGGTTTTATTTGATTATATATCACATACAGGGATATAGAGAGGATTTTGTAACTTCAATTACTGATGAAACACACCGCACCTTTGAAGCATTGATGAAATATGCTCAAGTGTTTCTTATAAATCCTTTTGTACATTCGCATCCGGTGCCTGCAATTACGGATGGTTCAAGTAGAAGCCTTGGAAGGTTGAAATCAATAGGAGAACCACTTATGAACAATGCTTTCACATATATCAATCCCTATACGGGTAAACTTCATCAACAGCGTTATGATCAACCCAACAAAATAGCTCTCCAAGAGTAAGATCATATTATTTATATGTATATATATATATATATATATATATACGGCCACGATCCTATCAGGATATCCTTATATAACTTTATGAGGATATTGAATATGAACCAAGTAATTTGATAAGTACATACATACCAAGTTAAAGTATATAAATAAAACGAGTTGCTCACATTCAATGTCCTTATATAATTATATCAGGACATCCTCTTAAAAAATTTCCGTATATATATATTTCTATCTTTCATTGTCATTATCATTATCATTTGCAATACAATCCATATTTATACTCAAATGAAGCTGCTTCTGTTGGCAGATTTGGTAAGAAATTGTCCGAGGAAAGAAAAAGAAGGCTGCTGGACTTGCATAAGAAGAACAAGGTCTCAATACCATAAATTGATCAAAACAGTCTGAAATATCATACTAACTGTCTCCTCTCTAATAAAGTCGGCTGGTCTATATATACATAACGTGACATAAAACTTAATTTACGAAGCAATAAACAACACCCTTCACCGAATCCCTGCCCAAAAGACCACTTGGACGAAGCTGAGTTGTCCTGTCCTTTTACTTCTTCGTAATTGGTGAAGAGATTTTTGATGCACAAATCTGGAAATTTTGAATGAGGTTATATTCATCTATTTGAAACAACCACGTTTGATTTGCTTTACAATACAATCATAATTCATAAGGCTTCCTAATTTGGGCTCACATTCACACAACATGCTAATGGGGACCCTCAATTGATTGTCACTCAAAACTTGCTACCTCTAGACAACACAGTGAATTTAGTGGAACCTGATGTGTGTGAAAGCAGATTCTAAGCATAATTAAACAACAATCAAGCTATTGCCACCTCTAATATTACATATCCGAAGCCTTCAATTTTCTAGGTCTTTTATGAGCCGGTGATGATGGAGCCTCCGATAGCCTTCCAGGTCCCTAGAGAGTCGCATTTAAAGAAACGCTAAATTTAGTTTCACCAAAGGTCCAACACAAGGAGATGCAAAGTTTAAAGTATGATGGGATAGAGAGTAAGTATAGAAAACAGTATGTACCTTGCGTTTTTGGTCTCTTTTAACAACTCTATCCCCTGAAATCCCAATCAAACATTTCAATTACACAGTACCATACAACTGAATCTTCCCATACAGAAGATAAATTGAAGGAATTGCCCAAATGTATATTTTGGTTATTGCATACCTCCAAAACTCATGGTGTCGGGAACAAACGTTCGATCTTGATTCTCACCACGAAGTGAACGCTGTGAACAGTTTTGGAATCACTTTAAGACTTGAGTACTAGAACTAACATGCTTCCAAAATAACAAGCCTGGAAATTGCAACAAGAGAGTAGATAATTAAGGAAATGGTTTATGAACCTTCGGTGTGCCTGGCATGTCGATGTATGAACCTTCCCGATAAGATGAACCTTCCGCCTCCTTGTATTGCAACTACAACCAAGAATAAAAGTTAAAATTTGAAATTGAAAAATTATAAAAGAAGGAAAGACCTCACTTGTTTTTAATACTTTACCAGCAGGTTCTGAATTCTGGCACTACTGGCTTAAATTGCAACAGAGCATATACAAAAGATATGATAACTAATGTAAACCAGATTGGCTCTGACAAGCTAATGGACACAAAAGGAGCATGCTATATGAGAAGTATTGCCATAATAAGAAACACCTCAGTTTCTAATATAATGTTCAGTGTCACATTATTACAACACGTGCAGCAGGGATCACTGAAATCACAAAATTACACTTAAAATATGACAAATGTTAGTCATCGTTCTTAACCCAAAAAATAAAAATAAAAACAAAAAAAAACATATATCTCTATAGTTGCAGCCCTTAAAGAATCGGGATCTTTACAATTCTGATAATACAAGGAAAAAGATGGACAACTGGAAGGAAACAACACAATACAGCTATGGCTTGACTACATGCGAGATATTAGAGGAAACTTAAACTTATATATTAAGAGAAAAGTATTAGAGGAAACATAAACTTAATTAAGGATGAAACATATGATGTCCACTATTTTCCCAGAATAATATAAATTTAAATCCAGACACATTTGCAAACTTGATTGGTTAGATATAATAACAATAATAAACACTCAATCTAATAAATTAATCTTAAAAACTGCAATACCTGTTTCTGAAGATTTAATAGAGTCAATATTTCTTTTCTTAATTCAAGATGCTCCGCACAAACAGCTTTGGTTGGAACTTTTGGTTTTAAATTAACCTGTAAAAGATGTATCACGAGAGGTACTCAGTTATGATTAAGAGGATGCTCATTCACAGAATGAAGCACATATTCAGAAAATTCATAAAGAATCTAACTATGAGGGATAATTACAAAAATTCAGACAAGAATCTATAACATGCACAAACACTGTCAAACACATAAAATGCAAGAGTCTAGTAACGGCTCAAGTCTCCACATGCATTAATCACACAAAAAAAAATGATCTCTGAAACTGAAAAGCCTATCATCTTGTAAAGCACAGACTACATGTTTTCAAATCTCAAAAACTGCAATTGCAAAAGCCAAAAGGCACCTCTAACTATCATGAAAATCATAAAAATCTGAAGAAAGATCTCGATTGTAAAAATATTTACTACCCAGTGACTGCAGAAGATAAACAAAAGGCTAAAGGCTTGTTCATCTTCATGCCTCAATACTTTCCAAGGAAGAAAATGATTTTTCTTTTGTTCCGAAGAAAAATTGGTTTATAAAGTAGAATGATAACATAAAGTCTTAACGTCTGCTTGTCATAAAAATAACATCATTGAAAAATAAATAATACAAGAACAAAAAAAGTATCTGCTCCAAATTTGCAGTTCAGAAATCAGAAACAAACCCCAAGATCCTGTAAAGTTTGCTCGACTCGCTTGATAGTCCGAAGTCCAGCAGATGAGCTCGCAGCTTGTACCATTTGCTCAAGAGCATAAGTCCTCAAATAAACCCGAAGCTGAAAGTTTTTCCGATCAGTCATTAACTATATGGGATATTTTTCATTAATTAATTTTATGGGCAAGAATAAAAGTACTCCTCCAAGCAACCAAAGGCACATCCAGTTCAAATTTACCATTCTAAAATAAAAGAATCACAGAACAAACACAAACAAGTCATCTAAAAGGTAGTGCATACAAAAAGGTGAACCACTGGAGAGGGGAGAGAGAGATATAACTTGGAACCAATTATAGAACATACCATGCGCAGAGAAGCTAAAGTAGAGGCGCTATCAGCCATCACTGAAGTTGAAGGTGCAAACACTGTCGAGGGAAGCTGGACATTGGCTGAAGGTGATACGGTATCACCATGAACAACAGCCTTCTGAGAGCTTTCTAGACCCATCTGTGATGCAACAGGCAACGCATGCTCTTCAGCAGCCTGAAAAGGTAGAAAGACTAGTAATTAACCTATAGATAACAAATATTACAAACAATGTTTGAAATATCAACAATTTCCCCAATATTTCCATCGATATTTCTGTATTTTTGGGGTACCAAAAAATCTATATCGGAGTGTAATACCTTTTCTGCAAAATATCCTCGATATTGCCATAAAATATCAACATCGGTGAACATGTAACATATTTTTACATAATATCGTGGAAAATTTCCATGAAATACTGGGAAAATTTCCATTAGTGTAAAGTGAGAAATTGATAATATTCCCTAATATTTTTATTTATGTTTATGTTTATTTTTTTATAATTTGATGTATTATATTTCTATGTTTGAACCACCTAGGTTTTCCTTTAGGTATTAAAATTTCTATGGCCTGAATGTTGTAAACTATTAGAGAACGAAGTTTTAATGGATTTTTTTACTTTTATAAGGCTCATATGTGCATTATATTACCATAGAGTTTTTAAATATTATATGTTTTTGAACAAATAAACGTGTTTTTTTGTTAGAAATAGAATATTGATTATTTTAATCTTTTTAAAAGTTTCATTAAAAATTTCAAGTGTTTAGAATTTTAGCCAAATTTCCATACTTTCCGTAAATTTTGAGTTACTTTCTATCGATATCGATAATTCCACCAAATCGCCATATCGATATTTCCATCGAAATCAATATTTTCATCCTTGATGACAGCCCACATATCTAGTCCAACACCTACCCGTGCAGCCATGCGTGCCTCAGCTATTCTTTTTGCTTCAGCCAGAACCTGAGAAAAGATATTGTTTATATTTAATCGACAGTCCAAATTCACATCATGATAACATAACTGAGAATAAGAGTACTAGGTAAATAAACACCTCAGCATCTTTCCGCTCTTGTTGCTTTGTTTGTGAAAGGACCATTGACAGTGCACGCTTGCGTTCTGTTTCTTGTGAAACATTGTAAGGCTCCTAAACAGTAAGGAAGATCAAAAATTACAGATAAGCAATGATGTGACTTAACAGGTTTCAAATGTAACAACTAGAATAATAAAAATTGTTCATCTAAAAACTCCAAAATCAATGCTACCAGACCTTAACAAGAGGGTGAACAGAAACATCACCAGGAGTTGGAGCCCTAGCAATCAGTATAGCTCGAGATACTAAACCAAAAAAAAAGTCATAACCATGAAAATAACTATCAGACAATTTCTTAAAGATCAATTCGCACACTACATGCTTTAGAGTTTAGACATTCAACAAAACTGGGCTAGAATTCAAACTATTAAAAATAATAATAAAGAAAACCAAGAAAGCCATTTAAACAGTAAGCAAATTGATATGCAAGTACACAGACAAAATTACCGCTATAATAACGGTCCTTCAATTCCTCCACAGTTCGAGATGAAGGAAACCTGTCAGCTATAACAATGAAGCGGAGATCAAACCGTTCACACAAGTCAAACAATTGATCTGTCTCCTCTTTCGTCCACATCTAATGAAAAAAAAAATGGTGAATTAATCAAAAATGCGGAGATGATATTGGCAATGCACATTCAACACCTGATTCCTCTTCAATTTTTTCAGTATAGTAATTATAAACAGTGATGATAACATTGAGTTGGTACCTACAGGGTCAGTTAAATACTTCTCATATTCCTCATTTGTGTATTTGACAACATCGACAGACTGTATCACAAGGAAAAAAAAAAAAAATCCAACCACAGATGGAATAAATAAAGCAAAAAAAAAAAATGAAAAGAAATATAAATTGGGGTTTATAGTATTTTCCTATACATTGTCCAATACTATATATAAATAATATCGGATGATGAGAACGAAGTTATGATACCTTGTTATACTTGGCAAAAGAGTAGTCACCTGTAGGTGGAACACCATTTACAACTCTTACCTGCAAAATAAACGAAGACACAAAAAAGTAAAACGATATGTTAAGAAATTCCAACTAAGAATCCCAGCGAGAGTTGACAATAAAACTGCCAAAAATACAGAAACCTACCCAGTGGTAGAGATGCAAATTATCTTTTCTCGCAGAATTTGTGAAATGAAGCCACTGCCATGTTATCTGAATGCAGAGTATCAAACCTTTAGAGTCATAACATTACAATTTACAAGTTGAACCGTTTCGAAACATCAACTTCAAAATTATCAACAACAAAAAACGCATAGGTAATGCCAAATGAGTACCAGAGATCAAAAGAAAATTTAGTCCCTAACAGTAATTAACATGTAATCACTCCACATAAATTAAAGTCTACTTCAACAAATTAACCAATTCAACATTTGAGTTAGATTACAAAACAATGAAGTAAACAAACCTTCTCATCCGACGGAGGTCGTTTTTTCAACTGAGAAGCATCAATGGATGGCATAAGAGGCGCTAAACCTCCAGTAAGTGCATAAACCTGCGATTCAACAACAAATTCAGGAAACGCAACAAAATAACACAAACAGAAATGTGGTCGTGTACGTATAATTATACGGTATGTATGTATAGATACCTCGCGCGAAACGCCATCGGGTTTTCTTTGGGTTTCTTTCTGTGGCCGAGATTTCTTCTCTTGTGCTATTGGCAACTGATTTTTGGGTAGTCCGAGGATGTCTTTCGCGTCCATCTCAATTTCCCCAAATTTTAGGGTTTAGTCTATACTGGTGTCTGTGTCTTTTAACGGAGACCTGGATTCAAACCACGATCAAATCCAACAGAGGTTCGCATATCAATTCTGATTTTAGGGTTTTATTGAGAAATTTTGATTTCGTGAAAGCTGTTAATCAAGAAGACAGCATTTTGGGATTTTGGGGCTTATGGTCTTTTCACCGGAAAATTTAATTATTTGGGCTTGGTTCAATGAGGCCCACAAAAGCAGCCCTTAAACAAACATTGACTTGATCGATCTCAAGTCTCTTTTTCATCTCATAGTCATAAGTCATGTACTGATCATGTACAGAAAACTGAAAAGTTTCTCATTCTCATCTCACAAAAGATTTTCTTCTCTTCACTTGTGTTGTGTATGCTGATTTCTACCATACAATCCAGAATATTATTTACTCAAATCTATGAAAACTCTTCTATCTGATTTTTTATTTTTATTTTTTCTGCCTTGTTTGCAGGTTAATTATCACTATGCAATGGAATTTCATTTTCACCGGATCAAATTACAAGGTCATCAGGAACAGTTCCGATGAAAAATTTGC
Organism: Acer negundo; assembly: GCA_035582765.1. NCBI lineage: Eukaryota > Viridiplantae > Streptophyta > Magnoliopsida > Sapindales > Sapindaceae > Acer > Acer negundo. The sequence goes on from CM069236.1 coordinate 24,670,500, forward strand.
AAGGTTCCAGGTTAGCTTGGCAAGCTCCTTGTCAATAACAAAAGCTTCTTGTTGTTAACCCGAATCCGGCGCTATCCTACCTGAGCTTTGTATTAATGATTATATATATATATATATATATATATATACTCTTTTCTTGACCTTGTAAGACTTCTCACAGAATCTGCTAATCTTGTTTTGATTTTCTTGAATGGCTCCCGATGGGACGTATTCGAAGAGATTTAAGCGATTAGCGGTTGCTCTTTCCACCCAACCCACCATCTTCTACCCTGTCTATCCCTTCTGAGCTTTTTCAAAATTTATGTTACAACTTTGTAATAATAATTAATAATTATGTATGTATTTTAATTTTATTATCAAATTCAATAGAACTGTTTTCTTAAAGAATCTGTAGTGTACTCTTGTATAAGCATTGAATTTGGCTTGTAATATTTTATGGTTGCAGTCTACTTTTATGCAATTACAGAGTGATTTAAGCTTATCTGTTTTGTTTGACTTATAAATGGGTACTGCATACAGAGTATTAATACTTTTTTCAGGTTTTTTCTTTTCTTAAAACGTGACGTACTGTCTGCTACAGAGATTATCGGACATGTTTTGAGCGGTCTTCTGTACATGAGGTGGAAACAAGTCCCACACCATGATGCACATTTAATAATTGGCTCTGAATTTTAATGGTACATAATGTCTTTTTGCTTTCTTTTTGTGTTTTTTTGTTCGGTTTTAAGTCTCATCGTCTGTGTGTGAGAGAGAGAGGAACAGAGAGATGACTGTGGGATGAAAGAGTTTTGACAAAATGCATACGAAACTTCAGAATATTGGGTGGTGATTACAGAAAATGCAGAATATCAAGTAAAACTTTCAAATTTTGTAGTTTAATGTATAAGATGAAATGAACAGTGTTATAAATTGCAAAGTACTGAAACACTGCAGCATCCTGGAGATCAGACGAGAGTCTGATGTGGTGTTTGTTTTTTATTTATTTTTATCTTAGGTATTAAAAGACCTTATTTTTATTAAGTACTTGATATTTAAGACATTTTTATTTGTTTGTTTTTTATTTAAGATTTTCTAACTTAAGTATTAAGTGGCTCATGTTTTATCATTTTATCGTTATCTTAACAAGTGCTTTAAATTTTATGTATTTTCATTTCTTAACAACTATTTACTTATTTATAACAAAAAAATAAGTATTTATTTTGATATATAAATAAATAAATAAATAACATATATATTTTTTTCAAAAAAATATTGAAAGAATAAAAAATATATATTTATTAATTTAAAATATATAAAATAAAATATTTTATTAAATAAAATAATTGTTGAGGAAGGAGGCCACCTAGCCTCCTCTGAAAGTCGCAATGGAAGCCACTAGCCTTTGTCATTGAGTTTGGAGGTCGGCGGCCTCCTCCCATTAAAACAAATGGGAGGAGGCCACGACCATCTCCCTTCAATCAAGAGTAGGCTGGGTTAAAGCCCATGGAGGCGGTAAGGGCTCCTCCTCCTAAGTTAATTTTAGGGTTAAGCTAGAGTTAAGGTTTGATTTGTTTAGGAAATTGGGTTTTTTATTTTTTATTTTTTATTCAGAGATATACTTGGTAATAGATTAAGTGTACGAGGTTAATTTTGGAAATGACTATCTATATATTAATTTTGACTTATTATATTAAATGGACTCAATTTTTAAACTCTTTATATTAAATGTGTCTTATCTTAATTTAATATTTAAGTCATAAAAACAAGGGTACGGATATTTATACATATAAAACTTATTAGTATATATATATATATATATTTTTAAATATACACATATCTAAAATTTTAAAAATAAATATTATAGTTAATATTAAAAACCTCCCCTCACCTTTGAACTATTATTGGATGTATAGTTATAAATACTTTTATTTTAGAAATCTCCCCTATAAACTAACACCGTTAGCATTCCATTTGTGTTGATTGGGTTTGACTATTAAAAAGTTTAAAATGTTCATATTTAAGCTGCAATTATATGAATTGACCATTATACCTTCGTACTTTTACAAAATAAATTAATAAAATAATTCAATTGCAGTTTAAATTAATAATACCCTCATTCCGTTATTTTGTTATTTTATGGATAAAATTGTCTACAAAATAACTTCTCATTTGCAAGTTAACATTATCACATTTTGTATCAATTTATAAATTTATTTGGTAAAAGCATGAGGGTATAATGGTTAATTCATACAATTGAAGTTTAAATAAAGATATTTTTGAACTTTTTAACGGTCAAACTTAGTCAACACAAATGGAATGTTAACGGTGTTAGTCCATATGGGAGGTTTCTAAAATAAAAGCATTTATAACTATACATCCAATAATAGTTAAAAGGTGAGGGGAGATTTGTAATATTAACCCTAAATATTACTATAAACATTTATCCTAAAGTCAGTAGTACCCTAAACCCATTCTCTGACTTAATGGTTAGTTGGGTCCTTGAGAAATTCAAGGTCACGAGTTCCAATAATGGTAATGATAGATAGATAATATCAACAAAAAAAAAAAAAGTCAATAGTACTCTCATTGAAATAAATATATTCACTTTAATACATATTATTTATAAACACTCTTAAATTATTATTACATCCAATTTATAAAAAAAATCATATTATTTTTGGAATCAAATTCTCTTTTAATAATTGTCCAATTTACTTTTTGAACTATCTCGAATGTAGGAGCTTTATAAAAAGGAATATGTGTAACCGTATATAGGGTAAAAAGATTTTCAATGTTCATAACTATACATAAAAGAAAGAAAAAAACAATATGATAATCATGTGATGATAAAAAAATTTTAAACTTAAAATAAAATTAGAATTTAATTAGGGTTTATCATAATTTTTTTTTTAAGGTAAGTTTTTTTTATATTTATAAAGAAATATAGTTGAAGATATATGTGTAACTAATGATTGTATAGTTTTTGGTTTATTTTTAATTAAGGTAATTTGTTCTTATTGATAAATTTATATTGGGATATTTTTATAATTATATTTTTTAATAAAATATGGATACAATAATAAGTTTTATGGGTATCAATATCAACACCGTAAAAAAAAAAACCAACACAAACCATATAATTTAAATCCTTAATAAAATCGAGATATAAGCCGTGAAAAACAAACACCCCCAGATGCAGCCTTCTCATGTCTCCAAGACTCCAATCCGAATCTTCTAGGAATGACAATATAATTTAGATTAGGATAAACACACACGGAGTTATCTCAACCTAGTATACGCGTTGATGTTAAAGTACAATCGTGTGATTTGTAAAACAGTTTAAAAATCTTTGAAGATGGTGGTGTGAGCTGTGAGCTGGAGGTAATTGACTAAAATTCTCCAGTAATCTCCAGTACATTCGGTATGATGTTGCCTTTATCTGTCTCGGACTCTCGGAGAGTAGAAAATGACAGTCTCATCATCATCGTCGTCGCCACCATCATCATCATCATCTACTTTAATTTGAAAGGTTGAAAGATTTGAGAAACAAGAGGTACCCCAGTGCTCGTTTGAAGGACCTCATTCAATCAAAGTTGGGTCCACCACAAATGCAGACCCCCTCCCCAATTCACGGGCTGATTCACACGTGCTTATTTTGTATGCTGATCGCCGTTTGGAATTTTTTGCTGTCATTTTTTAATTGGCTGCGCCGTTGAACCTTCTTAACACTCACTGGACTGGCCGACTCTTCAACTATTCAACTTAAAGAAAATAAAGTAAATTTCCAGGTGATCTAGCATTAGAGTAGATCTTTCACGGCCCACATAAATTTAGACCCGGCTCGGAAAAACTGAAACTGGAACCGAAACTAATTTTCCGGTTCCGGTTCCAATTTTTTCGGAACCGCTCGATTCCAGTTTTTTTATTTTTTTTTTATATTTTTTACTTTACAAAATATTACATTTTATTTATAAAAAAATAAAATGTTAGAGTAGACATCGTAAAGTAATGAGTCATGGCCCATAACCATTGTCCAAACAATTATGTGTTCCATTCCCGTCTCCTCCTTTTTATATAGGTTAAACATCTCATTCACTTCTCTATTTTTTCAATGTGGGATGTGAAATGAAGGATAAGAAGTTATATTATGTATTTTTAACAAATATTTCAATTATTTCTTTTTGTGTTAGATTCGAATTATACCACAATATGGAATATTGTAATAGTTCAAAAAAAAAAAAAGTTAATGATTTCAATAGGTTTTTAGATTCCAATAGGTTATTAATACATGAAATTAGTTAATGATGTATCAAAAAAAAAAAATCAGTTAATGACTTCTTACTCTTTATCCCACATCCCACATTGAAAAAATAGAGAAATTAATAAGATGTCTAACCTATAAAAAAATAGGAGAAGGGAATGAAAAACATAATTATTTGGATAAGGGTTATGAGCTATGACTTAATATTTTTTAAAATAAAATGTAATATTTTATAGAAAAAAAATAAAAAAATAAAAAAATAAAAAAATAAAAAAATAAAATTTTAACCAATAGCTGGTTCAGTCGGAGCCGGAACCTTGCCGCCTCTAGAACCAATAACATGCACATGTACTGCGATTCATCTTTCCCAAGGAAATTTTTTTCAAAAAAATAAAAAATAAAAAACTTCCGGAGGAATAATGAAACTGATTAAAGTATTCTTTTGGTCAATCATTATAACTGCAACAAAATAAGAGCTTTATGAGTTTTTGATTTGTGGGTCGTCTTCTTCTTCGTTGTCCTTTTGCCATTTGTCAATGTCTAACCATTAATCTACTTGTTTGTAGCTTTTTAATGGAGGTTTTGGTTTTCCCTTCTCATGGCGTAGTCGTTACACAAATTTTTTATTGAGTACGTAATTAACTCACAGTGCCTCCTCTTTGCTGATGCACAATGTGTACAATAAAAATAGGGTTAATATTATAAACCACCCCTCAACTTTGAAATATTATCAGAGAGAAATATTTTATGCAATCGGGGTCGCGGCGGTGCCGCGGCCCCGTAGTGTTAAAAAGTGGGAAAACATGCACAAAAGTGCTCATTATTTGATATATAGTTATAAATGTTTTTATTTTAAAAACCTTCCGTATGGACTAACCCCGTTAGCATTCCGTTTGTGTTGACTGAGTTTAACCGTTAAAAAGTTCAAAAATATCTCTATTTAAACTTCAATTGTATGAATTGACCATTATACTCTAATACTTTTATCAAATAAATTAATGAACTGATACAAAATATAAGAATGTTAACTTGTAAAGGGGAAGTTATTTTGTAGACAATTTTATCCATAAAAATAACAAAATAACGGAATGAGGGTATTATTAATTTAAGCTTCAATTGTATTATTATATTAATTTATTTGGTAAAAGTATGAAGGTATATGGTCAATTCAATATGTACATTTTAGACTTTTTAATAGCCAAACTCAGTCAACACAAACGGAATGCTAACGGTGTTAGTTTATAGGGGAGCTTTATAAAATAAAAACATTTATAACTATACATCTAATAATAATTCAAAGGTGAGGGGAGGTTATTAATATTAATCCATAAAAATATTTGGTGCGTAATCCCACACATTTTTTAATATTCGATCTCATTAATTTTATGTTACAGAATCTAATGTTGCACGATTTAATATATAAATATATACTTGAACCTTTAGAGTATCTTTAAAAGACTCTTCTATTTTCACTCTTCAAATATCTATTTGTTTACTTATGTGGCAATTTGAAGAGTAAAAAAAAAAAAAAAAAACTCATCCAAAATTCTGTTCAATTAGAAATAGATTTATATTATTTTAATGAACATTCAAATTCCTTTCCACAACAAATCTAATTACCCTCCATTTTTTTAAAGTAAGAAATAATAATATGTTATTATTAAATATTCAATATTAGTCTCATTTTAAAGATCTAAATGAGACATTTCTAATGATATAATTTTTATAACGATAAAATTTATAAATTAAAAATTATTATATATTAATTGAATTTAATTAAAAAGATAAAAAGATATAAATGTCAAATATTAATGATGATTTAATATAAAAAATAATATAATAATAATTGAGGAGGGAGAAGTTGCTCTTCGATATTAAAGAGAGAGAAGTGAATTCTTATTTGAAAAATCTCATTTGAAGAGTCTGTTGGAGCCAAATATACTAATATAGCTTATTTGACTTTAACAAATATCTTATTTAAAGAATCATCTATGACATAAATTCTCTTATCAACTCTCTATTTTTTTTTTCCCTTCGGATCGAGCATAGCAAGCACCACTGCCAAATAGAATGTCCCAAGAAAATCCGAGTGCAGCATTTTTGTTCTCATCATTGACATCATTTTGACCGAATAGGATACAACTATTTCAGGAGTCAAACAGCTTTTCAGCCGACTAGAGTTGTTAAACAGTTTGGTATAAGGGCACAACAGCTAAACTCCAAGAGATGTTGTACTTAAACAATTTATATAATGAAATGTAGATCAGCTCGAGAGATAAGTTTGTAAATATGTAATTAACTTGTTATTACAAGTTCATAGCATATAAATAAATTCAAAGTGATGCATGCCACATTTGATGGTTTAATTTGTTGTCAATTATTTTCTAATGAGCATGTTTTTCATTGATTTAGTAAAAATTGATGACACTATATACATACACACACTTATGTTGTTGTTATGAATATTTTATTGTGTCAATTGTGCTCAATATAACACAGTTATCTGAGAATATATGTTGTTTGGTAGCTGTATTCATCTATATCTTTGTTCTTTTTCGACTTCATTCTTGAATTTCTTACTAACTATATAGAAATGCGTCTTCAACGTTTTCCTTTTGGCTTTTTTGGCTTATATCACAATGTGATGTTTTAAATACTCTTTACATTTAAAACAAGTTGGTAATGGTGCTCCTAAAATGAGGATATTGATCACCCAATGCTTGTCACTAGAAATCAAATTATACAAAACAAGACCATAGACATATAAAATAACTTGTCTCTTTGAATGGGGTTTTATTGTCGCTATAAATTTCATTCCGTAATATAAAATATAAAAAAGTTATTTAAATCTTTTATAATATTTATATCAAGAATTATGTTAACGTGTGTCTTTAGAGGTTACGTTAAGATCAATTATCAATATCAAGAATTTACATAAATATCATATCATATCATACAAAATTTTAAATTATCCATTTGAGTGACATTAAATCAATATTATTGTACAAAATTTTTATAAAAAAAAAGTCAAGTCCATCTTAATATTTATACGAAGAATTATGTAAAAATATGATTTTATATATTATGCTAGGATCAACTCTCCGTACTGAAAATTGATAAAAAGAAAAAATTTATAAACTAAGTAAATTTAGGAGTATATGTAATTTTGTTTTTAAACCGATTATCAGTCTTGATATATAATTTTAAAAGACCCTTGTATGAAATGCAGTCTCATTGATAAAAAAGAAAATCATTGCATCAATGTATATATGATCATGGTGCTGGGCAGCACAAAACCAGATTACAAAATTACAGGCAAGAGCAAAGGGGTCTGTTTTCGATTTTCGTAGTAGGATTTGAATGTTTGACAACTTGACTAAATCAAATATCTGTAACATGTCAAATCCCAGCTTGAAAGCTTTGCCTAGCTTTCCCAGAATTCCAGTCAAATATGGGTTCGACAACAAATTATTGATGTCACAATCTTTCTTTTTCCTTTCTTTTGACCATTCTATGCAATCCCATCACAATGATCTGATCAGATTATTTAGTGACCAGATCATAATGATCATATAAAAATATATCAAACTTTTCCTGTCAAGTTTACATCATAGAATATATTTTAAATAAATAAAATTCAAATATAATTTATATCATGGCTCGTCACAATTCACATTATTAAATTTACATATAAAATAGAGTGAAAATCAGCCGGAGAAACTCTTTAATTGGACAGTCTCATAGACAAATGGTTAAACAGACTGATATAAATGTAATATTTTTATTGAAAACATTAAAATATATTTTAAAACTTAAAAAGACTACAATTACTTATTACGACCTCATTGCCATGTCAACGAAACTGTCTTACAGAAAATTTTCTCCATCAGCTAGGCCACCCTTGCATTATTATGTATTTATTTAATTTGTCATTATCATTATCCTTACTATCATAATTATCATCACATAAGTATCATTATCACTGCAAAAATAAAAAATTTAATTTAATCATCTAACCTACACCCAAAACTTGGACAACTGAAAATGATTGTCAACTGCCCAAACTTTCCTTCTTTATGACCTACACATGTCCATTGCCCAATAAGCATCTCTCTATAGTACCTTTCGTTTTGTCCAATTAATAAAAAAAATTCAGAATATATTTTATTTAATTTACTTTTATATTTTGAATTCTGTAATGAAAAGAGAATATTATTTTATGATGCACTTGGGTGATTAAATCTGAACATTATTAATTTTTTTTTACCCAAATTAATGATATGCATGGGCTTTTTTTTTTAACCAATAATAAAGTTTAGACATAGTTTTTGTTTTAATAATCATATAAAATCATCGTAATTATTGGGTTGCCCATCTATCAACCTCACCCACTCATAGACAGTTTTTGGTAAGCTGTGTAGGGTCCGTTTGTTTCAATAACAATTCACATGTAGTAATGGAGTGGTTTACCATCAAAACTATTGTAGACTCTCTCGTTAATTTACTAATAATAATTTTGTGGTCATTATTGTTATTCTTAGGATAATCTATGTTATAATGAAACCCCTTTATCTGGATAATAAATCCACATAATTAGATTACTCAGATATGCACATTATCCTTAATCATATGCTGAAACCAATGCTATATAAAAAGTGTGTTTATATTTTTAAGAGGAAATAGAGATATATATAGCAACTTTTCAATTTTGACTTGTATAACTATCACACTTTAATAACTCTTGTTTTAATAGCACCAAAAATCGAATTTGGATAAAAATACCCCTCAGCTTCTTTTCTTTTCTCCTATGTGTTTTTCACCTTCTTTCTTCTTCCTTTTTCCAAAATCTCCATTGATGGAGCTTCAATAGAGATGACACCGTCGACCGGCAAAACCACCGGAAAAACGTTCGTCGAGTGCCAATCATTGTAACTGAAGTGTTCACTTACATTTTCGAGTTGTGTAGAGAGAGAAACGATCTTCCAAACCCAACTATCTTCAGAGTCAACCGACACCGTCATCGAATCGTCACTATTACCATTGATGGAGGTCGAACAGAATAAGTCCTGAACAAACTTGAATTAAGTCTCGAAATGCATTAATAAGTCCCGAAAACTCATGAATAGGTCTCGAATTTGTAAAGTAAGTATCAAATTTAACCTAATAAGTCTCGAAATTGTAAATAATTCTCGAATTTTTGAGAAAAAAAATACAAAGGAAAAAAGTAAGTAGGGGTATTTTGGTCTCAACACCTATTTTGGTGCTATTAAAATAAGACTTATTAAAGTGGTGTTATTTGCACAAGCACTCCCTCAAAAAGTGTTATATAGTTTTTGAACCCTTCACATGCTCAAACCAAAAACATATACAATAATTGTATGTAACATCTCCAACTAATGTCCTTCATAATAAAAAATAAAAAACTCCAATTATTGTAACGCCTCGTAATAATCAATCAATCATTATATATATATAATCGATCACTTTATAATGAATTAGTGATAATGTTACAGACCCAAATGTCTGTAATGAAAAGTTATAAAAATAAAATTAAAGATTGAGAAAATAAATAGGTTGATTTGATGCAACCTTAAATCTCTCAAATATTAGTGTTTTGAGGAGCCAAAGCCTCCCAATTACAACACAAATGTTGTAGATAATAATTGTTTGTATTTATTTTATTTTATTTTATTTTATTTTCGTCCATAAAATATCATTATTTGTTTCACTTCACATACTCGAAGAACAAACTAAAAACATATACAATAATTGAATATAACATCTCCAATTAAAGTCCTTTAAAAAAAAAACATCTCCAATTATTGTAACACCTCGTAATAATCAATCGATCACTATATATAGTGATCGATTGATTATTATGAGGTGTTATATATTCAATCGATCACTATATATATAGTGATCGATTGATTATTAGTGATCGATTGATTATTATGAGGTGTTACAATAATTGGAGATGTTTGGAAAAGCTTAGACAAGTGCATACACCTTGAGTCAAAGTATATAAATCTAATGATCCATATCCAACGTACTGATAAAGTTATATCAGTGCGCACTAACTTGAACATATATATATATATATATATATATATTGATCACGATATAGTGAACTAATGATAATGTTACATATCCAAATGCTTGCAATGAAAAGTTATAAAATAGAAAGAAAAATTGAGAAAATAAATAGGTTAATTTGAGAAAATCTTAAACCTCCAAAATATTGGTGTTTCGAGGAACCAATAACCTCCCAATTACAACATAAATGTTACATATAATAATTCTCCAGTGCTTTTCATTAAGAATAATGTTTGGGTACTGACCGGTCAATACCCAAAATACTGACCCCGCTAATGGGAGTATAACACTATTTTTTATTTATTTTTTATTTATTTATTTTTTTTTACATTTATCTCACAAATTGGACAACATACTACACTTCCATTGGTAGAGTCAGTATTTTCGATACTGGCTGGTTAGTACTCGAACATTATTCTTTGATTAATGAAATAAAGATATATATATACACAATATCTGTGCTCAACTATCTTCTAAAAATAAGAAATTAATTAACTCATAACTCCTAAATAATTGAACCAGTAAACCCATTACCGGTCTACTCTAAATATTATTTATCAATTCAAAATAACAAAATAAACAATAAAATAAATTATACAGATAAAACTAAAATAAATAAATTAAATATCAGAATAAAATTTATAGGTTCGTATCAGATGATAATTAAATGTCGGTAAAACATATTCAACCTGGTGGACCCAGGCAAAGACTTAGGGGTTTGAGAAGTCGCCACCTGGCGGACGAGGAAGATTAGAGGACCCACCTTGGTTTTCTCCAGAAGTAATTTGAAAGGAAATCCCAGTATGGACTTTTATATGTATACTTCAAAAAAAATATGGATTTATAATTTTATATGAATTATTTTTAATGCTTTTCTCTGGTCTACGTGTCTCGCGCTGGCCGGCATTTATCATGGAATTAAGGGTATTATTTCAGGGCAAGCCACCTGCCACCCTCATATCATCGGGACTGATGAAAAAGTTTGTATTTTTTTTAATAATATGTTAGAGATTCTATTATTCATTCAAATTAAATTAAATTAAATTTTAAAAAAAAATGTTTAAGCTAAAAATGAAGACAAACATCGGATTATTTATATTTACTTGTATTAATTTCCTGCAAAAATCGTATGCTGTCTAGAAAATGGGTGACCAACTGTATTTGATAATGAAAACTAAAGAAAAAGCTAATGGACATATTATTTATTGAGATATAGAGGAAAAATGGATATTTAAAAGGACAGGTTATTTAATGAGCAACATTGTAAGGTACGGCGACTTAAAAAAATAAATAAATAATTAAAGGTACGGAATACACATCCAATTAAAACCCGTGTTTATTTAAATCCTGCACATTAAATTTTACACTATTTTTAGTAGAAGAGAGGGAAAGTATGAGTGATGGATGAATTAAGAGAGAGAGATAGTAGAAGGGAGGGAGAGGATAACTTTTATCATTTATTTTGTTTGGTATTAAAAAGAGGATTGAATGGATGGATTAATATTTAATTTATAAAATTACTTTATTACCCTTACAAAAATTGGAGGGCAATGCAAAATTGGAGGACATTGTGGTCATTTCCTTCCCATTTTGCTTTCCCTCCTCTCATCCTCCGTATTTGGGAGGATCAAGAATGGTAGGCCCGGATGGATCCCACCTCCATCCTCTTCTCCTCTCCTCTCCTTCCTATCATCCCTCCAACCAAACAAATGAGGGATTTGATCTCTCCCTCCAACCCTCTCACTTCCTCCATTTCTCCATCCAACTAAACAGAGCCTTAAGGTAAGTAGTAGGAGTTCATTTTTACTCGTCTCCTTTCAAGTGGGGTGAGTATTACTACTCTTCCAAAAACATAATATGTGTCAATTAAGAGGTAAAATTGTCTAAAAAGATAAAGGATTTGGATATATTTATCTCCTCCATTAACATACGTCACGTTTTAAAGAGGGAGGGTAATGTTCAACCCCTGGGGGTAAGCAAAAGTAAACTCAAGTAGTATTGTAGTTTTTTATTATTTTATTTTAAATATTATAATAATTTGAGGTTTGAGAAATGGGACATACTCGAACCAACAACTTTATAGGTAGGTGTGAAACTATGACTGACATACCATTGGACCAACCGTATTTTATCTTCTAGTAGTGTAGCTTTTAAAACCCTTTTGGAGTGAAATTATTTTGTTAAAATATCCATGGAATAAGACATTTCATGATGAATTAATGTTGATGCATATTGTGGTCCAAAATGGCTCAAAATTTATTCTCTCTATGCAGCCTCACCTAATATATATTTAATGTAGCTTACTTAATTAGGTATTGGAAAATATTCTTGCATGCTTTTCGAATGGTTTCAACATCTTGAAACTATTGAAATTCATGCTTATACCATTTAATGATCTTTATTCAAGGCAAAAGGGCGGGTATCAACATCTTGAAACTATTGAAATTCATGCTTATATCATTTAATGATCTTTATTCAGGGCAAAAGGGCACAGATTGAACTCAAAGAATTGTCGTTTTATATATTTTCTTGTTGCAAAAAGCTAGAAAATTAATACAGAACAAACAGAAATTGTATTATTTTGTCCCCCCCGCGTATCTCCAAAGACCCATCTTCTTCTAATGTCTTCTTCAATTCAAATTACAATGAATCAGTACAGTCTAGAGTCTATATAGAACCATCATTATTAAGAAGATTTCCTCTAGATCTTAGGCAAATATTATTATACATATTCATTAAATATTAGTAGTTAGTGTACCTACACCAACAGTATTAGTCCTTTCTTGAGACCAACAACTGTTTAAAACTTTAAATAGTTGAGAAGAATCAATCAAGTAGCTTAAATTTTTATTTAATTATGTTTGCCCATCAAATTATTTTATATAATAAAGCAGATTAGCAAATTAACAAGTCATCTGCAAAATGGAATCTAGATAATATTTAACTAGTTCTTTGACTAATTTTGCATGACATGTTCTCCATTCTCGATCCTTTCATTTTCTATGTTTATATATAATCACCAATTGATCAATGCATGCTGGTTTAATTTTTAACATTTGAAAAGTCATCAAATTCCCTACTATAAATATAATTAAATTAAATTTACAAAGTTGAAATAGTTTTAGATTGCCACCGACAGTAAATTAAATGTTATGTTAGTCATCGACAATCTCCTTTCAAGCGCATTCGCAATAACGTACGCCCGGTGTAGCTTTTCTTGTAGTTTCTTTCTCTTTTGTTTTGAAATAGTTCATGTAGAAAATCTTTTGTCTTCCTAATTACTTGGGTTACTTCTATTTTTCTTTTAAAAAAATAAAAATAAAAAACATCAAATGGATCGAGTGTTTTCCTAGACTTATAAGTCCAGATAAACTCTTACATACGTGTTTAGGATATTCAATCTCATAATCAATAAACACTTATTCATATAATATGGGTCCACATACGCTTGTTAAAAACTCATAATGAAATTCAAACTCTTACCGTTAATATAAAATAATATAAAATGGGAGATACATACCAAATGTACAAAGTAAAAGAAGATGTGTATATATGTTTTATAATCACAATAATAATCCAAATTCTTAAAGCGAAAATCTTCACCGTACACACATTACATTTTCCTTATCTAGTCGCCAAACACTATTCGTGTTTTGTTATACAAAATAATTCAAATAACTGTATAAGAAAAAAATAATAATGTTAATTATCACGAAAGTAAGAGTCATTATCACGATAATGGGAACGGCAAAAAAAAAAAAAAAAAAAAAAAAAAGTTTCTTCAACCATTTCCAAGAAACCTTCACGTCTGGAGAGAAATCCGGATAGCGTATGGTCCCGTCCGTTACAAAAATGTAGAGTTTAGAGGGGACTGAGATGAGATAGTGAAAACTAAACCAAACCAAACCAAAAAAAAAATAAAAATTTTGAAAATAAAAAGTTGTAGTCAAAGATCCATAAAAATAAATTCAGCCGAGTCAATGTTGAAAAAGTCAAAAATACGCGTAGTATGAAATCGACCAATGACGTTTAAAACTCACACGCTTTTAAAAAGCGTTGTTTACAAAATCCAATTTAAAGCAGACAAACAGCCGCTACTCACCAGGTGGCAGGTTGGCCCCCCCACCTAATGTAAGCCACTTCTCACCTCTTCTTCTCCACCGTTTCCACCACGCGCACCCCCACACGCCCATCTTCTCAAATATACTAATACTATTTTAATATACAAAAGTCCACGTCTAGGAAAATTCACGATACTAATTTTAATATTTTCAATATTTAATATTTTCTCACAGTATATATAATAGGCAGCTGCGAAACCAGATATTATCTCACTCACACACACACCTTCAACAAGAGTTGAAAGTTCAAACTCAAACTCTTTTTTGTATTCTCCGAGAAAATTTTATAATATCCAAGTATGGTTTCTCCTTCTGTGCTACGAACCAAGAAAACAAAATCCGTAGGGATTCCAACCATTGATCTTTCTCTGGGTAGGTCAAAGCTAGTGGACCTGATTGTAAAAGCTTGTGAAGAGTTCGGATTCTTTAAGGTGACCAACCATGGTGTTCCTATGGAGGTCATATCGAGATTGGAAGAAGAAGGGTCAGGTTTTTTCGCGAAACCGGTGGCTGAGAAAGAAAAACAGAGAGCTGGTCCTATTAGTCCTTTCGGCTATGGCAGCAAGAACATCGGCTTCAATGGCGATTTGGGTGAGCTTGAGTATCTAATCCTTCAAACGAATCCTATCTCCATTGCTGAAAGATCGAAAGCTATCTCGAACGACCCTTTGAAATTCAGGTACTCATACTGTAACTTGTTTTTTGATTCAAGTAACTTCAATGTCAAAGGTTTTACGTCGCATAATTCATGGAAATTAAGAGTTATAATATTACAATTTAAAAACATAAAATTTATATTAACTGACTAATGAACGTTTTTTTTTTTTTAATCACTAAGTCACATTGATCGGTTTTATTAAGAAGGCTTTTTGGTTTTATGTTTTGTTAGTGCGATACAAATTAAATTCGCGGGTTTTATGCATAGTTTGTGGCGTGTTTGATTATCTTTTTATTATTATATAATGCTCATTTCGGTATATATAACTTGCACATTTGGTGTACTTGGCCGATTGGAATATAATTAATTTTGTAGTTGAAAAATGGTGGAAGATTGTTCACTGTTGATATAGTTGGCATTCTAAGAAAGGGACATTTTTCCTTTTTTAAAAAAATAAAAATTATTAATAAAAGAATTAGTTAAATAATCATTAAATCATAGTTAAGAATCAAACTGTTTTTATATTTACTAAATTATTCGAGGGTTTACCTTATAATTTTTAATCATTTCGTATAATTATTGTTTTGATGTCGTGGACTCTTTTCTACAAGGTAGAGAATTATTATTAGTTGGAGGCCACTCTTTCATGGGCTCCATTTAATTAGTTCAGTTTTGAGGCATCAATCCTACATTTCCTACTTATCTCTCTTAATTTTTTTTCTTGTTATTTATTTAAATTCATTTTAATTATGATCGTTAGCTTTGAATAGTTGTCGACGGTGCCACCCATGTACAGTGGTGCAATACCATAAATAGAAAGAAAAAAATAAAATAAAATAACTGGTGGCCTGGTAAAAAGGAAGAATTAATATTAGCTTTTGCTAATCGACTTTATGTACTGTCAAACAATTATTTCCAACATGTCATGCTTCTTCAATAAAAATAAATAAAAAAAAAAAAGTCCCAACTCAGTTGGAGAGAGCAAAGCAAGAATCAGCATAGAGTCATACTATATAGATTTCCATCACTATTAATTGTTTTATTGCATTCAAAAAACATGAATATCTTCACATTTTCGTACAAAATCTGATGGTTATAATTAGCTTTTGATAAAACTCCAAAATTCGCATCATACCTTGCCGTGAAAATGTCATCTAATAATTAGTCACCCAATTCATGAACCAAGCATATCATTATAAGATCAAAAACCATGACAAAATTTGCCCTGTCTAATGATCTAAATGGTGACAAGAGATTTAAAGACAAATTAGCAACTGTATATATGGGTGTATTGGACCGCCATGTAGAGGTGGGATCTTCGCTTTTCCAGGCAAGCCGGCACCGGCCTGTCACCATATGATTGCTTGTATGAAGAAAATCAGAAAATCAATTAATCATCAGAGTACAAAGTCACACAGAAATCAATAACTTCACAATCAAATCATGGAAAATATATCGGAAGCAATGGAAAAGTTGACGCCTCCTCTTTGTGTGCCCCAAATTTTTATTTTTATTTTTTTTTGAATGATGCCCTGATTTATTTAAAGTAGTGAAAGTGACTTTTTTTCTTTTTTTTGGGGGGTGTTGCCAAATAAAGTAATACAACTAGAGTAGTGGTGATCTAAAAGTAGTTTATTTTCTAATGTACTTTGGTTTTTTTTTTTTTTTCTTTGTTTTTGCAGTTGTGTGGTGAATGATTACATACAATCGGTTAGAGAATTAACATGTGAAATCCTTGATCTAGTGGCTGAGGGCTTGGGGATTTCTGACAAGTTTGCGTTGAGTAGGCTCATCAGAGACGTCCAAAGCGACTCTGTACTTAGGCTAAATCATTATCCTAATTCACCGGTCGAAGAGGTCAATGAATGGGACCCATCATCCGGTAAAGTTCGTCAGAATCACTACTCAAAAAAAAGCCGAGTCGGATTTGGCGAGCATTCTGACCCTCAAATCTTGACCATCTTGCGATCCAACGACGTTGGTGGCTTCCAAATCTGTTTGCATGATGGATTGTGGGTCCCGGTCCCACCCGACCCCACCAAATTCTATGTGATTGTTGGTGATGCCTTACAGGTTAGCAAATAGCAACCAACCAACGATCATAAAATCTCGCGTTGTCCAAAAAAAATAATAATCAAATTACGATTGTATGAAAAAAAGAAATGATAACGTACATTTTACTTATTTTATTTGTTTTGCGACTTTCAGGTTTTAACGAATGGAAGATTTACAAGTGTTAGACATAGAGCAATGGCAAACTCAGGGAGGGCAAGAATGTCAATGGGGTACTTTGGGGCCCCACCACTGGATGCATGGATCACTTCACTTCCAGAGTTGGTGTCGACGCAGAGACCCAGTCTATATAAACCCTTCACTTGGAGCGAGTACAAACAAGCCGTCTACTCGCTGCGTTTAGGCGACACCCGTCTTGACCTCTTCAAGCTTCATGCCGGCAATAAAACTGCGTCGTAATCTCCTACTTAATTCTGATTAGGACTACACAAAACAGAAGAATATAATGAGACGGAAGAATATTATGTAGAGCTGTATATAGCCCACAATTAATGATCAAGTCAAAGAGGGGTCGATTGTATTTTGAAATTAGATGGGAATTTATATATATATATATTTGAGTTTCTTTTTTTAGCATTTCACTAGTTAGTATTTTATTTTATTTAATTCTTATGATGGTGTGGTGGGTCATGTAAGGAAAGTTTGTATAAGTTTTAGCTGATTAATTCGCACATGGGAAATGATTTTTATTTAATTCATTAATTAATGGATTATTATTATCAATTTTTTTAATTATACTGTTTTATAGCCTGGTATTTAATTTTACTGCAAAATAAAAAATAAAAACAAATCCAATGGTACCACTCTATGTAGAAAATTGATGTCTAATAGGCAATAGCCAGAAGTCGGATACATTTAAAAAAATATAAAAAATTGTAATGATGCATGATATAATATATAATTTGTTGAATCTTTATATACTCGTATTTGTACAAAATATTCATATAGTATACTAATAAGTCTAACATAGCATTACACGTATATTTGCTACTGATCAGATCGTATATTGATATACCAATATATGTACAGAATATTCATAGGAGTCGAGTTGCTGCTGATCAGAGGTGATCGATCGATGGTGACCACCTAGGAAAATTAATTAGGTATACCTAGGAAAATTACATGATACCAACTGTGGCTGCTATTACGTTTATCTACAAATTGGTTTTGGGTCACAATCATATTTGACCCAATTATGACCACAAAATTGAGGTCCACTGATCAATAGGTACTGCTACACTAATTCAAACCACTTAAAAGGGTCGTGATCTGTCTATTTCTCAAGTTCTCCAACAATGACATGTAGTAACCAGATTCATGGTGGTTCGATTAATCAACCATCTATATGGTAGCTTGAGAGATAGCTTAGCATTTTTTTTTTTTTTTTTTTTTTTTTTTCTAGGTACGAAAACGATAGTTTAGGACTCAAAACAAGCTTTAGGCTATATTAAGATACTTACTTGTTTCGGCAGATTTCCTTTAATTGCATTGTTTGGTGAAATCCTAATTGTCTCTTTCACTAATTCTGATTACGACCTTGCACAAGATAATTAATAATTTTCATTATAAATTGAAGACTTATTTGTGTTTTATTTTCTCATCATAATATCCAGAAAACCCTAGCCAGCTAGCTACGTACAATACCAAAATATATTTTGATTGACCAACTAAATAAGTTGTTGTGGATCAGATTGTCAGGATATCGTCTGCTGCATCATTATGTTGTTCAAACAAGAATTTTTTTTTGGTTGTTCAACGCCCATTGACCACTGTATATATAAGAGGTTGCCAACTTTTAAAAACTTACATTGCACGAATTGCATGAATAATAATTTAACGTCCGGGTTTTATTCTTGTGACAAACATATTAGCTGCATGAAGAAGCTACTCCCGATCGAGTCTTCATATATTAAATATTCTTGAAAAACATATATAATCATGAATAAATTTGTAATAAGCATGGAAACCAACATTCTCCACATGGATATGATATTGTAACTCTGATCCCACACCCAACAATCCTCTCATTTGTTCGTCACACTGACACACACCCAACAATCTTCTCCTTGAACAAAGGGCATCTCCTCAAGCGATTCCATCGAGGTCACTCATGGTTTGATTCGGCTACTTTTGGTCTGGGACACGCTTTAATACCACCTGTTGTAAGTATGGAACCACATTGGTATGATATTGTCCGCTTTGAGCCTAAGCCCGTACAGATTTGCTCTTGGAACTCTCCCCAAAAGGCCTCATATCAATAGAGATATTGTCCATACTTTATATATCTATGGTCATCCTCATGTCTAGTCAATATGGGACTTTGGTCGCACATCCAATAAAATTTATAAACTTGATGAGTTGTGATGTTCTCTATAGACCTTTTTTCATGAATTCAACAGGGTAGTTAAAAAATTGATGAGGTTAGGTTAAATAGAGAAGCGTACGCGAGGAGCTTAGCTTAGCTTAGATTCATAATGTGCATGCATTTCCTGTCCAAACTCGAGAAGGTTTCATTTCAAGCACTGATAAATGGCTTCTTTATTGTTGTTATTTGAAGCACTGATGAAATTCCGCCATGACAATGTTACGGCAACGTCTGAGGGAGAGAAGGAGAAGAACAATTCGGCCAATCAAATTAATGTCAACGCAGGAGAAAACAGCAACGTGTTTTCAGGCCACCATGATCGACGTGGCTGTGTTAGTAGTTTCCAGAGCGAGAACGATGTTCAGGCCTGGAAATTACCTGAAGGCTGCATATGGCCTTAAAATTATGAACCATACGACTCTTGCTTCGATCATATCCGCCTTCCAATTGTAAAGATGCGTAAGTATGTGTGTAATAACCATATATAATATCATTATTCAGGGTGCTTCATTAATTGGTGCGGACGTTCAGAAATAAAATTTCAGGTTCTTTAGTTTTACAACACTATATTTTCAGCTTTCTAGCATTATAAAAATTACAAAACTGGTTTTGTAATAATACAAAACTAAAATTCTTGAAATTGTTTTTCAGGCTGTCTACATTAGAAAATTATTATCATATTCAATCATGATTATATATATATATATATATATATACATATATATATAAAATCACTTTTTGAATTTGTATCGAGTCGATGAAAGTTTTATTTCAAAGTTTAATTTTGATTTTTCATTCCATGCTCTAATTGTATGTAACACGTAAGGAAGATTGAATTTAATAGTAATCTCTCCCAGCTTTCAAATATGAACTACCATGTATGTAACACGTAAGGAAAATTGAATTTAATACACATATACAGCAGCTGAATATTTTCTTCTCTTCTCTGTTCTTGGTAAGTTCGAGCTCGGTTTGAGTTCGCTGAGAGTGGTTGTGCTTTGCGTTTCCATTGCTGTACCGTTGTATCCTGGGAGACGATCGCTATACACATACGGTGTAATTTATGAAACACGGGCCTCGGTTCCTTTCATCTCAATTCTAACGTGTTGGTTTATCAGTTGTTTTTGCTTGTCCATAGGTTATTGCCAGATTGCTTATTATCATTAGTAACAATAATTTAGAGCATCTCCAATTAACATGCTAAACACACCAAATACACCAAACATACCAAAAAACCTTTTTCAACCAATACACTAACTCATCAATTAAATTTGGTGAAGCTACGGTGCTCACCGGATTACTAAATCTGGTGTCAAACCGTAGCTACACCAAACCTTTTATTTATTATTATTTTTATAAAATGTCACAGCAACAATTAATATTTATTAAAATTATTAAGTTAACTCTTTTATACTTAATTATAACAATATGTATTTTTTAAAAATATATTGTTGGAAAGATCTCGTTGAGATCTATAAAATGATACCCACTTTGATATATATTTTATATTAATAAAATTATTGAATATTGTATAAGTTAACTGATAGAAATTAATTTGTATTATATAAATATTTATTAAGATAATATTCTTTAAAGATACTCTTTTTGTGTAAAATTTGATATGAATATATTGGAGTGGAAAAAAATTTGATATAAAAAATATACTCTTTTTATAATAAATTGATTTAATATTTGATGTATTGAGTCGGAGATGTATTGAGTAAGAGATGCTTGTAGACTCTACATGCGGTTCTCAATTCCACATTGTTTAATTGTGGGATGAGGGTGGGCTGCACGTGTTAGACCACCTCATGTGTGTGGTGGGAGTGTGTCTTGGACGAAGAGCATGCGGTGGAGGTGAGTGAGGCCAGTGACTTTTTATTTTTCTCCTCTCTTCTTCTCTCTTCTCTGTCGGGAATATTTCGTCCCCTTCAAAAATCTGTAGGGACGAAATAAATAGTTCCAATAGTATATCTGTCTTTTCGTCCCCAAATAACAAAACTTTTAAAGTGTTTATGTTTCACCGCACTTTAGGGACGACTTTGATTTTTCATCTCAAAGAGGTTATTGCGATCCGTCTATGGCGACGAAATTTGAGACAGAAAAAAATCATCTCAATAGCTCTTTTTTTCTTAAGGTGAATCCAACATTTAAGTGTAAGAGTGAGATACATTTTAAACTGTGCATATATCTGTTGATCTCGCTAGGTACCGATAGATCCATTGACCGATAAGTGTTAGATTTGAAAAGAAAAAAAAAGTAACCTGAGCAAACTTGACAAAAGAAAATGAAATACTAACAATAATAATAATAATAATAATAAATCTTTCATTAATTAATTAGTATGTAAATAGAACATAATGCTTACATATTATTCAATTTCAATATAGGGATAATTACCTCGGAGAACATCAATTTGGGTCACAACTAGGGATTATAGTTGGACTCAGATCCGACCCATATAGGTCGGGTCTGGGTCTATAGACCCAAATCCAGATCCGTAGACTCGAATAGTGAGCGAGTTAAAAATAAATAAATTTAAATGAAGAATTTGAAATGAGTGGTATTTTAGTAAATAAGGGAATGACAATAATTCATTTTATATATTTTTTGGAAATCAATTTTTGTTTTTGTTTTTTAGAACGAATAATTATATTTAGTGTGCGTATATATGTATATCATACCTCAAACACACACACACACACACATATATATATTTTGAGAAGATTAAGGCTATAAAATCTAAAAATTCTAAAAATATATATTTAAGATAAGTTGAAAATAAATATATATAAGTTTTTTTTTTTCTTTTTTGAGAAGATTAATACTACAAAGTGGAAAAATTATAAAAAATATATTTGAGATAAGTTGAAAAGAAATGTATATATATGTGTGTGTGTGTGATATGCTATACATATATGCATACACTAAATATAATTATTCGTCTCAAAAAATAAAAGAAAAAATTAATTTCCAAAAAACTTCTCAAATAAATTAATGTCATTTCCTTATTTACCAAAATACCACTCATTGGATGAAATTAGATGAAATTGACATTAGTAGAACAGTATTTGCCAAAAATAGTCATTTTGAAACCAATTCCCTATCTAATAGTCATTTTGATAGTGGTGACCTAAGTTGATAGCCACCGGCAGAACCGGTCTTGAGATTTTGAGGGCCCAAAGAGAACTATAAAAATGAGGCCCCCGAGTCCCAACTTTCCATATATATATATATATATATATATATATTTATTTGATTTTTTTTTCTCTAGTAAATACTTATAAAAATCATTATAATAACTAAAAATCAAGACTGTAACACAACAAAATAGCGAATAAAAAGTCACTAAAATAAAAATTTTATAATTACATCAAATAATATATTGCTTAAATATTATTCGTCTCAAATTTTTAGTAGCAAAAGTACTAATTAAACTTATATAATCAAGTTTTTCTATTATTATTATTTTTTTTCAATTGTTAACATAGTCAAGTCATTCAATCTTTCTTGTGACATAGTTGACTGAAGATAGGATTTAATCAACTTCAAAAAATTCAAGAACAATTTTTTCTTGGGTAGTTGGATTAATGGGTTCATGAACTGATGAACTCTTGGTTCTATAATATATAATACATGCAAAATTCTAACAAAATTAAAATAGAAAATTGCAAAGAGGTTTTTCGGAATAAAAGAAGAAAAAAGAAGAGTAAAGAAAAGAGGTGTTAAATTACCTTCTAAAATAACAACAATTAATTTTAAGAAGAGAGCTTCCAAAAACCAAATTACAATCCAAAAACAATTATTTTCCAGTTTCACAAATCACAAGAACAGAGGTTACAGAGCCGCCAAAGAGAGAAAGATACAAAGAAGTCGAATGTCTAATATGATGAAATGCAATTTGCAATTTGATATGTTTGTGGTGGGTCAAGTTTAATATTTTTGTTTCTTTAGTGGGCCTTTTCTTATAAAAAAAAAAAAAGTGGCAATATTGGCATCTCTTAAAAACCGTGTGTACACCCCTTTCGTAAGTACACTCCTAAAATATTTTAAAAATCTCTGGTTCGTATATAAACCTCATTTAATGTCAAAAATAACATTTCTTTAATTTTATTGTATTATATTTTTGTTAGCACAACCCACTATTTTGTTATCAAATTAGATTTATTTAAAATTTTATTATTTTATATCTTTTTATTCAAATACATAATTTCTCTTTAAAAAAATAATTTCTAACTTCTACAAAAACATTTGATGTCACTAAAAAATTGTATGAAATTTTTTTTTCATTGCATTAAAACTTTTATTTTTATTTTTAAATTCTTTATGTAAAAAGAGGCTCTCAGTACACAACAGTGGATCTCAATTCCTTTGTTCCTAAGAAAGTTATTTATTTATTTTTTAAATAACAATTGTTCATTAGAAAGTTTATTGTTGGTATTGATTTTTGTTTCACTCAATTATAGTAGTAAATTGTTTATCAACTCAATTAATTTGTATTCCTTAAAAGAAATTGATATTAGTATTTAAAATAGAAGTTAGGGTTTGATAAAATAGAAAGGTTTTTATTATCATTACAAACAATTAATAAGAAACTTCATATTTTTTTTTTTACAAAGGGTTGATATAAAACCAAGTAATAATTATTAATGTGTACTTACAAACTATTAAGTCCTTTAAGTAATTTTACTGAAGGATAATATTGGATTTTCAAAAATATACTAAATTGAGGTGTACATACAGTTTTTGAGGGGTATAAATATCGTCACTAAAAAAAACATATAAAATATGGGCTGCTTTTAAGTTTTAAATATAAATATTTCTTTAGTGGGTCTTTTAAGTGATATTTGATATGTATGTTATTTTTAATTTAAAAAAAAAAATTATACTCAGACCATTAAATATAAATATACAGTAAACTGAATATTGGGTGCCCTAGGCGGTCGTCTCTTGGACCTATGCTCAGGGCCGGCCCTGACCACCGGGGTAATTATCCCTTGAATATATTAATTCTGGTTTGTAACAACAAAACATGATAGTTAAGATTGTTACATGATGAATTCCTCAAAAAAAAAAAAAAAAAAAAAAGGGATTATTACATGATTGATTTCAAGGTTCAATTTTGAGGACCATAATTTAATTATTATTAATTAATATTTCAAATACAATACAGAAGTGATAGATTTGCTAATTAAGGACTAATGAGCCAAGTATCTCCATCAACATAATAAGTCCCTATAAAAGGCATAGCCTCTTCATCTGTCAGAATTCGAGCCCAAGGCACTCTTCCAGTCAAATTGGCCCCCGCTCCACTGCACTTGTATTCTCCATAGAACACACTTCTGCAAGACATCATGCCATCAACTATCAACTTCTTTGGTCGTAAAAGATAGTACATTCAACCTAATAATATCTTAATTTCGAGTCACTGCACGATAGTCGAGTTATATATATATAATCAAAATTGATTTTCAATAGTGCAGACAAAAATATGTACTTACGTGTCACGCTTTTGGACACCCCAATCACTCCAGCCTCTAGAAAGAACAATTTTGTCCATGAATGTGTATGAGAATACAACTCTTGAATAATCACCCCATGCTCTACCAAGATAAACAAGACCACTTCCTGTGACCACACTATTTTTGAACGAAAACCCACTTTCTAGAGAAGGACTTGAACGTTTTTGAGCTGTTAGAGAGGCCACCTTCTTAGCTATCGAATTCAAATAGCAGTTCTGCATATATGCACATTCATTTAGACTTGGTCAGAATTCTAACATATGAGCCCATGCATTTTGGGGCCTGGAAAATGATGGTTGGGCTGAGATTGTGTATTGGACCCACCTCATATAATGACTTGCCGTATCCGAAAATGAAGTCAACAGAACCTTGAATGAAACAATTGTTGAAGTAGTGGAGGCCTTTGTGATCATAAAGAGTGTCTTGGCTCCCATAGAAACTGCAGTTGTAGAATGCAGCTTTGGTCCCTGAAATACGAAGTGCAACGGCTTGTTCTCCAATGGATCCAATCTCATGCGGAGCCGTGTTCTGCATTCACACAAATATATATATATATATATATATATATGTACACTTCCGGACATTGCAAT
The DNA here is from genome assembly GCA_035582765.1 of Acer negundo. NCBI lineage: Eukaryota > Viridiplantae > Streptophyta > Magnoliopsida > Sapindales > Sapindaceae > Acer > Acer negundo. The sequence goes on from CM069236.1 coordinate 24,696,162, forward strand.
TTAATAGATAAAGATGAGATTCAAACCTATTACATAAGTAAAATAGAATCTACTTAGAATGGATGTATAGATTAATATATGTTAAAAAGTACTATTTAAATTCATCAAATTTAAGAATAATTAAATTTACAAATGTTTTAAACGAATTTAGATCCTCTGCTGATCTGATCTTTTCCTAACCTCACATAATCTTATATCACATAAATATTACAATGAATGGGTTGTTAAGACGTGTTTGGTTTTCACAACCACTTTATCAATAATCAATTATATGCTTTAAAAAGATCAGATCAGCAGAGGATTCTAATCCATTTTAAACTCTTTAATATTCTACATTTAGCGGCTGTTTTTTTTTTTTTTTTTTTTTTTTTTTTTTTCTTTACTATAAAACTCATTGCTTTTTATATATTAAATTAAGATAAATCAGTTTGTTTGTTTTTCTGACTTATATCTTATTTTAGGGGTATCATCACTATAGTTTACCGTTAATTTTTTGGTCAAATAAACTAAAGTGATGTATTTTCAAAAAACAAGGGACTAAAGTAACTAATATTTCAAAGACGTTTAAATACGTGACAATTCATGAAAAAATAGGGATTTTAGTGATAATGCCCCCTTATTTTAAGATACATGTCTTTTAGAAAAAATAATTTATTTATTTTTTACTTTTATCTTATTAAAAAAGTGGTACAGTAGAGTTTTTTAAAAATAAATTTCCATAAATGTCATATAATAATTCTTACATTTACAATTTTATCCACACATAATAAAACTCTAAAAATCAATTTTCAAAAAATTCACAATTTTAAAGAAACCCTAACACAACCTAACCAATTCAAAGGGGCGATGGCAGCGCCGTCTCCGGGGACCGGAGGAAGCCGACCACCATCCCCCCATTCATTTTTTATTTTTTATTATCAATTTAAAAAATAAAAATTATCTTGTTACAAATATCAAAGGATATCGAAATGTTATAAATGGAAAAAGTTAAAAAATTTAAATTTCTAATTCAAAATGAAAAAATAAACATATCATAGTATTTAATTCGTAAGACTTATTTATATTTCTAACAAATTATAAAACTCTAGATGAAAAGACAAACATCCCCTTAGTTTGATACTTAATATCCATTCTCTATCGTCCGGTTTGAATTAAATGGTTACGATTTTCTTGATGTACAAATTAAACTTTAAAATACACTGCAAAATTTGAATTACAATTTTTAATTTTCTACATTTGATCTAGAAAAGCGTGAGCATGTTTTGGTTCCTACAGTACAGTGAATGTTTGTTTGGTGTTTTGTAATTTTGCAAGCAGCAATGGAATCTCTATGATAGGACCTGCACGAGTGGTTTGTCCTAATTAAATTAATTTTACTTAATTAAAAACATTAAAAGTTTCTGAAATTAGTAAATAAAATTAAAATTAAAAGACCCTTTATACGAGCTATCATGTACATATATTTCACCCTTCGGTACAATTAGAATTAGAAAAAATCATTTAAAAAAAAAAAAAGAATTAGAAAAAAATTGATCACCACGACATAAAAGTCTGAGCAACTTTAACTTGCCAAGAAAATTATGTGCCTAACAATTAACAACTTGTCTTTGTTCTTGAAACTATATAAGATAAATATATATATATATATATATATATATAATAAGTAGGTTTACCTCAAATTTCATGTTGATTGCCACAAAATAATTGGCATCCACAGTTACTGTTGCACTTTGATATGTCTTCAATGGCCTCCCATCTTTTCCGGCAACCGACGCCGTATCATTCCCAGTAATAATTGGCGGGTCACTTGAATTCCCTAAAAATGTAATAAAAGGCAACCTTCTAGGGACACTAATCTTTTCCCTACAATTTTTAATAAATCAAAACATTTCAATTTTAAATTTTAAAAATTGTAAATCTAATATGTATATATAATGCATATTTATCTAGTTAATAATTAACAGACCTATAAACACCTGGTTTGATCTCCAATATGACCCTCCTAGTGTTGTATGGTGGCTTGATGCTATTGAGAGCTTCAGTGATGGTCTTGAAATCACCAGTTCCATTTTGACAAACACTTACTCTAACTTTGTTCATCTCTGCATTCCTCAGCTTGTCATCCACAACTTTCACACCAGCTGATGCCGGCGGTGCTTGAGTACTGGTGGTGGATTCTGGCCCAAACATCATGATATTGGCCTTGTTTTGATGTTTTCGGACGTTCCACGAGACCCATTTTTGGAAGTCTGTCTCTCTGCTATTAGGGCTCCATGAAGAAGATTTGGCAGTGACAATATAATTAGACGAGGAGAGGAGGAAGACAAGGAGTGGGAAATAGTGGGATAATATTGAGGCCATGAGAATGTGTTTTTTATTATTATGGAGAATTTGCATGTGGAGGTTGTTTAAATATATAAGGAGCCAATGGAATTTCATGAAAAAGATACTACAAATTGCATTTACTATTTTGACCTTTCTATTCGATCTGCTCATCTAAAATAAATAAATTAAATTATGACATAACAATATATTGTAGATCAATTCAAGTGTGATTCTCATGACCCTTTTTATTATTTGATCAATGTTCATTACTTCATATATCAATGAAGGAAAATTATCATATGCAGATCGACTGTTTGAATATAATTTTTGTTCAGTTTCCTAATTTAGATAACTAATTTGTTGATATTGTGAACTGATATCTCGTGATCAAGTTCTACATCATGAACATGTAACCACGCGAGCACTTGAAAAAATGACTTGGGATGCTAAATTGAGTGAAACTACTAATTAAAGATAAAGAACGAAGAATAAAAAAGCATCATGAGTGAAAAACTTTGGGCATTTTGGGGAAGTGATCGATCAATCAATCATATATATATATATATGCATGGGACCCTCAGGCTTGAAATCTGAAATTGTTTAAAGGGAAGAAAGCATGAAAGATCCAATCTTGTAGTATAATGGTGGGGATGGGGATCGGAAGAGAAAAGAATGCGGACATAGCTGTATTCCAATATTATTTCAATTAAATTTTGTTGGACCAGTAGTAGATTAGCTTTCTCAGCCATTTTATCAAGCAAAGTAGCACAACTATATATATTATAGTGGCCTCCAGAGAGATTGGCGACAGACCCCAGTAGTACACTATCAAAACTGCTAGGAGTGGGGGCATGCAATATGAATTATAAGCACTTGTTCTTAGCAAACACCGGCACTACCTATGTACCAGTTGCCATGTACCAGTTGATGAACGTGGAAACGCAAGTCTAATAATCACCGACGTGATTAATAAAGTCTACTAGCAGAAAATAAGATGAGAAAAAAATAAACCAATCACATATGAACAATACTAGATATATGTGGAAACCCTAAATCAGGGAAAAAATCACGGACATTAGAACGACAAAGAAAAAATCCAATATGTAGTAAATTTCTACAACCACACACTTCAGGTTCTCTCTCTAAACCCTAAACCCCAAAAAACCGAGTTTTACCGAACCCACAAGCTCACAACTGAACTTACATCCTTACTCTCAATGCATAATGCTCATTGGGTCAAGCAAAGGAGCACAACTATATATATTATAGTGGCCTCCAGAGAGATTGGCGACAAACCACAGTAGTACACTACCAAAACTGCATTATGGAGTGGGGGCATGCAATATGAATTATAAGAACTTGTTATTAGAAAACACCGGCACTACCCATGTACCAGTTGTTGGGAAGAGTCGACGAATGCGGAATGACATGTCTAATAATCATACCATCATAACAAATAATGTCTACTAGTAGAAAAATAAGATGAGAAAAAAAATAAATTAAATCAATTACACATGAACACTAGATATATGTGGAGACCCTAAATCAGGGAAAAAAATCACGGGCCGTCAGGACAACAGAGAAAAGATCCAATATGTCACTACAAAAAATATGACTTTTTATAGCAGTGCAGTATAACATTCTTTTGAAAAATGCTATCAAATGTACCTATATTATTACATATTATAATAAAATGCTATATAAAGATGTTAACAGATAACACTTTAGTTTAAATAGCATTTTGATTTCAACAATATAGCACTTTTAATGTTATTAAACTATATAGCTCAAATGTTAATTAATTTGTTTTAAAAAATTTATTAGCATTTTAAATATGCTATGATATGTCATGAAATCATATAAGCTATTATATATAAATTTTAAATTTCAACCTATTATTATTATTATTATTATTATTATTATTATTCTTGTGCTTTAAATTTTTATTAACAAAAACACAATTTAACGTAAATAAAATATAAAATATCAATTTTTCTTTTTTAAAAAAGTTAAGTAATTTACAAAACTAATTATATAGCATTTAAAAATGTTATGATACATGTTAAAAATACCTCTAAAGATAAAGAGGGGAAATGAATTCTTGTCCCTCTATTTTATTTTATTTTTTTTTCAAAAATAAAGAGGGAAAACAAATTTATATCCTTTTTCATAATTTGAAACCCTAACTTCTAATTTATATTCTCTTCACATGTTATTAGAGTTGTTTTATTGACACCTAACTACCTACTCAAAATCCTACTTTTACCACAAAGCTCTCAAGTATCAATACATGTCTTCGTCTTCTATTTTCATTAAAAACTTCATATTTTTTTTGGTAAGTTGTTCTCTATTTCATTCATTTTTGAAAACCTAGGTTTAATTCTTGTTAATTATTTGATTAACTACAGATTTGCTTATTTGATATATATATATATATATATACTTTTTTTTAGTAAGAAAATCTAGTTATGAATCTACATGTAGAAGTATTATGTCTTCCATTGTGAATTTATATATCTTGGTAAGAGACTTTTTCTTTTTTTATATTATTTATTAGTTTCATTATTTGATTTTTTTTTCCCATATATCCTAGACTCATTTTTATTACAATCTCTATTTCATAATTGTAATGGCTATGTAAATTCATATATATTTATTCGTTTTTTTAATTAAATATAAATTTATTATATTGATGTCTTTCAGGTTATGAAGATGAATGTTTTTGTGTTTTATCAAAAGCATAAGATGAAGACTGGTGGAGCAATCATGTTGTTGTAATTAGCTAAAAAAAAAAAAATCATGTTCTTGTAATTTTATTTATTTATTTATTTTTATAAAACCAAATTCAAATTTTTGCTTATAAAAATTTCCTTGTAAGTTTGATATGTTTTGTAAATCACGTAATTATTTTGATTCATTAATAATATTTATATATTTTTTCCTTTAATGTTTTTATTATTTTTTTCTTTTTTGTTTTGTGAAAAATTAAACTTTTTAAATTAATAATTTTGTAAAAATTAAAAATATACCATTTTTATATTGGGTACAATTACAATAGCATTTTTAATAAGTTATAAACTTATAATAACTATAATAATAACATATTTTTTATTAATGATATAACACCACTTAAATGCTATAAAAGAATAATTATAGCATTAAAAAAAATTAAATTTATAACATGCAAATAATGCTATGAAAAAATAAAACTTTTAATCACACTGTCTGTCTTGGCATGTAACTGAATGCTATTGTTTTCTTTTGATGACATTTTTCTGCTGCTATTATATGTGATATTTGTTGTAGTGTGTAGTAAATTTGTACAACTACACACTCCAGGTTCTCTCTCTAAACCCCATACCCCAAACAACTGAGCTTATATCTTAGCTCTCAGTTCATAATGCTTATTGGGTCCAACACCCCCCCGAATATCCCCTTAGGTCTCCCCAAAATATTACCCACGAATCTCTAGCCTCAATTCCCATATATTTCTTAAAGGGGGTGTATTGGAATGTAATTTTAATATACAATTTTAGGGTGGCAGGATTTTATGAATTTTTAGGATTTTAAAGACTATTATGATTGTATGGACTAAACTTTCAGGATTTTGGATTTTTTAAAAAAAAGAGTCTTTGGACTTTATTTATATACTATTATGATTATCTAAACTTTATTTATAGACTATTAGGATTATCTAGATTTTATTTAAAGACTTTTTAGACTTTTTTTTTTTATAAAAAAAATATGGGCCCTATAAATTTTCTAGTTAACACACATACTCGAGTTGAGAAACACAAACTAGGTAGCTGGTCTGAGCTGAAAAAACCAAAACAATATGTACTTTTTTAGAACAGACATAAACATATAATGAAAATGTACATAAACAAATAACCATCAACACATTTGAAATTCTAAAAAACAAGCACAAGAATCATTTTATAGGTATCATATTGTTTAATATCTCTCAAACAACTAATTATTGAAAAAAAAGATTGCTAGAACTAGTAATCCTCCCATGACCTAATATCTCTCTCTCTCCACATAATCGGATTTCAGAAAAAGACAGAGAAAAAAAAAAAACTACCTAAAACAATTATACTTTGCAGATATGTAGCTATCTAGTAACGAATGACGATCTCTCTTGCTTATCATTTTTTTTCTTCTTCTAGAAATGCAATTACTTTTACACACCACATAATGATGAATCAAAACCCAATGATCGCCTTTTGATTTGGTTGAAAATCAAATTGAGGGGACGATTTCTTCGGGTCACATTTGAGTATTTGACAGATAATTTCCCTTTAAAGGCAGATTAAATTGCTAGGAAGCTTTTGTTCTTCCTATCCTGCATCACCTCTTAAATTGAGTTCATATAATCTAATAATATGACCTTCGTACATTTGAGTCACCTCTTTCTATATTTTCATATATAACCTTCGTATTTTTGTATTATGTTATCTACTCAAATGTATTGCAATATGACAAGATTATGTTTCTTTACAGCCTTGTTGCTATATTCTACAAAGTCTTGAGTGAGCGTGAAAAATCTGATGGGAAAGAGCAAGACAATTTTATGGTCTTGGTATTTATAGTTTTCACTAAAAAGTCTGGACAATTTATATTGTTATGAAATCCTATAAATCTTGATCTCAATCCAATACCACCAGACAATTTGCTGCTTCTTAAAAGTTTGGATCCAATACCATAAGATATTATGGACTTTTAAAAAAAATCTTAAAAGTCTAGATTCAATACTATAAGATATTATGAACTTTTTAAAAATATCTTAAAAGTCTGGATCTAATACCATAAGATATTATGGACTTTTTAAAACTATCTTAAAAGTTCTAATCGAATACCACTAGACTTTTTATCTAACTTATTAAAAAGTCTCAATCCAATACCAACTGACTTTTACTTCCCAAAATTATCTATTAAAATCTCAATCCAATACACTTCCCTTAGATCTCTCTCCAGATATTCTCATGGGGTCTCCTCCCCGATCAAACCCACTCTTTGATGTTACATGTGTTTCTTTTTTTGCTTCACACTCAATAAACATATATTACATGCATTTATACTAAAGTATTAGGGAAGTTTAAAACCAACAAGGAAACCTTCTCTTACATGCATAAATCTTCATGATCCACGCAAAGTCCTACTCCTTTACGCTCAAGACTTTCCTGTTCAGCACGAAGAGAAACTCCTTTCCTTTTCACAGAAGATTTCTTATTTCGCATGATTTCCCATTTCATCATTCACGCAACTTTCCTCATTACTACAGTCTGCAGCCCGCGCCCTGTACTGCGGAATACCTTATGAAAACGACCTCTCAGAATATTGTGATTTGCGTCTCTTGCCTCTACTATGCTCCACACTGCGCTGAACTCACTGGAATCGACTGCTCTATGTGCCATGGTCCAAGCACTTGATAGTGCCCATTTGTACACTCGGTATAGCCCCCATTTCTTATCAATTGTACTCGTTTTCGAGCGTATTTATATATTTAATGTTTTTGTGAGTGTTGTGTAGGTTATTTGCCATAAATAAGGTATTTGAGCTTAATTGATGAGTTTTGGAATTTAAAAGGGCTGAAATGGGAAAGACTTGTGCAGTACACCTATATTTCGGGGGCTATATCTCCCAGCTTAGATCGAACCAGATTTCGTGTACCTATTTTTGGAAAGCCCCAGCTGTCTACTTTCCAACAGTTTTTACGGATTGCTATTCCGATATTTCTAGAGAACGTTATGACCATTTTCGTAACGGTGCGCGATGCTGAAAAGCTGAAAACTGATGAAGAAAGGCATGACGCTACTCGACCAGCGCAAATCCGGCAGAATGTCGCCGCTGGTCATGCGCCTAACCACCAGCTCACCACCAGCGCAACGGTGCTTCAGCTCAGCTTTTTCTTGGTTTTTGTGCCCTAATTTCCACACCCTATATATATCTCACTTCCTATCTTTTCCCAACACCTCTTGCACAACTCCAAAACACTTCAAGAACACATTTTTACTCTTCAAATCCACCAAATCACGACATCCAACCCTCAATCCATCAACCAAACTTCAATTCCATTTCACCAAACACCAAATACCCAACTTTCCCACCATTATCCACCATCAAAACCCAACCTTGGAGTATAGAAGGAGACTAAAAGAGAAGAAGCAAGCCAAGCACACCAACATACCAAGAGAGGAGGAGAGCTTCACGTATAGTTTTCTCTACACTTTTCTCTCTTTATTTCATTTTTAATTTGTTATGGCTTGCATAAAAATCATATCTTTTGTTGCCATTTCTTGTAATATGAATTAAATCCATCTTGGCTAAGGCAAAGATGAAACCTTTTCCATGAATCATTAGTAAAGGCCATCACTTTATTACAAATGCTTGTGTTATGTATTTGTATTTCAATTTTTTAATGCTTCTAGGTGCTTAGCTAACACTTAGTTGATATTTGGTTGTTGTGTGAAGCACCGAGAGGAGAAGCACCGAGAGGAGAAGCACACAACGTGCTCGATGAAATGCCCGATACAAGTCTAGTAAGATAGAAATATGCGATGTTAGCTTGTAGGATTCCATTTGTGTGCCATTATGCTTAATGAATTTGTGTGTAGTTCGGATAACCATTGAGAAATAGGTTGTTGGTGTACATGAATATTGTTTTTATCACTTGAGAGAGATTAGAGACTAATTGAGGGCATACGAATCTACATATACACTTGCCTATTTTATTTCAATGATGTGCCTAAAATTGATGATAATTGGATAGGTGGATTCAAGGTCTTAGCCTCATTCACATATATTCACATCCAAGTGCTTGAGTTTGTTTGCTTATTTAGTTTCATTAATTGCATTTTAGTTGTATATTTAATTTAGTTAAATTTCAGTAGTGTAATCTAATCACTAAATCTTTGCTAGTCTAAATAGTAGTTAATCAATCAATTGTGGTAATTAATACCTCAATCCCCATGGAACGAATTCTATTCATCATTGTGCTACTCCTACGGCTCCGTACTATTACGGGTGCTTATTTAGGAGTGGTCAGCACCTTGGCTTGGCCACGGTCTACACTGCGGTTCTTCCCGAATTCCCTTTTTCCAATGAATCTTTAGGCTTCCAAATCTTCATTAAACAAGAATACCAACTTCTACACGTTACCCATGTTTTTAGGAAGTTTCATCTTTCACATCCGTTGAGTCCTGCATTTTGTTAACATTGGGTTCACTTGAGAACACAAACCAAAAACCTAACACCAGTGGTTCCTCTACTTCCTCAATCAAATATATCTCAACCATATATGCCAAGATTGTCCACAAACTAGCAGCCTATTGTTTTTATGTATCTGATTTTATACATTTCATTACTCATTTTATCTATAATCGGTGTTTAATGCAAGTTATCTTTGATGGAACTGTTCTTTGACTGACTTTAATTTAAAAATATATATATATATATATATATATCATTGGTGTTTCAATTCGTCTACTTTCCATCAATCGATACATCAGTTTAATAATTAGTTGATAAGAACATGGTTTCTTCGATTTAAATTTGTAGTACTTTAGCTTTAAAATGATGTTAAATAGTGCTTGGGTGGGAGATACTAATTAGAACTTGTGAATTACATGCATCTTCAAGATTTCAATAATTGGATTTGTCAAACACTATCATTTTTCATTTGTATTCAAAACTAATCTGGGGACTGGGGCAACTGAGGATGCAAGTTGCAAAAAATAAGACCATATATATATATATATATATATGATTAAAATAATAATAAATCTGGGTTTGTGTTTTTGTCAAACAAGTTATCCTTGAATAAGAAGACTTTTGTTCAAACTTTAATGTCTCTCAGAGAAAAGAAAAACAATCATGCCAACGTAAGCAGTGACAACATATTATATTTTTAATTTATAAAGTCCCCTAATTTTCCATCTACGCAACGATTCCACTAACTCGTTTACTCGTCTCTACTGTTGGCAAAATAAAACAATTAGACTTCTCCATTTTCCATTCTCCAATCTCAATTGGGCCTCTCATCTGCTCTGTATACTTTTTACCAAAACCCTTCAAGTAGAGTTGGAACTTAGACGACCCATGAACCTCTGACTGCTTCTAATTTTATATTTAATTAATATAATTTTATAATTAAATTTACTCTCTAATTATAATGGTCAAAACCACCATCCAAGTTTATTGGCACCGGGGTTCAAGGCGTATTATGTGTATTTTATAAGTATTCGTAAGAAATTTTTTAGGAATAGATATCTCACATTCTGAATAATGCATGTAATATTCTATCTTGATCTTAGTAGGTTCGGACTCTAACCCATTAATGTCATTTTCTATTTTTTTCTCAAAACACCCATCTCTGTATCTCCTTTTCAATCTCTTTGATCACCATTCACACCTCGGGTCCATTTTTGTTTTGATGCGTTTCTTTTCAATATAGAACAATTATTAATATTATTGATATTAATGAAGTGATTTGATTTAAAGAAATTTTATATCACATGTCAAATTGATGTCGATACATTTTGATTTTGAAATTATGTTCTGTATCTGAGTTGACTACTCAAATTATCTGTATTATTATCTAATTAGGGACTTGATAGAGTTTCAAGGGTTGCGGCCGTTAGTGCTTCAGTCGAGGAAACTATACCAACCGTTGAAATTATACGGCGGCTGCTGCTGCTGCTGCTGCTCCTGACACGTACTCTATAATTTCAATGCCTCTATCATGCTTACAACAATAATCCTGTGTTATTCTGTTAAATGATTTTTAAGCTTAAAAGATGATTACAGTTTTGCAAAAAATAAGAATCACTCAACAAATGTGAACAATATGTGTCTCCACTTACACATAAAAGACCAAATTAATTAATCTGGAATCCATTTAGAAAGAGAATCGTTTTAGTTAATTTCAATGTTGTAATAAGAACAGAACATGATGGAAAAACTAAATTTCTTGAAATAGAAAGATTTGAAGCATCATCCGAGTGAATATTCTGATGATTCAAATCTGTGTAATATTTCAAGACCATATCTCAGGAACATTTGGTAGAGATATTATGCAAATTTAGTACATACACTTTTTGGAATATATTTTTGCTACGTGGTGTACGCTTTGTACATACAAAAAAAAGTTGTCAATTTTTTGTTTTTGTTTTTTTTTTTTTTTTTTTTTTTTTTTTGTTTTTTTGTTTTTCTAGATTAGCTAGAGCACTAGTAGAAACTTTATAATAACTTGATGCGTCACGTAAGCGAAGTCGTCTTCTAAATATCATCACAAAGCAGCTGTTGTTGCAAGAACCATATATTCTCATCATTCCACATGTTGTCCAATGAATCTCCACCACCTAACCAATTCCATGAATCGTTAAAGTTATCCGGGTATAATCCTGACCCGGTTTGTGAATTGTCCATATTATTAGCACCACCACCACCATGCAGGTTGTAATTGTAACAATCAGTCAGGTCCGACCCGGGAGAGACTTGGGGGTCCAATGAGTCTGACGAAGCACCGGATAGCTCCGGCATGAAGTTCGGGTCGGACCCAGATTCAGTCATGCGGTTGTGGTGGTGATGATAAACTTGACTTGTACTGCTGGCTATGTCCGTATTATGGTTATTGCTTGAACTGTCAGTGTAGGAGTTGGTGGTGGAGACGGAGAGGGGCTGAACCGCGGAGGAATCAGGTGTGGCCCGGATCCGCTCAAGTAGGCGGGGAATCCAAACGTAACGCATGGCGTCTCTGAATTGCTTGCTGTTAACGTCACATTTGAGCTGCTTTGCCTGCTTTTGAACTCTTGTTCTCCAGTAGTTTTTTATCTCATTGTCTGTTCTTCCAGGCAAGTGCTGTGCTATTTTCGACCACCTTAATTCAAAATTTACGAAAATTTTAGATTACAAATTAAAGAAGAAATTAAAAAAAGAAAAAAAAAAGAAAAGAAAAGATTGATTTTATCAATTATAAAAATCAAGAAATTAAGTGATCATATAGAAACACACACCTATTGCCAAAGCGAGAATGGAGTTCAAGAATCGTTAATTGTTCTTGAAGAGAGATGTTTCCTCGGCGAACATCTGGTCGCAAGTAATTCAACCACCTCAACCTGCAGCTTTTGCCTGTTCGTTTCAATCCTGTATACATAAACATATAAAAGTGTTAATTAAACAAATTCAAACAATATCAAAATTGAAACCAAATTAAAACCAAGAATATATAAATATATGTATATATAATAATGATCACCTGCACAGCGAGCGACAGAGTTCCAGCGACCATCGCCATGAATGGCGACGTAATTCATAAGCAAGGAGTCTTCTTCGAGAGTCCAGGGACCTTTTCTTACATCAGTGATCATCATCTCATCATCACTTAGTTGTTGATTTGCAGACCCAAAACCTCTGACGTTAGCTTCCATTTTGTTTCAGAGAGAAGAAGATTTAATTAGCTTGGGAAATTTGGATTGGTATGGAAGATAGAGTGAATATCTGAATATGGTTTACTTGTAGATAACGAAGGGATTATATATATAGACAGACAGAGATTAGAATTGAAAAAAAAAATTAATTAATTAATTAAACAAAAAGTGGCATGTAGAAGAACGCGCCATACATGATTAAAATATTTACTACTCGTGATTACTGCTAGACTTAGCAAAAAAGTTATTTTATAACAGAATATTATGAGTTTTTTTTTTATCACAAGTTTGACTCGTTGACTTTTCTTTATTTGTTTGTACACGCACACTGCTAATACCGCAAAGACCACACAACTTGTGTTAGAAGACCGAGACTGATCTATGTGGAAAGCAAACCTAAGACGAGTTGTGTTTTTTTTTTTTTTTTTTTCCTAATGATTATCAATTTTTAATTTTTTGATTAATATATTTTAATGGGTTCTTTAATATGTTTTCCAGCATGTGAAAGATGATGAGATAAGGGCTAAAGAAGATTTTTTTAGATGTGACCGACCACTATTAAGTCATGTTTTTATTTTTATTTATTTTTATTTTTTTATTTTTATTTTTTATACTCTATATATTTTAGTGTTGTAAATCCTGGAATGTAATTAGTGATTTCTTTGAAATTTAAGTGATTGATTTGCTGATGTTTATGACAAGTTTAGTTGAATTGTTAAGACAAAAATTCATTTTTCTTGTGAAAATTATGATTCACTACGGGTTAGGTGAGCAAGTCGGTGTTTAGAATTTTGAGTGCATAAAAAGGGGCCAAGTCAAGTGGGTGTCTAATTAGATCGTGACTTGTGTAATTTGTGATCAGTGTTCAATAGCAAGATCAAGATTGTCCAAATATTCAGCAGCCCATGGTAATATTGATGGAATTCTGATACTATAACTCAATTTATTTAACGAATCAAATGGGGAGTGGTTGGTAGCTTTAAGGAAACCAACCCAAAAAAGTTTTAAGTTAATTAACTAATTTAGAATGGAAGAATATCGATAAGGAAACACAACACACAAAATGGGTTTTAACTCTATACTCTATACTGTACTAAGCAAATTAATCTATAAATAATTAACAGAGAAGCAGTCAATTTTGTTTTTTTAACTGTCCTATCTAGACTAGAATTTTATTTTATTTTTTAAAGCTTTTTGGCCATTAGTAGGATTTGAGCCCTAAACTCGTCTATCTACCAGTTGAGCTACACTCCTGGAGACAGAAACAATCAAATTAAAGGAGATAGAGTTGGCTTAATAATAAATCACTCGAACTCATATCAATAAGGTTATGGATTTAAGTTAGGAGTCAATATTGATACTCATAAAACTTATTAGTACACCCATATTTTATTAAAAAAATTAATTACAAAAATATCATAATAGAAATTTACCAATAAGGACAAGTTACTTTAATTAAAAATAAACTAAAAACTATATACATTCATTAATTACACCTATATCTTTAACTATATTTATTTATTAAAAAAAACTTACCTTTAATAAAAATAAAAATAAATAAATAAAAAACCTTAATTTTTATGATAAACCCTAATTAAACTCTAATTTTATTTCAAGTATTAAATTTTCTTATCATCACATGATTATCATATTTTATTATTATTATTATTTTTTTATGTATAGTTATACACTCTATCAAAAAAAAAAATTTTTTTTTTTAACTATAATTGTAAATATCAACAAGTTTTATTATTATTATTATTATTTTTAAGATAGTCATAGATATCAATAAGATTTTTTTTTTTTTAGATAGCTATATAAATAAGAGAATTCCAAATTAAAAATCTTTTGACCCTATATATATATTCCCTTTTTTAAGATGCCTACATTCGAGATATTTCCAAAAATAAATTAGACCACCATTAAAAAAAGATTTGATTCTAAAAATAATATGATTTTTTTTTTTTATAAATTTGGTGTGGTAATAATTTAAGAGTGTTTATAAATAATATGTATTAATTTATTTCAATGAGGGTACTATTGGCATTATAATGTTTGTTTATAGTAATACTTAATTTTTAAATTCTAGACATAAATATATTTATAAAAATGGGTGTACTAATAAGTTTTATGAATGTCAATAATCTTTAAGTTATGCTCTCATCTTCCATCACCAAATTATAATAGCTTTTTTTTTTTTATATATAAAAAAGGACAAACTAACCATAGTCTAATGTTATTCTAGAGTTCACGGGAATCCGCCTATAATCAAGCAAAATCGTAGAACTAATGAAAGAAATTATTCATTTGAAATGATTGGCTTTCAACATGTACTATGTTTGTATCTTTTGTTGATTTTTTTTCCTGATCCACTTAATCTCATAACACATAAATATTTCAATAAATGTACGGTTAAGATATAATTGGTCTCTACAACCACTCACATACTTTAAAAATGTCAGAAAAAAGATCGGATGAACAAAGAATTCGAATCCCAATTTTTAACATTACTTAAACAAAAGCTTTGTTTTAAGAAATAAAAAATAAAAAATAAAAATAAAAATCGTTTTGTTGAAAAATATGGGCGGCTACGTAATGTTATTATCATCAGCTGTCACGAACTAAAATATTTTTGGTTGGGTGCAAATTCAACATCTGATGACATAAATCTACTACTTCAACAGAGGGTCTAACTTTCATCTTCAGAGACTTGTGATTTAACCTCTACATTTACACAGTACACAGTACACAGTACACAGTTTCCGATCATCAATATCAAATTTCAGACTAACAAGAGTGCACGAGCAGAGCATGCGTTTTTTTCCACACAATAAATTCCTCAAAATATCTATCTATATTCTGCTCAAAACATAGCCTAAAAGAAAGATGATCATTAATTCGCTAGTGAAGCAAAAGCTCTTTAGCTTTTGGACAGTAATAGTATAGTCAATGTAGTCTGTCATCAAGAATAATTCTTCCGAAAATTTAATTGTTTACTCCCTAAAGTGAAACTCGATGGAACAATCGCCTGCAAAACCAGCACAAATTCTGTCTTGGAAACACATCCAACCTCTGCTTTTTCCACCACAATATATATATATATAAAAACTCCATTAACTAACTATGAGAATTTCCATGAAATTGACGTACGATTCAAGAATCAATCGCAAAGAAATTCTTATTCGTTCATCCAATTTGTTGAAAATATATTGGATAGACAACTCCAAGAATTAAGAGTAGCTTTCTAGGAGAAGCCACTCATCTGGTAAAATTTGAGTTGCATATTTAATCTTTTGTTCCTGTTCAGAGCAAAATAACAGTCTTCTCTAATAAATCATAATTTCATAAAAAGAGGGTAATTTTACACATATATATTTATACATATATTCTCTTCTCTTTGCTAGTTTCTTGGTCAGGAATATAAACAGGTATTGGTACTGGAATCATCCATATACTAATTTGACCATCGGACCAAATCTTTGAACATGTAAAGTAAGACCATTTTCTACTGTTAGTTCCTTTCTTTACAATCCAAATATTCTGGTCTTCTGGTCTTCTGGTCTTCTGGTCTTCGACGTTATCGCCTAAGACATGGTCCCAGATTTCAATTCATGCAAAGGAAGTAAAGAATCTCTCTTAATTGTTTACAAACTACAGTCTTCAGAGAACTTAAAGACCAAGTTGCATTTTTTTTGAAAAACATTTAACAGAATTGGCATAAAAGCTTGGAATAACTCTTCATTATTAATGAATAAAAACAAAACAATCTCTTCAAAAGGGTCTCTTTCTCTCTCATGATCAGATTGGCTCAGAGTTTCCATATAGATTGGTGAAGAGACGCTAACAAATAGATGCCATGTATTTTCCACAAGAAAGTGATTGAAAGAGCCAATCAAAGAGAACCTGGCACGGTACTTTATTATTGTAAGGCAAACAATTGACACAGGACACAGTATATCCCACCATTTCCCCAAGTTCATTCTCCGTATTGGCGTATTCAGTGGAGACATCAACCCCTACAGAGTTTAATGATTGCTAGACACTTCGCAAATCACAATTGGAGAGGTTGAAATCTACTTTTTTGGGGGCTAAGAAAATTAATTTGAATGTGTACTTTGCTGAAAAGAAAAGTGGAAGAGGAAAGAAAATTCTATTGTTGACTTGGAAGTTCCTACACAATTCATCTAAACTTTAACATTGATGTTGGTTTTAAAGAGCTATATATGGTGGGGCGTGGTATGTCAAATCCAATTGTAACTCGAAACGTGGACATCTACCAGAGTAGGATCTATTAAGGTCGATTTCTAAGGGTAGGAAGAAGGAGAAAAGGGATAGTCAAAATGAATCCAATGAAGAAGATAACAGATATGGAGAGTGATCTCAACAGTACAAAAATCTCTTGCTTAACCGCCCAGAATTGCGTTTTGTTGTATCAAACTTTGCCATTTGTAGCTGTCAAAGTCATTTTGTCAATCAAATGCATAAGAGAGTGACATCTATTCATATATCATTTCCAGGACAAGAAAAGTCACCTTATTTGGTTATCAATAATGCATCGTATCGTGTGCTATAATAGTTTACTCACACATTGCTCCAAATTGTGCTGCAGTATAATGGAGATGTTCTTGAACTAGTTAATAACTCTATTTTATTTTTTTATCAGTGTTTGGTACATGTTGGGATCAGCGAGTGTACCAGTAGCTTCCAATTGACTAGCAGTTTTGTAGTTAAATAAATAACAATAATAACAAGTTTAAAGTTTTCATTAAGGCCACGTTTGTTCAAAGATCCCAATAAGAAGGAAAGGAAACTTAATTTTTTATTTTTTATTAGGAATTAGGTTTCGGTTGGAAAGTGAACTTAAACCGTCTACTCTCAGACGACCTGTTGCACAACTATTTTTTCAGTTGATTCGGTAAGTATTTAAAATTAATATTAATTTTTCATCTATTTTAAATAAAGAAATGAAAGAAAAAAAGAAAATTGGAGACCAAATTTTGAGTTAATTGTCTATTAAATATATCTTTATACTATATATGAAGCAAGTCTCTGACATTGTTGTCATACCAACGATTTTAGTATGCAAGCCACTTTTGTATTGAAGATGCTCTTAATTTCCCCTCCGACCTAATAGTAATTTCATAATAAATTGATAATAAAAAGACATGTCTCACATGCAGAGCGAGCAAATAATACACACGGGAGTAATTCTAGCAAGTCCTATATATTTTTTCAAGGATTAATGTTAAAAACATTCTCTCGTCTTTGAACTATTATTGAATGTCTAAAAAAAAATGGTTTTATTTTAGAAACACCCTTTGTGTACTAACAAAAAATGCATTTATTTGGTAAAAGTCAGAGGGTATAATATTCGATTTATACAATTGAAACTTAAATATGGATATTTAAACAGTTTAACATCAAAACCAATCATTTGAACCATTGTCTGCTAATCCATCGGAGATGTTTCTGAAATAAAAACATATTTATCAAGACATTCAATAATAATTCGAAGGTGAGGTAAGGTCTTTAATATTAACCCTTTTTTCAATGTATCTTATGAATTTGGATCCTCTCCTTACCTCATTTTTTTCCTAACCTCATCTAATCTTATGACACATAAGTATTGCAATAAATATATGGTTAAGGTGTGATTGGTTTCCATAACCACTTTATCACCGACTAATCACATGCTTTAAAAAAGTCAAAAAAAAGATGAAATAAGGAGAGATCCAAATCTCTATCTTATTCCTATTGGGCTGTTCCTATAAATACCAAGAAAGATTGACATAGTCAAAAATACCACCTAAAATGATTTGATCGAAGGTAATCGGGTCAACCCGACCCAGGACATTGCTTTAAATGACGAAAACATAGATGACGAAGGTAGCGTGATATGGTGGCAGCTAAAGAGATGATGGTCAACGGAATGGTGGGCACAATGGACCTCAAAAGAAAAGATACAATCAAAATATCAAATGTTGTTTAAAGAGTTTGATTAAGAGATTAAGATTTTAATTAATAGGGGAATTTCTGGTATGTGAAAGCTCGACTAGAAGGAATAAAGCAAATTTTGTACACTAGTCTAGATTCACTGGCAGTGCCACCTATCTCTGTGAGAGCCAAGGCCCACCTTCAAAAGGGTATTATTCTCTTTATACCAATCAACCAATAATCCAATCTTAATATGCAAATTCACTAAAACGTTTAATTTTATTTTTTTTAATACTTTAGCTCGCAAAATCTAATTCATAATTAAATAAAAACACTCTAAAATGTGCTCTCTTTTTTATTCTTTATAGACTGTGATGCACGTTGTTAGTCATTAACACATGAGAGAATCAGGGATCGTTTGTTTTTTTGTCTGAAAACTGAATGGTTTTAGAAATTTTTTAAAGACTGAATAAGGACTAAAATCTAAACCTACATGACATGTTTACTTTCTGAATATACCGTCAACATATTTGTTTTTTAAGAACAAAATTATCTGAAAATAAGTAATTTTACATCTATACTCATAATGTAATTTAACATGCATATTCTTCTATGAACAAAGTTCTATTTAACAAAACAAAAAATTTATCAAAAAATATAATTTTGTATATTCTGCAAACAAAGTTCAAGTTCAATTTATTATATAAAAAAAAAAAATCAAGTTATTTTACATGTTGCCCATATTTATATTGTATATAATTGAGGAAACTATTTTTGGTTTTTGGTTTTTGGTTTTTTAGATCATATGCACCGGAAACTAAATAAAAAAAAAGTTATTGATTTTTTTTTTTGAAATATGTTCGTAAATTATATACACCTGTCTTTATGAGAAATGATTAGCATTTTTTTTCTTTTTAAAAACCCTTTAAAATAAAAAATATATATGTTAAAAGAAAATCTCTACACCATATCAAATTAGAATAAATTTAGAAATATATATTCTTTGAAATGATTGACTTGAAAGATAATTTTTTAATTGTAATCCATTGATTTAGAATTAGATTAAAAGTCAAGACTTCTTACTTTATTTTTTAAGTTGTTTTTTTGATATTTTTAAGTTGTTTGGCCACTTAAAAAAACAAACAAAACAACTTATTGTGTTTAAGTGGAAAAAAAAAAACAACCCTTTATCCTTATTAATTTTGTACTCAAATATATATAAAATAATTTGTATTGTAATTCATAATTTTGGAATTTGAAAAAAAAAAAAAAAAAACAGAGAGTCCATTATAAATTATTCTTTTGGAATTTATAAAATGGATTCCCAGTAAAAGGTGTTTTAATTTTTATTCTTTATTTTTTTTAGACTGTGATGTGATGCACAAGTAAATTTGTAAATTGTGCTTTCCTTAATAAAAAAAAAAAAAAATTGATTTAGATCACACAAAAAGAAGCTAACAAAAAATGGTTTTCAAATGAGGGTTTTTTCTTCTTAAAAAAATGAAATTTTTTTTTGTGTTGTAATAATGTGAAAATTAAGGGTTTTTTCTTCTTTAAAAAATTGAATTTTTTAATTTGTTGTAAAAAAAAAAAAAAAAAACAATGTCAAAATTAATGACCAACGGCTATAAAAAAATTAAAAACACATGTTATATAACTGCTTCTGAAATGTCAAATGCAACTAAATAAAAGAATAAAACCAACCCCGCCTTCTGTTTACACTCCATGTCAATTGAAAAGGCATGGGTGTGACCGGAATATTTTGCTTTTATTTACGTATAAAATGTTATTATTTTATATACTGTTTTTCTATTATCAGAAATATATCAGGACGAAGAATATGGACTAATGATTATGAAATTTTTTTAACAAATACTTTGAATAAAGGTATGTAAATCTAATGGTCATTATTCTTCGTCATGATATATTTGACGAACTGACAATAGGAAAATTGATTTAATATATATAGAGAAAAAGATTTTCATATGAGGATGTCCTGATATAACTTTATGAGGATATTGAATGTGAACTACTAATTTTACATACTTTGACTTGTAAAACTAGTGGTTCACATTCAATATCCTCATACTTCAGGACTTCCTCATGAGAACGGTGTATATATATATATATATATATATGGTTCTCTCATAAAGATCCTTTATTTTAATTTTGGTAAGAACCTTGATGAAATCACGTCGGTTTTGATCTAAATTTTTCTATGGATAATAAATTCAATGAAATCTATCTATCAATAAAATTTAAAAAATTTCTAAACACTACAATTATTTATCCTAATTTTGTTAAATATGAAGGCATTGAAAAATAGACGAAATATAGAAAAATTCAAGAAAAATAGTTGTAGTATTTGAAAAAATATCAAATTTTATTCATATGTAGATTTCATTTAACATATCATTCACAAAAAAACTCAAGATCAAAATTCATAAAAGAGATGTGATTACATCAAAGTCCTTACCGAAATTAAAATAAGGGATTCCTTATGAGAGATAAGAGAACCACTCTCATATATATATATATATATATATGTTTTCTATTATCATTTCGTCCTGATATAAAATATATCAGGAGGAAGAATGTGAACCATTAGATTTATATACTTTGACTCAAAATGTATACACTTGTTAAAACTTTTCCATAATCTATGATCCACATTCTTCGTCCTTGATATATTTTATATCAGGACGAACTGACGGTAGAAAGACTGTATGTATGTGTGTGAATATATATATATATATATATATATATATATATATCAAACGAGTCAATTAAAAAAAAAAAGGCTTTAAATGTCAAACCACAATGGTTTGGTATTTCTTGACTTTGCAAGTTAAGAAGCCGTATAAACATGAAAATAACTGTTTATGTCAACTAATCCAAATTAATTTTGATAAACCGGAGACCAAAGTTGAACCATTTAGAAACTTCGAGCAATGGCAATTCGGTAGAGGAAAAAATAGATCAAAGCGACTACAATTTGAAGGCCATTGTAGATTCAACTATGCTGGGCTTGCCTAAAAGCAGTAATAATAAAATACTAAAATAAAAGGAAAAAAATATATATATATATATGAGTGGACTGATATCAGTCAACTATCAGAAAACTAAAACATTTCATATATATAGAAGAAAAGAGTGGACCTCTACTTTCTAAGTTAAAATATTCCAAGCTATACCAGCAACTCCACTACCCAATTCAAGCATAACCAAAGTCATAAACCTCTTTGGCTGATTTGCTTATAAGTTATTATACAGTCAAATTAGAAGTTTCTAACCCAAATGTCAAACCTCTCTTAGATAGTTCTACAGTCACCAAATGAGAAGTAAACACCATGTTAATAGAATAAATTAAATCCTCCGTCCAAACAAAGAAATTAAAGGTGGAATATTAAACACAAAAGCTCTATCAGTTGCTATTGAAGAATCTAAAGTGCGATGGCTGCTGACTACTGTGTGTTTCACGGTCAAAACTATTCAAGCTAAAGCTTAAAGTAACATTTGAAAACATTTAACGAATTAATGTCCATCCCCTTTCCTAAAATATTTGCTATGATCGTTAATTGACTTTGGTTAAATCTAACTAATGTTCATCACCCTTTTTAAAACATTTGAAAACATTAACAAAAGCTATAAGTACATTTGCTAGCACAATATTGAGATTTGTCACGCAATGCAATTTTCTGATAATCAGGAATAAATTTCAAGCTACATTACATGATTTATTAAACAAAAGATGCCCATGTATATTTTATCCTCTTCCTATTCAATTAACAAGTCAGTAAATTACCTGAGTTTCTTATGCAGGAAGGACCAGTAATTCATTGCAGACTGCAATCAAAGGAATGTCAACTTTATTTCTGTATCCAAAAAGTTAAAAAGTTAAAATCAAGAGAATGTGCACAGGCAGCACAATATTATCACACTAAAAAAGTTAACCCAACTACCCAAGGAATATCAACTTATTGACAACTGACAAGAATTCCAAAAAGAAGAATTAGAATTTACATTTTGCTTTCCATTTTCCAGGGGGTGGAATTATTCATTTCTTCTCCAGATACGTTTTAAAGGATCACTTTGAAAGCCCGAAGTAGTGAGCACTGTACTGCCATGGAAGCCTATGGAAAGTAGGCAGCGAAGTTTTCAACTCGAAACAATTTGTTGAGCAAAATAATCATAACTGGGTAATTTTTGAATGGTCAGACAAGTTATACCACACTAAAGGATGATTGTATTGTAGATGAGAAACGAGAAGCAATATTATGCTTCTTGGCATCTGGAAAGGTACAAAGTAGAAAGCACTATTGATGATTATAAGAGTCATATTTCAGGAATATTGATTTCTAAAGTCTAAGATGAAATTAGTGAGCTTTCATGACAATAAGAATTTGAAATCTGTCCATTAATGCTCACTAGGTAAATGGCAACAGAAGCCGAAACTCAGAATACAATGGCCAGCTCCAGAACAGGACTGGACTTGAAAGGACTAAACAGTAACCACCTAAGGAAGCCACCAAACTAGCCGAGGCCATAGTGTCGTGACTGACAGCATAATCTACCATTTACCATTCTTACAAAATTTCTTCAAACCATACTTTAGGTTGTCCATCCATATGAGCATGAAATACAAAACCATTGAAATTGCTACTCCTAGAAGATTTAAAGATACAGAATTCATACCCTTGTGAAAATGTTGTGAAGTCCACAAATGTTTGCAATGCTGAGGCTCAAACAAACTCCAAGAACTTGGGAGATAATCAAGCTCAAATCTTATCAGTAATCACTGAAAATATTCCAAGGACAAGCCAGGCAGCTGCCTGTACAATGATAACAAATGCTCAAATGGTTAAATAGATGAGCATAGTTTATTGGGTACGCAAACCAGAATTTACCAGATATTTATGTAATTTCTAAACTACACAAACCTTGTTTAAAAGTTATTATCCCACAAAACCAGACTGCAATATAAATAGCATAGAACCATGTTATAGAGTTCCATAAATTCAGGCCATAACATCAGCAAACCCTTTAAATGTAAGTCCAAATGGAGCCTGTTAGTATGCTTTTCACCAGGCAGACATAACTCAATACTTAAACCTCGATCCCCAAAATTCACAATCACATTGTCAATAGAAATCTCATGTTCTGTTCTAATTGACTCAACCTAAGACTCACTGAAACTGTTGGCATTGATTTTATTTTTCTCCCTAAGCTCAAATTGTTAATGCTATTCTCTTGTCCTTGTCCTGGTTTCAGCTAGTTCAAATCGACAGACAGCTGCACTTGCCTAGCCACTTGTATACCTCAATGTATCAATGTTTACTTACATTAAGGTACTATGTCTACCAAAAAGGCCAAAAATTTCTTCTTGTTCATCTTAGCAATGAGTGTATCCTACAACAATAATGAAATTCTCAAACAATATGCTTGTTTACCTAATTTTACATCACCCAAGCCTAATATCCGGCCATTTTCATTCTTGACAACCCAAAAGTCAAGTTAAGCAAGAATAACAGCAACAGTGAAGTTTGAAAGCAAGTTACATTGTGTCACAATGCACTTAATTTAATGGGAGGCCTCCCTTAAATCCCTAAGAAATGCCAAGATTGTACTTATACGAAATTAGTCTTAAACGGCTTTCATTAGAGAAACATAGACTATATCAGAAGCATCTCAGAAAGTCAAATTAGACACATAATCAGAGCAACATACCAGTTATATATATATTATTGAAAGTTAGTTATTGCAGGGCAGAACAGAACAGAACACCATTATTAATTAGAAAAGCTCTCAAGAGTAATTTTAGGGTATTTTACATATGTTACTTCAGTCATTGAAATAACAATCAACAATACAGATTATCATCTAAAATCACATAATTTTTTTTTAAATGAAGATCACCAGATCCATTATCTAGAGACAGATTTAAAATAAATACGAGCTCAATTACACGACAATGCCAGAGATCAGTCTAATAACACATGACTATGATTGGTAATCAGTCTAAAAACCTAATATCTGATTAGAAAACGATAGAGAGAAAGAGAATATAGATTATCTACCTGTTACAGATCCATTTCATGAATTCAGTATGCGAAATGGCTATGTTGGAGAGATTTGAAAAGAATTGCCTTCTTCACTATTTCCCGCGTCTTTTCATTACAGGTTCACTTGTAATGTCGACGTGCCGCCGTCTACTGTTTATTATTCACAAACCACAAGCACATATAATAGAAACTTTGGGCCTTTTCAGTATGGGCTTCTTTTAAATGTTCTCCTCTCTTCGCTTGTGGCCTTTTCTTATGTCATACGCATGTTGAGGCCGTTTTTGTCTTTTGGGTCCAGAACCCAAATAAGAAAATACCCTCTTTTTATTTATTTATTTATTATTTATTTATATTTATTTTTCAGTAATATAATAATTCAATAATGCTACACATCTCATCTACAATCCCACTATTTTCATATCAACACATGTGGCAGTTAAGTTTTCATTTTATGAGTAGATATACATTAATTGTTATGTAGATACATGAGTAAGTGAGATAAATTACCATTAATGTGTGTCTACTCATCAAGTGACACATTAGCTGCCATATGTATTGGGATGAAAATAGTGAGATTGTAGGTGATGTGTTTAGCATTACTCTAATAATTATTACAATATGACTGTCGGTACCTGTCGAGATCAAACAATACATGCGTATATACAGTCCGGATCACATAATTAGAGATCTTACAAATCGGGGGAGAAAACCTTCACAAATACTTTAAAAATGTGCATGATGAGATTTGAACTTCTCACCACTAATATAGAAAAAAGGTATACTACTGTCTATACTAATAGGTGATGTGCATTAAGAAAATACTATTTATATCAATATTTGCACTAATAGTTGGATTTTCATTTTTTATCTATAATTTTCAGTTATGACAAATCTGTCACGTTACGAATGAATGATGCTATGTTCAACAGTACACTAATGATTATTATTAAGCGGAAGATTGTTTTGCTTTGATGATACAAGGTAATTAAATAACAAGAGAAGTCTATCTTAATTTGCCTTATTTCAATTCAACTAAACAATTCCACAAAAAACAAAAATTAAATAAAGTAATGCACAAGCTTTGGTCAAAAGTGGAAAGAATGAGATAACCTTGCTCTTTAGTTTAATTTTTTTCTTTTCTTTTTTATTTTTTTTATTTTTTATTTTTTAAATACGGTCATTCAATATGGCATTAGAGAACGTAATTAGTGGAGGTCCTCAACTAAATGGTAAAAGAAATCATCCCCGCTCGATGATTCAAAGACATTATTCGAGCAGAATAAAAATCATCTTTAAAGATTGCATTTGGATGGAATTTTCCTATTAAAGCTCTTTTCGTTGGAAGATTTACTATGTGGAAGACGGAACCACGTGGCAAACTGGGCCAATGATCTAGGTGGGCTGGAATCCATGTTGAGTATCTGGAACATATAGGAATTTTCTATACCATTCTAAGTTAAAGATTAAACTTGCTAAAACTCTCAAGTATTTTCTAGAATGTTGGTTCTATTGTCATCCAAAAAATATCTTAATGCACTGATATTTTAATGAAACATTTTCATTTTTATAATATTCTTAGATTTAATTACTTAAAATACATAACTTTACAATTAGAAATTAAATTAAATTCCTACACTTATAAGTTGAATATCTAATCAAAATAAACTCTAATAATATATACTTAATTAGACCCAACATCAATAAGGATATATATATATATATATTCACATATAGCTAATGAATGGAAGAACAAATGGTTGATATCATGGATTCCAAATGTATTTATGTATGTTTACTTTCATTTTTATTATTGTTTTGTCATTTGTGATTGAATAAAAAATTGTTTCTGCTGTAGTCTTATAGAACTTTTTTAAAAAAACAGTTGTAGAAGTTGATTAAGTCTATACGGTTCTCGAACACATCTTACTCATCCACTTAACTTTAATTCAACTATAAATTCTTATTAATTTAATTGGTTTGTAAACCAAAAAATTTGGTGGATGAATTTTAAAATATATATATATATTTTTTAAATGAAAAAAATTGATTTGTTTGGTAATTGAAAAAATAGTTTTTTATTTTTATTTTTTTTTAGACTAAAGATGTTGCATATTTTTTTTTTGTTTAATAATTATTGTTGTTGTTTTCTATGACGATGATGAAGGTGTGTAAACTATTATGATTTCATGGGTTTTTTTTTTTTAATTTTTTTTTTCATAGATAATTCAATACATTGATTCTGCAAGTAACGACGAAAAAAAATAATAATTAGTTTTATATTTGAATTTGTATTTTAATTTTACCTAAGTAAAATCTTAGTTGTAGAATTTTATTTGAATATGATATATTTTTTTATCTGTAAATTTTATAATATTTGTTAAAAGAAATGAAGAAACCATACATAGGTTTTTTTTTTTTGAAAGAAGAAACTGTATGTTTAAGAATTTTTTTTTAATTTTTTATGGTCGTGGAAGATGAGAAAAAATATATATTTAAAAAAATATATATATATAGTTTTGATATTTTAAAAGGTGTACGTAATAAAATTAATAACTTTAATTTTTAATATGAGTATAGGAAAAAAAAAAAAATGGATGTAAGAAGATATTATAATTTAGCCACTCATTCGAGAATCTTATGTTGATTATCTGATGATTTTTCTACCATCTACAGGATATTCTTGTAATTACAATATTATCTAAACGATTTTACAATTGTGACTCTACTGTTTGATTATTTTCTGGTCACAAATTTTATTTATTGTTAATTAATTACGGACCTACATCACATAAATTCATCAAATGCATATATCCTAACACATTTGAGCGACAAGTTGCAACTACCACCAAAATCTTTACATATTTCTAGTCTCTTCCATGATAGTTCCATTGCAACTGTTTTGGTAGGTCCCTTGGGAAACCTTCTACGAGGCCCTTGACTGCACCGTTGGATTATAACGCGTAGACACGTGTACGGCTGATACTCCAATTCCTAGTAGAATACATTTTCGTTCCCAGCTAGCGCCTATTTATAAACCCCCCACACACAATCACAACTGCAGAAAGAAAGAGAACAAAACAGAACCAAAAAAGCTCAAGCTTCCTTCTCTCCACCTCTCTCTCGCTCTCTTTTCAAATGGCTCCTCATGAACTTGTTCAAACCTCCGTGAAACCAACCGGAATTGTTACAAAACCGGCGACTACCGTACCTAGCAGGGCATACGTTTCATTTCTTGCAGGCAATGGAGACTACGTGAAAGGCGTTGTCGGGTTAGCCAAAGGGTTGAGAAAAGTAAAATCCCAGTACCCATTAGTTGTGGCGGTTTTGCCCGACGTACCGGAGGAGCACCGCAAGATCTTGGAGTCACAGGGTTGTATTGTAAAGGAAATCGAACCCGTTTACCCTCCCGAAAACCAGACTCAGTTCGCTATGCCCCACTACGTCATCAACTACTCCAAACTCCGTATTTGGGAGGTACGAACGTGTACGCGTGTCGTTGTTTTACAACTTACACGTAGATCTTGTATTATTAATCAACTCGTGTTGTTCTTTTATGCAGTTTGAGGAGTACAGTAAGATGATATATTTAGACGGAGATATACTGGTGTATGACAACATCGATCACTTATTTGATTTGCCTGATGGTCATTTATACGCTGTGATGGATTGTTTCTGCGAGAAAACATGGAGCCACACCTCACAGTACAAGATCGGTTACTGCCAACAGTGCCCTGACAAGGTTACGTGGCCTGTTGAATTGGGTCAACCACCTGCACTCTACTTCAACGCTGGCATGCTCGTGTTCGAGCCTAGTCTATCTACCTATCAACATCTTTTGAAGACTCTAAAAATTACTCCTCCCACCCCATTTGCAGAACAGGTATATCCGTATATATGTTTATAATTTGCATTGTTTGTTTCGATTTATGGTGTTTATTTTGATTTGTGTTGTGCAGGACTTCTTGAACATGTATTTCAAGGACATTTACAAGCCAATTCCTTTGGTTTACAATCTTGTTCTTGCCATGTTATGGCGTCACCCAGAGAATGTAGAGCTTGAGAAAGTGAAGGTTGCTCACTACTGTGCAGCGGTAAGTAATAACTAATAAATCAACTCTTAACGTTTTGTATGTGAATATTTATTCTCTCTTTCTATATATCTTATATATTTGGCACTGATTATGATTCCTATGATTAATTACCAAATAAAAAGGGATCAAAGCCATGGAGGTACACAGGCAAAGAAGAGAATATGCAGAGAGAAGACATTAAGATGTTGATCCAGAAATGGTGGGACATTTACAATGACGAGTCATTGGATTATAAGCAACCAACAGTGGCTACTGAGGCCGGGGCAGAGCCAGTGAAGTTGCAGCCATTAATCATAGACGCTCTCTCTAACGCTGGTGAAATTCAGTATGTGACCGCACCATTAGCTGCTTAAGCAGAAGAGTACGTACATCATCTTCACAACTGAATGTAGATTGATGTACAAGTAAAAGAGTCAAATTAAAGGGGCAGACTTGAGATTTCCTTTTTTTTAAAAAAAAACATATAGAAAAAGAGCTTGTAATAGGGAAATGTAAGCTGTATTTTATTTTTATTTTTTCTCTGTTGTTTTTGTGGCTTTTTTCTTTGCTTGAAGATAAAGTCTGGTCCAAACCTACTGTGATGTACTTAAAGAGAGTCGTTTCATGGAATCTGCACCTACCATTGTAATCTTCTCGATCAGTGGTGAAATGAACATACTTTTTATAACCTAAATTACCTTATTAAAGTAACTCTTTAATTATAGCGTTTCCTTCACTGATATAGTGAAGGAAGAAGGAAGAAGACATGATTTAATTTAAATTTTTTATTTAAGGATCAATTGTGGTTATGTTTTTGATGAATAAGTGTTGTATTGCTTTTTTTTTTTTTTTTTCTCCCATTTACTTCATATAAAAAGGACACATTTATTTTAAGTGTTGGTTAAGGGAAAAAAACTTGTATGACACCTAATGATGCATGTATGGTGTATCCCCCACCAAGATCACAGTTTAGTAATTAATAAGTTGAATACCAATTATCCAGAAGTTATTCTAAATTAATATACTTGGTATAAACATGCAATAATAGAATTCCTCTTACCAAAAAAAAAGGAGCATTTAATTTATATAGAAAAAATTTCATTTGAGAAGTTCTTCAAGAGTCATCCCACGGTTTTTGATGTATATATGTTTTTGTTATTGTTTTTATTATGCTTGTCGTGTCACAGATTGAAACTTAAACATGAGCCGTTACATTTTCGGGTTACCCAATAAGACTTGTTTAACCCGTTAATTATATTAATCTATTTACCTATTTACATAATAAAGTTTTTTATTTTTTTTATTTTTAAAAATAGTACTTAAATTCTGAGCTTTTTTAGAAGGTGAGGACTCGAACCACAACCTGTTATTGTCGGTGTGGGAAGTATACATATTTGAGGTTTGTTTGTTAAAGCAATTTAAATTGTAAGGGTTTCTCCGCTAAAATTCAAAATTACCCTTTAAAATTTAAAGATGGGTCAAAACTATTAAATTTTATCATCTCTAAATTTTAAATACTATTTATTTTAGCAACTTAAATGTAAAAATAGTTATATATCTCTATAATTGTAAATTTTATATTTATCTTTGATATTTAATCTTGTTAAATAGATTAACGGGTTAGGAGGGGTTCAACCCAAACATGAACCATTTATTTAATGGGTTTAACGTGTTAACCTTTTAGTGACCCGATTGAATCCAATAAGATCTAATCCAAACCCATAAATATCATATTGTGTCAACAATTGCCACCTGTAATTTATATATATATATATATATATATATGAACCGTCAAGCCTTTGTTTGTTTGAACTCTTAAAATTGTAAAATAAAGTCCAACTCCACAAACCGATTGATTTGTTATATATAAAGTTATTTTTGAGCTTAAAAACGAACTAATTAACAAACTCAAACCTACCACAATGTTACTGATTTGTTTTAATAAAGGCCAAAGAATTCCCCATTAAAATCTTTATTTTCGTTATCGTAATCGTTTATATATATTCTACCAATTAATCTTACTTCCTCAGTTCCTCATTAAAATTTCCTTGAAATTTTTTTTTATAAAAAAAATGGCCCCTTGTAACAATTTTTTAACCAATCTTTTTCTTATTTACAATGCCATGTCTCTCTTCATTATTCATTCTTCAGCAGATGAAAACTTGATCAAAAACATCTGTATACAAACAAGCGACTATCAGTACTGCACCAATCTTTACTTCAGCGACAATCGCTCGTACAGGGTTGGCGTGCAAGGCCTTGCTCTGATCGCAATTCAAGCGACCATCAACAAAGCGCAGGATACTATCTATAGTCGATTTCCCGAATTGTCCAAAAAGATAACCGATCTTGTTGGAAAGCAACGTCTTGGCGTTTGCAAGACTGATTACACTAACTCTGAGAACAATTTTAATGGTGCATTTCAATCTACTAGTAAAAGTGATTACTGGAAAGCCATAGATTGGATTAGAAAAGGAGCTAATGATGTCATTGATTGTCAAGATATTTATAAGAGGGAAAATCCGATTGCCGACTCACCCATATCGGATGTAAACAACGAAATAGCGCTCAAGTTGTCCGGAATTATATTGGGTTGCATTGATAATCTTCTAAGGAGATCATGAAAATATTTATAGCTAGTATGGAAATTATATATATAGATGACATGAGTGGTGTCCATACTCCATTCATGACCCGTCTTCTTATTATTGAAAGGTTATAGAAGGAGGCCTTATATGATATTGTCATATTGTATATGTGATATTTGAGAATAAAAGAGAATATTTACTTTTCTATATGATTGTCTCTTTAATTTTTCTACTTGATTAGTTTATTCTTCCATTGTGTTGTTGTTATGGAAATCTACTTTTTTTTTTTTTTTGAAATACAAAGTTGGGATATTTTAAGAGGGAAATACGACTTTAAACTCACAATCTTAATGCGTGAGTGTAATGGATTTACTTATTTACAATTAAACTACCGTGACATTTGTCGGAATCGACTCAAAACTAAGACATTGTCAGATTAAATAAGCATCATTTAGTACCGCAAAACAACATTTAGCGGTGGGGAAATCAATTGAGTTTTGATCACTTCAGTTTAATTTAGTACAAGCAATATATCACTTTATTATAAGAAATTTAGCTTTGATATCATGGTCCTAATAACGTACAAGCAATTCCAAGATCAATTAATTAATTATATTGTCCTGAAGGCTGAAGGTCTTAATTGATAGATTAAGCTAAATTTTGTTTCACAATAAAGTGTTTACATGGTTTTTATTTAAACTGGTTACAAATTATATACATAAAAAAAATAACACTCTTTATAAATTAAAGGTTGATTTAATTTTTTTTTTTTTTTTTTTTTTGTTGGGATAAGGTTGATTTTGTACTAATATTTGGCGATTTTCACTTGGGAGCAGATATTGCGCCCACCAAAAGAAATTATTTGTAAACCCATTTTTTATAGGCAAATTACATAAAATTACCCAGGTTATATACATAATTGCATTAAAACAAGTAAAAAAATTACAATAATTAACACTAATTTACCTTGGACACGTTAACCAACGGTTGACTAACCATTGACAATAGTTAGTTTAGTCACTAATTAGTGAAAGGTAATTTAGTATTTTTTCGTTTTACTAAATAAATGAACAAAAAGTGGAAAAAAAAGTGTCCAATAACGTATCGTAACATCAGCCATAACAATTTATTAATTAAATATAATATTAATAAAAAAAATCTACTTCATCCTCTCCTTTAATTTTTAGAGACCAAATTGCAACCCAATGCAAAGTAAATCACAACCTAAAATAATTCTGCTTTTTTCTTCTCCACCCTTTGTCTTCTTCTTTTCCACCCTTCATCTTCTTTACTATATAACAATCTCATCCAAAAACACAAACAATAAAAATTATTTAAAAAATTTAGAGAAAAAATAAATATAATAGAGATTCTCCATGGAGGAGATGTGGGTCTAGATCATTTCCATTTTTGTACGAAATCTAGAACAAAGATGTTCATTAATGAAGAATTGGGATCTCCTCCATTTTTGAAGAAGATCTAGAACCAAAATCTCCATTAGTGGAGATATGTCATCTCCATCAATGGTGATTTTATATTTCCTCTAATGGAGATCGAGTTCTTCTCCATTTGATCTCAATGGAGATCTGGAGAGATAATTTTATATTTATATATATTTTTTTATGCTCTTGTAATAGTTTTTTGATTTTATTTAATTATTTGATTTTTATATCTCTTTTTTCAAAATTTTCTATTTTTTTTTTTACAGTTATTTGATTTTTTTTTTTTTTTTTATAAATACATATATATTTTTATTTTTAATTCATTAATTTATTTAATATAATATTTCGAAATACTAGAACAAAGGCAAAACAGACACCGTCTATTTTCCATGAATGACTAATGGTTAGTTAATGGGTCAATGGGAGTTTAGTGTCATTACAATTATTTTTTTTACCATTTTTAGTGTAATTATTCATATAACGATTGTTCTCCTTTATATCCGTTTTGTATTTCTTTCCTTGTGTTTTTGTCTCATCTTAGATGTGTACTTTCATTCATTAGGGAGTTAATGTAAACCTAGCATTGTTGCCTCTTTAATTAAATATGTTTGTTGACGGTTGAGTGGTCATTTGAAGTGCTTAATGCTTTTGAGTGATTAGCCACCACTTGAATGAACTTTGGTTGTTGTGTGACGAACCGAGAGGTGAAGCACGCAACGTGCATGAGTAGATTGGTCACTACATGCAGGGTAAGGTAGAGATACGCGAAGCTTTTGCATGTATAGTCGATATATGTGTCTCATAGTGCTTATCGAACTCGTGTGCAGTTCAGGTAGCCATCCGTTGATAGGTTGCTGGTGCATGTGTGTATAGCCTTTGTTGCTCGACAGAGAATATTGGCAAGGATTAAGTGAACATGATTTTTAACATTGATAGCTATAGTTGAGTCATCTTCTTAGTGTAACCATATATCCTACATCTCTCACATCCATTCTATCTTTGTTAATACATTTGTATATAAGTTACATTTTCTTGCAATATTTATATTTACTGCACACAATAACACACATGCCTATTTCCGTGTTTAGCTAAACTAGTGTATGTTGGTGGATTCCACTTCCCTACGGAACGATACCCTCATTTGTTGCTGCGCTAGTCTCTATGACTCGTGAGCTAGCAAGGTCGAACTTAATTGTTCATCTTTTGATCGACACTGTAATTACATGTCATCGGTGCCAATATCACCACTCAATAAATCATCGGTGCCAATATCACCACTCAATAAAAAAAAATTTCTCGCACTACCATTTCGCTTCCCTCTCTTATTTATTTATTACAATGTAATAAGTTTTCATATAATGCCATATAAAGGCCGATAATTAATTTTACTTTTCTTTTTTTAGTAAATTTCCACAAGGTTAAATTGTCATTAAATATAAAATTATAAATTGGTTTTAAAAATTAATTGATAGTTTACAATA
The DNA here is from genome assembly GCA_035582765.1 of Acer negundo. Lineage (NCBI taxonomy): Eukaryota > Viridiplantae > Streptophyta > Magnoliopsida > Sapindales > Sapindaceae > Acer > Acer negundo. Next base: position 24,730,494 of record CM069236.1, read on the forward strand.
AATAGTTCACTGATTAAAGTTTGCAATAATTTTATCACCGGAATTTTTAAAATTCACGTATTTTGTGCTTTGTGGACGTAAATTCTTTATGCTAATTGTTTAATACAATGTAATGACTCATAATTGACATCCAATAAGAGAAATTAGATATGGATTTCCGCACCAAAGAAATCCACCATCATAATCAAATTTGTTTCAATGTGTTAGGACATATACCTTTGAGCTTGGTGCTATTGATACACCCACTATTGAATTATTTATACCCTATTTTTTAAATTATTTAGTATTCTTTTTTTCCTTTATCAAATTACTTAAAGAGATATATAATTTTTATTAAAAAAATCTTATACAAAGTAAAACTAATAAAACCCCACTTTTCTTATTTCAAAACCCTAATAACAAAAGCATTAATGACAGAGATTATTTCAATGTTTACTATTTTTTCTTTTTACACTTATATTCTAAAGACACTCCATTTTCAAAATTTAAATTTTAAAAAAATTCTAAAGACACTTCATTTTGTTCCAAGATTATCCTCTTTTTATCTTTTGACACTCCTATTATATATATATATAAAAAAAAAATTATCTCTCATAAATAATTAAATTAAATATTAAATATTAAACAATTTCTCCTAAATTTTTACTTACCATGTTAAACTATCTTTTCTCCAATACATATCTATAATTTTATATCTCTATTCTTTCTCAAGTACAACTAACAGTTAAGAAAAAAAAAAAAAACTTACGAATACGCTTGATTTTTAGGAACCGTATATATGTGTATATATATATATATAAATAAAAAAACTCAAAAAACAAGTATTTAAAAAAAAATCAAAATATGAAAATACTTTTTATTACTTTTGTAGGTATGTGATTTTCTAGATAACTTTAATTCTTTCATTAGTCTTAGAAATTATGAATTTAATTGAATCTAGTTACAACAAATAAAGTTTTCATATATCTTTTTTTTTTTTTTTTTGAAAATTAACTTTTTAATATATATATATATATATATATTATTTATAAGTTTTTTTTTCTTTAACTATTAATCAGAAATTGATCGAGAAAGTAATTAGGAGAGTGTTTAATATGGTAATAACATATTTATGATGGAGAGTTTAATAGGTAATATTTAATTTAATGATTTATGAGAGAGAATTTCTTTTCTTTTTTTTAATAATTTAATTGGTTTGGAAAATCTTTAGAATTTTTTTGTCTGTATTTTTAATTTAGGTTAAAAATTTTCTATAAAAAAAAAAAAATCAAGTTAAAATTGTCATTAATAAAAAAATTTAAATTGGAGTGTAAATAAATAATTTGTGGATTGTAAGGATAAGCTCTTTTTTTTGTTATATTTTCTTTCAGATCTCGATCTCATGTTTCTTATATTTAGTATTTATTGATCTACAACTATTTTTGTTTATATTTTCTTTCAGATCTCGATCTCATATTTACCATGTTTAGTATTTATTGATTTTTTTTATTTCACATGTTTGTTTTGTTTTTCTTCTCAAATTCCATATCCATGTTTACTATTTTTTTTTCAGTTTATTTTATTTTGGATCTTCTAAAGTTAGTTTAATGCTATTTTAAAAAATATAAAAAAAAAATAAAAAAAAAGACAACGAAATCACATCAAGAAAACCTAAAATCTCTAATAAAACGAAACCACACCAAAACTTTAATTCAATCGCTCAAAAAAAAAAATCAGACAATTAATATCACACTCACAATCTACCACCAACATTCCAATCAATTACAGAAACAAAAAAAAATCGAATAATCAAATGAAGATGGTTTTACCACGAAACAAGAAGAAAAAACAAGTCCTGCGAATGAATGTGAGAAAAATTATATATAAAGATTAGAGATGAAGTGTATTTTAATTTTAATTTTTTGAAAAAGATATGGGGTGTATTAAGTTTGAAAAATAAATAAAGGGGTAGTCCTGAAAATAAATCAAAAATATTAATAAAACTAATTAATTTTATATAATTAAATCAAAATTTTAAAAATAATTTAGTAGCGGAGGTGTAAATAGAACTGCTCTACCTTCAAACCAGTTTTTCTTTGAACATATACGAATGATTGCTTCTTATATTTAATTACATGATTTGAATACGAGTTGATGTATGCGTCTGACCTACTGAAATATTTCTATTTGTTTCCATAACTAGTATTTACCAATAGTAAAAAATACATAATCCCATTAGATCCCCATTTAAATCCATTGAATTCTTTCCATAACTAGTATTTTTTATTTTTATTTTTATTTTTAAGTATTACATTAATGGGGAATTTTTTTGGGGGAGGAAGAGGACTCGAACCTGCAACATCGTGGTACAGGTGTGATGGGTACGTTAACCATCAGACTAACATCATCCCGTCCATAACTAGTACTTGAACACTAGAACTTGACTACCTGTACATCGTGTTATATATATACGGAAATTTTTTTATGAAGTTGTCTTGATATAATTATATAAGGACATTAAATGTGAACCACTCGTTTTACATACTTTGACTTGGTATGTTTGTACTTGTCAAATCACTTTTATAAATGAGTGGCTCACATTCAATATCCTGATAAAGTTATATAAGGATGCTCTGATAGGAACGGGACCGTAAATATATATATGAGTAATATTACTTTGTTCAAATTTGGTGCTTAAATCTGTGCCCAAATGATGTGACATCGCTATAATCCATTCATTTAAATCATATAGATCTAATAAAATTTAAATGAACGGATTAGAGTGATATCACATCATTTGGATACCAGATTTAGACAAAATAGCATTATATATATATATAATCGGTCCCGTTCCTATCAGGGCATCCTTATACAACTTTATCAGAATATTGAATGGGAGCCACTCATTTATAAAAGTGATTTGACAAGTGCATACATACCAAGTCAAAGTATGTAAAACGGGTGGTTCACATTCAATATTTTTATATAATTCTATCAGGGCATCCTTATAAGAAAATTTCCGTATATATAATATACAGAAATGTTCAAATCAGTGCGCACTGATATAACTTTATTAGTGTGTTGGATGTGAACCATTAGATTTACATACTTTAACTTAAAATGTATGCACTTGTCAAAATTTCTCCATAATCAGTGGTCCATATGCATTAGTACCGATGTAGTTATATTAGTATGCATTGACCAGAACGGGACTGTATATATATTGTTAATAGAATTCTCTTAAAAAAAATCAAAGAATGTCACTCTATAACAAGTTCTTTGCTAGTCTTGTTTTCTCCCTCGTTGTCACCTCTCTTTTTCACTCATTCCAATGCTAATAGCGCTCTAATCACCAACATTTGCAACGGAGCAGACGACTTTCAGTATTGCCATAATCTTTTCTTCCTAGACCCTCGTTCAGTGACGGTTGATGTGCATGACCTTGCCCTAATCACCGTCCAAACAACAATCATCAAAATTCAAGATACATTTGATACTTAAATATCCGATTTGGTCAGAAACATAACGGATCCTGTTGGTAAACATCGAATTGGTGTCTGCCAGTCTCATTATACAGATGCCGCCACCAAGTACACAAATATTTTTCAATCTACAGATAAAAAAGCTTACCAAGATGCGATCGATGGGCTGAGAATAGGATCATATGATGTTGTAAATTGTCAAAATGTTTATCGAAGGAAAGATCTGATTGCTGAATCACCAATATCAGCTGAAAACATTGAAATAGCAATCAAGTTAACAAGAGTTATTTTAATTGTTATTGAATATCTTATTAGGAACTAAAGACAGTTTGGATTTGTTTTAAATTTAGTACAAAATAATATCGATTGATATGCTCTAATCTTGTCATGTGCTACAAACCTTTCCAGTAATAAAGATCAATTTATTGATATTTCTACTTTTTACAGCAGTTAAAAGTTTTATTTAAAAGCACATGATGTTAGTCCGGTTATGCTTGGTTTAAGAACAGATACCCAGAATCGTGGCCCTCACACAGTGTCTTTATGACAAATTCGTCCGTAACACCGTATGTGTTTGGCGTTTATCTCTCATGATACAACTATTCTACAATAGATATTGTTTACAACACTTTTACACCGGACGAACTGAAACAATTGCAATAAGAGGAGGAAAAGGAAATGGAAATCAGTTGGTAATAATGAGAGAATTTTTTTTTTTTTTTTTGACAAGATAATAATAAGATAATTATTATCTTTTGAATTAAAGATTTAAGTTTCCATTTAATTTTGAAACAAAATTAAAATGGGAATAATCACCTCTACATTAAAGTGATTACAATCCTTAAAGTCAAAACTGAATCCTCTACATTAACTGTCTAGGTCACGGATGCATACATGTTATTGTTCAAACTGGTGTGGCATTCGCGTATGCAAATAAGTCGTTGAACCCACGGTTCATAATTGCACCTCTGTGTGAAGAGAGCCTCAATACTACACTAAATTGGAAGCTTTTTTTTTTTTATTTTTTATTTTTTTATGAAAGGCAAACTTTATTCACAAACCAAACCAAGAACAACACCAAGGAACCCCAAAGGGAGAAACCGAACCCCAAATGGAGAAACCGAACCCCAACCCAACAACCTCAAACACATGCGACAAGGGCATAAAAATGAGCCCCTATCACTGGAATTTGACAGGCCAAAGAGAACCAAGAAAAAAGCAAAACATCCAGTAACTCGACCGAAACCACCATCCAAGCTTTTATATAAGTGGTCTTATATATACTTGATAAAGCTTTTGTTTCCCACCAGTGTGAGACTCGTTATTTTCCAATTCAACAGGTGCACTTTGAGCATCAATTTCTCATTCACCTGTTCACAAATTTGAGCTTATAAGTATACCATTTCGATATCATCACAGGGGAGAATACAGATCAACATTGTGTTGGTGGGATGGTAATGTTGATGTCACTTGTGGTGCACATCTGAGATAGATTCTAACACTAAAAAAAAGGGAAAAGCTTTATACTTTATTTCTCTCTAAATATTTTCCTTACACATTCCACACTTTTACAACACAATATTCATCGCTTTATATAGGGAAATTAGATGAGCTAAAATTAAATGCAAACACAATAAAAACTGATCAGTTTGCAGCTGGGAGATGGTAGCTGGAAGATGACTAATTGAAGAAATTTCAGTGACAGTTGAGAGGAGTCAACAATAGTTGGCTTCTAGAATTTGCTCTGCTGGAGGGTGGCTAGCCGGTGGCAAGTTTACACTTTCAACATCCCCCATTAAACTTGACTCTCCATGTTTTGTCATTCCGAGCATTGTCTTTAGTCTTGAAAGCACGTCATGTTTAAACGGCTTGGTGAAAATATCAGCAGTTTGATCATATGTCTTGCAAGAGACTAGTTCCACCTCTTTATTCTTCACATGCTCTTTGATGAAATGATACCGCGTATCAATATGTTTGCTTCTTTCATGGAATACTGGATTTTTTGCTAGCGCAATCGCTGACCGATTGTCAATGTAGACCTCTGTGGGATTAACTTGTGGAAATCCCAAGTACTGCAACACATTTCTGATCCAGATACCATGACAAACAGCTGAGCAAGCAACAACATACTCAGCTTCACATGATGACAATGTCACGGTGGCTTATTTTTTGGATGACCATGTGAACGCTGTATCTCCCATAAAAAACGTAAAACCTGTCGTGCTTTTAAGTTCATCCAGATCTCTTCCCCAATCATTATCCGAATAGACAATTAACCTGCAATCTTCACATTTGGTATACAACATACCATCATCAATAGTACCTTTTATGTACCTGAGTATCCTCTTTACTGCATTCAGGTGAGACTGGTCAGGAGTCTCCATGTATCTGCTGACTAGTCCAAATTCATAGAGTATATCTGGTCTGGTACACGTCAAGTATCTCAGGCTTCCAACTAAGCTCTTGAAATAGGTTGGATCAACATCTCCCCTTTCATTCTTTCTTAACTCTAATCCTATTTCTACTGGAGTTGTGACATGATTGCATTTTTCCATACCAAATCTTTTCAGAATTTCTTTTGTATAGATACCCTGAGAGATAAAGATACATTTTTCACTTTGCACAACTTCAATACTGAGAAAATAAGCCATTAGACCAATGTCAGTCATATCAAATTCTTTCACCATCCTCCTTTTGAAATCTTCAAACATGGCTAGATTGTTGTCGGTGAAGATCAAGTCATCAACGTATAGGCATGCATATAACAAGCTTCCGCCAATCCCCTTTTTCATATATAGTGCATGCTCATACGGATATTTCTCAAATCTGTTCTTTTGGAAGTAATCATCAATCTTTATATTCCATGCACGAGGCGTTTGCTTCAAACAGTATAAGATTTTCTTCAGTCTGCATACTTTATCTTCTTTTCCTTTTTTCACATATCAAGGTGGTTGTTCAACATAGATTTCTTCTTCAAGAAAGCCATTCAGGAATGCTGACTTTACGTCAAGTTGGTAAATTTTCGAACTTTTCTGAGCTGCTAATGATATTAGCAATCTAATGGTCTCTAGTCTAGCAGCCGGGGCAAAGACTTCTCTGTAGTCAACCCCTTCCTTTTGTTTATAGCCTTTTGCTACAAGTCTTGCCTTGTATCTCTGGACTTCTCCTTTTGCATTCCTTTTGGTCTTGTAAACCTATTTCACTTTGATAGCTTTTCTACCTTTTGGGAGATTAGTCAACTCCCACGTCTTGTTCTTCTCAATGGATCGAATCTCTTCATCCATTGCACTTCTCCATTTTTCTTCTTGGTTAGCCTCTTCAAAGCTAATTGGATCACTTGTCATCAGCAGACTATACAGAGTAATATCTTCTTCCTCCTGTTCTGTATATTCATACAGATCTTCTAGACTGCGTGTTCCTCTAGGCCTCATATCTGAGAAATCTCGTTCAATTGGTAATGGAGTATCATACCTTTGTGGTGAAGGGCAACCACGTTGATGAGTCTGCTAATTTCTAGGTGTTTGTGGCTATGTAGCCACTTCTTTTGTCTCTTCTTCAAATATCAACTCTGCAATTCTTGAGGCTTTAGTTTGATCCCAATTCCAAGATTCATTTTCTTTAAAACTGACATCTTTGTTGAAGATCACTTTCTTGGTGACGGGGTTACATAGACGGTAACACATAGTTCTGTCACCATATCTAACAAGGATACACTTCTCTTCTTTATTTTCAAACTTAGTTTTTCTCGCTTTTAGGACCTTGATATAGGCAATAGAGCAAAAAACTCTAAGGTAGTTGACACTTGGTTTGTGGGTGCTCCATGCTCCATGCGGTGTTTTTATATCAAGACTCTTCGTAGGACATTTGTTTTATAGATATACCGTACACAAGACTACTTCAGCCCAAAAACTTTTAGGCATGTTTTTATCCTTTAAAATGCTTTTGGCCATGTTAATGATTGTTCGATTCTTCCTTTCAGCTACACCGTTTAACTGAGGAGTATAAGTTGGTGTAAACTGATGTCTGATTCCTTGTTGCTTAAGGAATTCCTAGAAAGCACCTGCAGTGTATTCTCCACCTTGATATGATCTTAGTGTTTTGATATAGTAGCCACTTTGCTTCTCCACAAGAGTTTTGAACTCTTTGAAGTAACCAAATACTTTAGACTTCCTTTTTAGGAAATAGACCCAAGTATTCCTACTGTAGTCGTCAATGAAAGTAAGGAAGTATTGATTCTGACCATTTGATACCGGCGTCAATGGACCACACACATCTGTGTGAACGAGCTCAATTGGCATGGTTCCTCTCCAATTTGCCTCCTTTCCGAAGCTATTTCTATGTTGTTTACTAAGAATACAACTTTCACACATCTCATTTGGGTGATGGATGTTTGGTAATCCTTTCACCATCTTCTTACTACCAATTGCTTTAAACTTTCAAAATTGAGAGGTCCATATCTGAGATGCCACAACCAGTCTTTGTTGTTGATGATGGTTGTCAAACACTTTGGCGTATCATGATGAATTGCGAGAGGAAACATCTTGTTCTTCGTAATCTGGACTCGAGTAACCAATTTTCCTCGAGCATTTGTGATGGTGAGTTGCATATTTTGAAGGCTAATGTGATAACCTTTCTCCAAGAGTTGTCCGAGACTTAGGATGTTTGTCTTCATGTCTGAAACATAATAAACATTGGAGATGAAAGCATGGTCTTCATTCTTCTACTTGATCATGACATCTCCTTTTCCTTGGACAGAGATTTTAGAGAGGTCGCCAAATGAGATTTCTCCTTGAACCTTCTCATCAAGTTCAGTGAATACGTCTTTTCTGCCAGTCATATGGTTGCTGGCTCCAGAATCGAGAAACCAAACATCTTGATTTTGATAGGATGAGTTGTGTGCCATCAGCATCAACGAATCTCCTTCAACTTGCTCTTTCTCTGCAAAGTTAGAACTTTCATTTACTTCATTTGGGATACCTCTGCACTCGTTTCTATAGTGGCCATATTTGTGGTAGTTATAGTATTGAACGTTTCTTTTGTCAACGTTTGGACGGTAATTGTAACTGCCTCTTCTTCCTCATCCTCGTCCTCGTGAGACATAATTCTGTTGTCCACGTCCTCCTCTACTTGCGTCTCTTCCTCCTCTGCCTCTACCTTTGGTTTCAGCATTTCCGGAACCTCTTCCACGAGATCCTCTACCTCGTTCTCTTTCTTGTTGTAAGGTCCCTCCTTGCTCGTATCTTTTTTCATGGAGGGATAGCTTTGACTGGAGAGCTTGCTCCAATACTCTGTCATCACTTTTTCTTGTGACTTTCTGCTCATTGGGCTTGCAATGAACCTACTAGTTCTTCAACAGACATCGTCTCCAGATCTTTTATTTCTTCCAGGATCACAACTATAAAGTCAAACTTTGGATCAAATGATCGTAAAATTTTCTCCAAAATTCTCATGTCTACGAGAGTTTCTCCATTTCTTCTTAGCTAATTTGCAACAACCATGACTCGTGTATAGAACTCTGCAATGGATTTATTAGATTTCATTCGTAAAGATTCAAACTCACCTCATAAAATTTGAAGACGGATCTTTTTCACTTTGTCAACACCTTTGTAGGTCTTGTGAAGGGTGTCCTAGACTTCTTTTGATGACTTGGAGGAAGCTATGAGCTAGAACCTGGGTTCGTCTAGTCCTTGATAGATTATGGACTTTGCTTTACAATCCTTCTTTCGGTCGGCTTTAAGAGTTGTTGTCTAAGCTTCTGTCATGGTTTCTTCAACTTCTTTGGAAGCGGGTTCTGTGTATCCATCTTCCACAATATCCATAACGTCTTGAGAGCCTAGCAGAGCTTTCATTTGTATGTACCAATTGTCATAGTTGTCTTTGGTGAGTTTTGGGATGATAACTTGCGCGTTTCCGTTGGCCATCGAACTTGAAGTGCTTAGAACACTAATTTGGAGTTTGAATTTGTAAAAATTGAGTACACGGTTGCGTCCGAAATGGTCCAAAACCTTGGAAACCAGTCCGAGTTTATCAAAAACCGAGTTCGGAAGCGTTCGAAACAGAAAGTCAAACTTTTTAGCAAAAGTATCAACTGAGATAATGGAATATTCCTTTTGTTGACGGAATATTCCAGCCGTTATAACGTCGTTGATGACGTCAGCACAATGTAATGGGTAGGGTCAGATGATCGTATCGTTGGATCGGATCGGGTCTGGTTTTCGGGTCGGATGACGGGTTGGATACTAGGTTGGATCCTGAAAATCAGGCGAGGAAGATGATTGGCGCGTGACGGTGATGCGCCGGAGGCTTGGCTGTGAGCGGCGGCACGTGGACTCACGCTCAAAATTCAGGCGGTGCGTTCGGCCTCTCTGGTACTCCGATTACGATGAAATTTTCACCGTTGCACTCCTTGCGATGATTAGAACTCACTGGTATGCTCAAATTTCTATTTTGAGCACTTTGATTTCTGAGCCAATTTGGTTTTAGCCTTTGTTCTTCAAATATCTAGCTCTACTAGGCTTTGATACCACTGTTGGTGGGATGGTAATGTTGAGGTCACTTGTGGTGCACCTCTGAGAGAGATTCTAACACTAAAAAAAAACGGAGAAGCTTTGTACTTTATTTCTCTCTAAATATTTTCCTTACACATTCCACACTTTTACACTACAAACCAATAACTAATTTTCTAGATTGCCCTTCTTCATTTAATATCAAATTTTATGTGGTTTGTGTTGTCTATAACTCTACAACTTCATCTTTTTTTTCTACAGTTTCATCAGATCTGAGTAAACTCCAACTCTCAACATTTACAAACAAAAATTGGTTTCTCACCATTGTTAGAGCTCTATCCAGGTAATTTTTTTTTTCTTTTATTAAATAATTTTATTGTATTGGGTTAAATTTTTATGTTGAATTTTTTTACTTAATTTCTTTTTCATAACTTGTATGTGCAGTAAACAACAACTCTCACCATTTTCAAACACAAGTTGTCTTCTCACCACTGTTATAGCTATATTTAGATAATTTTTTAATAGTTTATTTATTAAATAATTTTATTGAATTGTATTAAATTTTTAAACTGGACTTCTTCATTTTGAAATCATTTTTCAAACTTTATATCAATAGTTAGATTAAAAACTAAATGCCTTTTCTAGCTGGCATTTACAATATGTGGGCTTTCATTCAAATACAAAAGTTACATAAGATGGTATGTATTAGAACTTATTACATTCCATTAAAGTACTTAGTTTTAAGTCTTTCAAGAACAAAAAATCTTAGTTTTAAGTTATAAAGTACTATTGGTATATAATATTTTATTGTAGGTTTGAACATGATGATATTCAAGAATACAACATAGTTTATCAAGCCATCTGATTGATAGTGCCTATTTGTATACTTGGTTTAGCCCCCATTTCTTATCAATTGTACTCGTTTTTGAGTGTATTTGTATATTTAATGTGTTTGGTGAGCTTTGTGTAAGTTATTTGTCATAAATCAGGTATTTGAGCTTAATTGATGAGTTTTGGAAGTTGAAAGGGCTGAAATGGGAAAGACTCATGCAGTACACATACATTACAGGGGCTATATCTCTCACCTCAGATGGAACTAGGTTTTGTAATACTTATTTTCAGAAAGCCCCTGCTGTCTACTTTCCAACGGTTTTAACGGATCATAATTCCGATATTTCTAGAGGAAGTTATACTCGTTTCCGTAATGGTGCGCGCTGTTGGAAGCCACTAAAGAACAAAAGCGTTGTACAAATGGATGTTCGTACAGTGCTTTGTACAACGCCCAACAGTTGCCCAGCCCCAAAAACCATTCTAGAGATGTGGCGTTGTACAAAAGCGATGTATGTACAGCACCCCTCACTTCCACATCAGAATGTTTAGGTTTTCGTGCTCTAATTCCCACACCCTATATATATATATTCCGCTTCCTCTCTTTTCTAACACCTCTTGCACAACTCTTGAGCTCCAAAACACTCCCACACCACATCCCAAACTCTCAAAGAATACATTTTTACCTTCCAAATCCACAAAATCATCACATCCAACCTCAAATCCACCATCCAAACTCTAAGTCCACTTTACCAAACACCAAATATCCAACTTTCCCACCATTTTCCACCACAAAAAACCCAACATTGGAGCATAAAGGGAAGCATCTAGAGAGAAAGCAAGCCAAGCACATCAAGTCACCAAAGAGGAGTTCTTCATTATAGTTTTATCTACACTCCCCTCTATTAATTTATTCACTTGTATTTGAGATGGCTTGCATAATATTCTTATCTTTTGTAGCCATATTTTGTATATGAACTAAAACCATCTTGGCTAAGGTCAAGATGAAACATTTTTCATGAATCATCATTAAAGGTCATCACTTTATCATAAATGCTTGTATTTTGTATGTGTATTTCAAATGTTTAATGCTTCTAGGTGCTAGCTAACACTTAGTTGATATTGGTTGTTGTGTGAAGCACCGAGGAGAAGAACACAACGTGCTCGATGAAATGCCCGATACAAGTCTAGTAAGATAGAAATATGTGATGCTAGCTTGTAGGATTCCATTGTGTGCCATTATGCTTAATGAATTTGTGTGTAGTTCGGATAACCATTGAGAAATAGGTTGTTGGTGCATATAAATGTTGTCTTTATCATTTGAGAGAGGTTAGAGACTAATTAAGGGCATATGAATCTACATACACACTTGCATATTTTATTTCAATGATGTGCCTAAATTGATAAGAATTGGATAGGTGAATTCAAGGTCTTGGCCTCATTCACATATATTTACATCAAAGTACTTGAGCTTGTTTGTTTGTTTAGTTTCATTTATTTCATTATAATTGTAGATTGTTCTAGTTTATATTAGAGTAGTGTAGTTCAATCATTCATTCTTTGCTTGTCTAAATAGTGGTTAATCAATCAATTGTGGTAATCAATACATCAATCCTTGTGGAACGAATTCTATTTATCATTGTGCTATTCCTGTGGTTCCGTATTATTGCGGATACTCATTTAGAAGTGGTCACTGATCATTAGATTGTTTTAAAGGTACAAATTATTAAAACTATGTGTATATATATTTTTTGTAACATGAGCAGTGACATAAAAAAATATTTCTTATTTCATATTAAAATTTGTTAATTTTCCTTATATGTTTTGTAGGTATTTAAAAGTCAGAAACATTTTCTCAGATGGAAAGATGCAGTCTTTATTGAAATAGGAGAATTTCTTTTTGTATTTTATGGTGTTTTTGGATAAATATTTTGCAATTTTTTTTTTTTTGGTTTATTATTTTCTTTTGGTTCATGAACGATGTATCGTTTATTTAATTTCTTTCAGTTTATATGAAATTTTTATAATATGTTTTTAAACTATTTAATTCTAATTTGTTTTACTAATTATTTATTTTATACAACAACCATCAAGTTAACCAGTGATGTTTGGTAATGAAAATTTGGTAAAAAAAATATCTGAGCAATTTAATTTGGGTCTGTAAACACAAGTTCAGTAGAAAGAAGAGAAGTTACAGAGTCTTAGAGTTTAACAACACAGACTTGTAATTATTATTATTATTAAAAAATATATATATTAAATGACAATATATTGAAGTTAAAGAAGAAGGGCAATCTAGGAAATTAGTTGTTGGTTTGTAGTGTAAATAAAATAAAAAGTAGGTTCTTTATAAGAGAGTTTCTCCTTACAATTCACAAATTATCTATTCACACTCAAATTTAATTTTTTTTAGAGAGCTTCTTTTGACAATATAATTTTCTCTTTTTACACTTCTTTTCTAAAAACACTAAATTCTCAAAATTTAAATCTTAAAAAATTCTAAAGACACTTCATTTTGTTATAAGATTATCTTTTTTATCTTTTTTTAAATTAAATTATTAAAAAAAGAAATTATCTCCTAAATCATTAGATTAATTATTACGTATTAAATACTCTATCATAAATTTTTTAATTACCATATTAAACTCTCTCTCTTCCAATAAATATATAAAATTTTCTATCTTCATTCTTTCTCAGGCAAGACTAACAGTTAAGGAAAAAAAAAAAAAAAAACTTACTAAGAAGCTTGATTTTAATGAACCATATGTATGTATATATTAAAAAAAAAAAAACAAAAATCAAGTACCTTGTTGGTTTTTTTTTTTTTTTTTTATATAAAAAAATCAAAATATGAAAAAAAAATTTATTACTCTTATAGATATGTGATTTCCTAGAGAACTTTAATTCTTTTATTAGTCTTAGAAATTTTGAGTTTAATTGAATATAGTTGAAACAATTTAAGTTTATATA